>CM021106.1:590265922-590402726 GCA_007115665.2 Sequoiadendron giganteum | reverse complement strand
GTGGGAGAGTGGGAGAAAGAGAGAGTGGGACAGAAATATTTAGAGAGGGAGGGAGAGGGAATGGGAGAGAGGGAGAAAGGTAGAGTGGGAAAAGGAGAGAGTGGAATACAGTGGGAGAGTGGGAGAAGGGGAGACCAGGAGAAAGATAGAGTGGGAGGGAGAGAGGGGGAGAGTGGGAGAAAGAGATATTGGAAGATAAATAGGGAGAGAGGGAGGGAGAGGGAGTGGAAGAGAAAGAGGGAGAGAGGGAGGGAGAGAGGGATAGTGAGAGAAAGAGAGTGGGAGAGAAAGAGGAAGTGAAGAGGGAGAGAGAGGGAGAGAGGGAGAGGAGAGGAGAGTGGGAGAAAGATATAGTGGGAGGGGGAGAGGAGAGTGGGAGAAAGAGAGAGGGAGGAGAGGGAGAGAGAGGAGAGAGGAGTGGGGGAGAAAGAGAGAGAGGAGAGAGGGAGAGAAAAGAGAGAGGGAGAGAAAGAGGGAGAGAAGGAGGGAGTTAGAGTGGGAGAGAAAGAGGGAGAGAGGGAGGGAGAGGGAAAGGGAGAGGGGGAGAAAGAGATGTGGGAGAGATAGAGATAGAGAGGGAGGGTGAGAGGAGGAGAGTGGGAAAAAGAGAGAGTGGGAGAGAGTGGGAGAGTGGGTGAAATATAAAGTGGGAGGGAGAGAGGGGTAGAGTTAGAGAAAGAGAGAGTGGGAGAGAAAGAGGGAGAGAGGGAGGGAGAGGGAGTGGGAGAGAAAGAGAGAGAGAGAGGCAAGGGAGAGGGAGAAGGGGAGAATGAGATAGTGGGAGAGATGGAGTTAGATAGGGGTGGAGAGAGGGGGAGAGTGGGAGAAGGGGAGAGTGGGAGAAGGGGAGAGTGGTAGAAAGATAGAGTGGGAGGGAGAGAGGGGGAGAGTGGGAGAAAGAGAGAGTGGAGGAGAAAGAGGGATAGAGAGGGCCAGAGGGACAGAGAGGGAGAGGGGGAGAATGATATAGTGGGAGATATGGAGATATAGAGGGAGGGAAAGATAGACTGAGAGAGAGAGAGATAGAGGGTAGAGGGTTAAGAGTTAAGGGTTTAAATGGTTAAGAGATAGAGGGTAAATGGAGATAGTAGGAGAGATGGATACCCCTATACCCTCTTAATCCTTAAACCCTCAACCCTTAAACCCAAATCCCTCAACCCCTATACCCTCTTAATCCCTCAACCCTCAACCCTTAAAGCCTAATCCCTCAACCCCTATATCCTCTTAATTCCTCAACCATTAAACCTCAACCCTTAAACCCTAATCCCTCAACCCCTATACCCTCTTAATCCCTCAACCTTCAACCATTAAACCCTAATCCCTCAACCCCTATACCCTCTTAATTTCTCAACCCTCAAACCTTATCCATCAACCCTCAATCCTTCAACCCTTCAACCCTTCAACCCTAATCCCTCATACCCTATACCCTCTTAATCCCTCAACCCTCAACCCTCAACCCTTAAACCCTAATCCCTCAACCCCTATACCCTCTTAATACATCAAACCTCAATCCTCAACCCTTAAACCCTAATCCCTCAACCCCTATACCCTCTACTCTATAACCTCTTAATCCCTCAACCCTAAACCCTTAGCCCTTAAACCCTAACCCATAAACCCTCTACCCTCAACCATCAATCCTCTACCCTCTACGCTCAACCTTAATCCTCCAACCCTTAAACCCACTTAGTAAACTCTCTACCCTAATCCCTCAACCCTCTTGAACCTTAAACTGTCAACTGTAAACCCTCAACCCTTAAACCCTAAACTCTTAAACCCTCTACGATCTACCCTAAATCCTAATCCATCAATCCTAATCCCTCAACCCTTACATTGTTAAATCCAAGAAATCTCTCTACCCTAATCCCTAAACCCTCAACCCTTAATCTCTCAACCCCTATAACCTCTACCCTATATATTGGACCCTCAACCCTAATCCCTCTACCCTATACCCTATACCCTATACCTTCAACCCTCAACCCTCAACCTTAAACCCTCAATCTTAAACCCTGAACCCTTAAAACCTGTACCCTATACCCTCTACCCTATATATTAAACCCTCAACCCTGAATTCTCAACCCTCAACCCTTTATCCCTCAACCCTCAATCCTTAAACCCTAAACCATCTACCCCCTACATTGGACCCTGAACCTAATACTTCAACCATATACCCTCAAACTTATACCCTAAACCCTTTACCCTCAACCAAGTAAACCATTAACCCTAAACCATTCACAATAAACCTTTCAACCCTAAACCCTTAAACCTTCTACCTTAAATCCTCAACCAAATACCCTCTACCATTGACCCGATTCCCTCAAGCCTCAAACCTTAAAGCCTAATACGCTAGAAACAATCAACCCTATAGGTCCTCCACCATAATCCCTCAACCCTATACCCTCAAACCCTATCATTTTCTCTCTATATAGACATATCACCTCTCCCTCCATCCCTCCCTCCTACCCTCTCTAATTGTCTCTATCTACTATCTCCCTCTTTCTATGTACCTCTCATTCAATCAATCCCTATCACCCTCTCTCGCTCCCTCTGTCCATCTCTCTCTATGTCCCTCCCACTCTATCCCACTCTCTCCCACTCCCTCTCTCTCCCTCTCTCTCAAGTTTCTCCCTCCCAACCCCCCCTCTCTCTTAGGTTTCTCCCTCTGGCAACCTACCTAGGTAACTCTGTCTGTCTCTCTCCCCTCTCTCTATATATCCCTCCCACCCTACCTATATAAGTCTCTCTCACTCCACCCCCATCTTTCTCTACCTCTATTAGATCAGTCCCTCCCACACCCTCTCCCTCTCTTAGGTCTCTCGCTCACACTCCCTCTCTCTCCTACTCCCTCTCATTCACACTCCCTCTCACTACCTATCTCTCAAGTCTCTCCCTTTGGAACCCTACCTACATAACTATCTTTTTCTCTCTATCTCTCTCTCCCCCCTCTCTCTCTCTCCCTCTCTCTCAATTAGCTCTCCCTCCCCCTACTCTCTCCCTTCTTCAATCCCTCCCACCCTATGTAGCTAAGTCCCTCTCACTCCAACCCCTTCTCTCCCACTCCCTCTCTCTTAAACTCTCACTTCGACCCCCTCTCCATCTCTCCAGACTCTCTCTCTCTCTAAATTCTCCCTCCCTCTCAAGAAATACGTAAATACATACATACAAGCATAATACATATAATCCTACATCCATACAAGCATACATACATACATACAATATATATGCATTGATACATACAGGCATACGTACATACATACAAACATGCATACTGACATACAAGCATACATGTACATACAAACATACAAATATATTAGCATACATTCAATATCTTGGAATTTAACATTAAGGAGCACATAACGTGAGTGCGTTATAACATGCTCACATTATGTCTTAGTTGAAATTTTTCCCGCATAAGAAAAAACAATGTCATAACTAAAATATAAAGCGAGCACATTATAACGAGAGTGTGTTATAATGAGAGAACATTATAGCGCGCTCGTGTTATATATTGCTTTGGGAATTCCTAAGCCTTAGGCTTGGTATTTTTCTTGGAATACAAACCCAAAGACTTGGAAGGCATTCCCAATTACCAAAGACGTGTTTTTAAAACATATACAATAATTCACATAATCAAGTTCATGCTCACCATCAAGATTGCACGTGGTTCAATATCAAAAAAATTGAACACATGGGTAATGTTGGGTTCTCTCTTAGCTATCCAACGATGTAATTTTTTTCACTTTCTGAAAATGTTAAGCCTTTCATCCATAACTTATTTTATTTGTATGTCTTTTTTTTTTCAAAAAATAGTGTTTGGTATTTTTTTCATTATAAATTAACCATTCATCAAATTTTCAAATAAATTACATTCTTAGAAACTAGACTCCATTCTACAAATTTAAAAATAAAAAAATAAAAAAATTCAATTAGTTTCCAAAATTTGTATGATAGCATGGCCAAAGTTTTGTTTTTTAGGAAATATCCTCTTCGAAAATTAGTAAAAAATCAAATATTCATTAAACAATTATGAGAAAAATCGTGCATCAACTACATACTGTTAGCTAACTTCTGACCATTGTGATTTTAAAAATACTTTAGAAAAGTTCACTATAGGAGGGTTGGACAAGAGTTACTATGTTATGTTTATCTGACAGAAACAACACCAATTTGTGTACGTCCCTCTTTTGAACCCCTTAATCTCAACCATTTGAAAAATAAATTAGTAGCTTAGAAAGTAGACTCAGAGCACTTCGACCCTTGTTTTTGTTCCATCTCAAAATTTTGAGTGTAACTATCCTCAATTTTATGTCCAAGGTCAGTATTTCTTGATTTTAGAATAAAGTTGTCCACTTAAGTCCCCTTTTTGGGAACCATCTTGGTGCACTTACTCTAGTATTTATAAATCTCAAACTATGAAGAAATTGGCTAACATTATGTTGTACATATTCTAGTTATTTTACTCTTGAAATTACACTAATTTCCTCTAGGATTTCTTGAGAGATAAAGTTTTTTATTAGATGTTCGAATGGAGGGAAAGACTTATATTTCTATGATTTTCAACATATTTCACATTAAAACATTATGAAAATGAAATAATTGATTTTTAATTTGTGAGCATATTAAGGCTGACAATAACATATGAGATTTTGGACCTCACTATGGTGGAGATGGGTACTTGGTTCCCTAGTCTAGCCCTATTTTTATTTTAAAATGTTTGTTAAATAAATATTTAATTTAATCTCCCAATGTATTTAGTTTAATTTCTTGAAAACAAAAATTAAATGAAAAATTAATGAGTATATTTAAGCATGTGCATTAATGGGGGAGCAAAGCATAGTGTTAAATTATCAAGGGTGACAATTTATGAAGCTAAAAAATTAACCATTTAAATTCATTCCCTAAAAACATTTCACATTTCAATTGACAATTAAATCAATATAATAGTAAAACTAAATAAAATTTATGGATATCAAAAAATTAACAAGATATACAACACACATTCATTGTATGTTCATAAAAAGGGTAGGTTATCTTGAATCATACCAAAGGAGGTATTTAGGTCAAAATGGATAAAATAACTAGGAACTCACACTTGAATCAAGTATGGTAATAAGGATAATAAATATGTCAAATGTGACACCTCCCATCTAACCACTATTAGGGAATAACTCAAACTCATGAAGCTAGGTGGAAAATCTCCCTATACTTCTATTCACTCAATAAACGTCAAGCATACTTGTGCATATGCATTATAGATAATTACATACAATTCTTGAATGGGGTATACAACATAATCATAAAACAATAATCCAAGCATACATGTGCAATATTGACAAAATACAACATAATACATCAGAACATGATAATAATATAATTATATCGATTGGTGTATACAAAAATAATATCGATAAAAATAATCCTAAATCAAAGTATACATGTATAGGTATACAAGCGGAGTCTAAAATATAAAAGAAAGATCAAAATTGTGAGAGACATGACATGAAAAATAAAATTTATTGTAACTATAGATATATCTTTTATTAATGTTACTTGACTAATTGTTAACATAAAATATTATAAATAAAGTTTCAATATTATATAACAATATAGTAGTAGATCCTAGATTTAGATATTTGTAAGTCCTTTTTTAAAAATTTTTGAATTTAAATCTCCATCATATGAGTAGGATTAGTGATTTATTAAACCATATAATATTACTAATTAATTAGGTTAGGAGAATAAATCTATATATGATAAATAAGGTATTTTATTTGTAGAAACATTCACTGGGTTAGGATGATACTTGTCTAATGATAAATAAAATAGAAGGAAATGAGATGTTAGAAAATACAGAGATAAAGGACATTTTGATCTTTTAATTTGAAAACCGTAGATGTGTCCAATTAGATAGTTTTTATATACTTGTATGGCTTTTAATTCCTAAGACACAGGTCACTAAAGATAATACAAGAGAAGAATCAAAGAAATTAAATATTCATCTAGTGAATATTTAAGGAAAAAGGAAAAATCTCAAGCTATCAGAAATAAAGAGTCAAATATTATCCTACCAACCATCTTAGTCTTTAATCTAAAATATTTATTCATAATAATTTCCCTAACAAGATCATGTTTCCCTTCCTTGTTTTCCATATTCTTTTATTTAATTAAAATCTCCTAATAATTATCCTCATGAACACATAAACATTCATTATTGTAATGAACCACTCCCCCTAAATCATATCCTTCTCTTAGTCCTCCACTTTGTAAAAACTATATGTTATTTTCATTGTTGATGTAGGAGCATCTAGGTCGATAAGCAATCCTACATAAACCAAAAAAAAATAAAGACTCAAATTTTGAAGAATATAAATATTTTGTTGGATAAATAAAGATAAAACCTTTGTAAAGGATACAAATGGGTACTCACATCCCAAATTTGGAATTTTTTTGATAAGGTTTGATTAACTTGTGGAATTTCATATTTTTAGCATACATCTATCATTGTAGAAATTTTGGCCTTGTCTAGACCTTCCTCATATTCCCAAAATTCATTCTATCACCCAAATTCTTGCAAGCCTCCCACTCATATAACTTTTAGACTCATCTAGACACCTACCAAATCCTCACTAAGTCCTTTTGGAATTCATTCTTGTGTCATTCTAGAAAATTTCTTTCCTTTTTATTTGTTGATTTTCAAGTGCCATCTAGACCTACATAACTTCTGTATGCATTTGGATACTTCTGAATTCGCTAAATTTTCTCACAAATCCTAATTATTTCCTTTTCTCCATAATTTTCCCTTAAGAAAAAATTCCCTTTCAAACCTACCTATCTTGATGTCACTTATTTTCCCAAAAATCCACTTGCACCTCACTTTTCTACATTTCCTATTATCACTAAAATATTCATAAAGGTTACTTGTACTTATTTAATTACACTCTATTTATTTGGATCAACCTAATGAACTTGGAATCCCTACATTCTAGTACTTTCTAGTTCCCCACAAAAGTTGTATTGCTACAGTTTCATGGCCATGTGGATATTGTCTACTTACACCTCAATTTCTACAATTTATTATTCAATTTCATTTCCCTACAATGTTTTCTATCAAAATTTTCCTATGGAAATTCAGATGGTATTATGACATGTCTTGATATCCCTTATTTATTTCCATGATCTATTGGGTGTGATTACACTACATGGTGTTCTAGGCATATCCCCTTCAAATTTCTACAACTATCAAAAGAGGATGCCAAATATGTCAAATTTTAGTTTAATGACCCACAATAATATATCTAATGCATATGGGGACTTGAGATGTGTTCCATCTCTCTAGGATGTTAAGTGGCCACCACCCTATTTTGGAAATATAGAATTTAGTTCAAACATGATGGATGTATGGGTCAACCATTCCTCAAATATGACTTCTATAGAGAAGGATGAAATTTTTTAATAGTTAGATATCAACCAAAACAATGTAAAGTATTTTAATATTAAGTTTGGGAGAGAGGATACTTCCAATTAGTAGGCATTGCATGGCGAGGATTTGAAAAAAGGTATTTTTGAATATCAATAAAATAAATCTTATTTTATTATTTTTTCTTCTATTTTGTTGCTTGATTCAATAGACCAATAATGTCCCTCAATCCTAATATGTATTGTTTGGTATCAAATAGGGTGAACCCTAGTGACTATGGCTATGCTAAGTGAGAATCCCTAAGGATATTTTTTAGGAAGCGAGAAGAAAGGACTTGTGACTAAAGGGGGTTATGAAGATATGGCACAAAGAAGTAGATGCATAAATCCATACCATGTGCTAGGGATGTAACACTTATAAATTTTGATAAGAGTCACAACTAGAATAGAATCAATCAAGATAACACAATGCACAAGATTTCCTATTATAGATTTAAGTGACAATAGAGAAAAATTTAGTGGAGAAGAATTATAAACAAGAATATGTGAGTAGGAAAGTAGTTTCTTGAGTGCAATGACTATAATTTACAACATAACATGAGTTTACCTAGCTACTTATATTCATATATTAAATATATAGGAATTTATAGATTGGATTTAAAAAATGGATAAGTACTTTAAGTTAGAATCAATTAAAGACCCTAGTAGGCTTAAGGTACTAGCTAGAAGGTTGAAGGGACATGCATATGTATGGTGATATCATGTGCAAGTTGAGAGGAAAGGTAAAGGAAAACATAAGATTAAAAACTATGAAATGATGGTAAAAAAGTTGAAGGAAAATTTCCTATCAAAAAATAATAAATTATCAAAGTTCAAGAAGTCACAAAACCTTATGTAGGGAGAGAAGAGTGTTCAAGATTACATCAAGGATTTTTACAAGATCAACATCAAAGATGGTCACATAAAATATAGAACGTGTACTAAAGATCACAAACATGCAAGGAACTACATTCTCCCCCACTAAAAATAGGATTACTCTTGGAAACCTAAAATAATATGAGGATAAATAACAATCAGTTGTGTTGCATCCTCTCAAGTTGCTAAAGACTCATCACTCAAGTCCCATTCGACCTTTACTTGCTCTAGATCCTAATGTCTAAGGGATAGTCTTCGCCAGTGGAGAATACAAATGTGATTGAAAGAAAATTTCCTTCCCTCTTAGTCCTATAGAGAACACCAATCCAAAAAATGGATCACATCTTGAATATGGTGCCTAAGAACCAAAACATGGAATACATTATAGATACATGATAGGCTAGGTGCCAAGGAAATATGGTAGGCAATAAGATTAATCCTCTCAATGAACTCAAAAGGTCCAAAAAAGTGTGGTTCATTCTTAGAGCCTTTTCCATAATGGATAGGACTCTTCTATAGTCACACTCTCAAAAAAAAATGATCACCTACTAAGAAGTGTCGATCTAATCTATGGGAATTCGTACACTTCTTCTGATGGTCTTGGGCTATCATGAAGTTCTCCCTAATATGAATAACTTATTTCTCCATATACAAAAATTATCTTGAGACCCAAGATAACATGATCCAACAAACTATATGAACTCAAGGGAGTACAACAAGGTAGACCATACAAGGCCTAAAAATGTGCCATAGCATGAGAACTATGTTACCCATTATCGCATGAAAAATTGGACCACCCTTGACAATTTCACAATATATTTTACTCCCCCTTGATTTATTGGACCTGATTGAACCCCTAATTTCCTAAATTATGCATTTTGAGGCTTATTTTATCATTTTCTAATTAATTTCAAGCATAAAACAAATGCATTTATTTAATTATTTTCCTCGACACCTAAATCCCTAAAAGAATAGCACCAAGGAAATCCCCTAAATGGCACAATCCTTCCTCTCTCTTTGAATGTGCAGGTTTTAGGTTTGGAGAGGATTAAAGGAAGTTTAAATATCATTTATCTATTGTTGCATTCAAAACACTACACCCTATCAACTCATAGAAACTCACCTAGATAGAATTATCCAATAGTGATTTGACAAGTTTGCAAGTGAGAATTGGGAACTCAAATGAAACATCAAAGGAATACAAAAGTAGTTCTATAATAGATCTACAAGGAAAAATATTCCTTTGGGTTGATATGTCTTATATTCAATGAATTAAAAATTACAGGATAGGTGCATAGTTTTCTGCCCTTCTCGGATCTACCTACAAATCTTTGTCATAGTGTACCAATTGTTGGAATCTTTCATTTTTCATATTAGGGAACATATTCTAATTAGTTTAATCAATAAAATTCTATTCCAATTCATATCCAATGCCTAAAAATATGTAGGTCCAATCCTGATTGACTCACCTACAAGGTTGAAATTCAATCTAATCACCTTGTTGGTTTGTATACTAATGATTTCCTAGAAACAAAAATTGAATCCAGGTTCTTTGGATTAGACTTAGTATCTCTTTTTCTATGTTTCATCCATTAATATAGGAAAAATATCCTAAGTAACAATAGTCCCCCCACCTCAACTTATCATCTATCACATACATGTGAAGCATGTTCCCATAGACCTGGTTTACTCTCTATCTAACCATTTATCTCAAGATGATAGGTTAAACTGAAATTGAGCTAGGCTCCCAAAGCATGTTCTAAGGAAGTTTGTAACATAGATGTGAACACTATATCTTGATCTAAAATGACCTTGTAAGGAATCTTCAAAAAATGCATAATGTCCTCCATGAAAATATGTGCCACTAATAATACAGATGATAGAGACCTCCTAGGTGAAAAATGTGTAACCTTCAATAACTTGTCGAATGTCACCATGTTAGAATCATGATGACAATAAGATATAGGAATTATAATAATAAAATCAATATAAATAGTATCCCAGTTCCACTTGGGAATGACATGCAGCTAGAAAATACCTATGAGATGTTAATGCTTAGCCTCAACTCACTAGCACTCAAGTCATATAGCTGAAAAATAGGCCACATCAGGCATCATCCCCACCCAGCAATATGACTTTCTAAGGTAAGTGTGCATCTTTTTGATACTAGGGTATGTTTAATATGGAGAATTTTGTGTCAAATAAAATCATTGAATGATGATCTAAAAAAACTAGAACATAAATATGATGAAAATTTCACACTAGTTCATTAGACTACAATGAATAATTGATAAACCTTCACCAAGGGATCTCTTAGAATCTATCTCCATTCTAACCTCTTGATTCCACATATCACTAGGAAGTGCCTTAATAATATGACCCCAAAAATTGGTGCCAAGGTTCAACACTAAGATCTCATGTCTCCTTCTACTCAAGGAATTTGCAACAATATTCTCATTCCATTTGATATAGTAAACATCAAATTCATACTCACGTAAAATATCCATCCAATGAAACTATTTGGAATTAAAGTTTGGTTGAGTAAATATATACTAACTACTACAATAGTCGGTATGAATCTCAAATTGATGACCCAAAAATAAATTCCTCCAATGAGGAAGCATGTGGACTACTACTTCTAACTCTAAATTATGAGTGGGATAGTTTAGCTCAAGATCCTTGAGCTTCCATGACTCACAAGGAATCACTTGACCCTCCTATATGAGAACTACCAACACACAATAAAATGATGCATTGATACAAAAAAAATAACTTGATGGTAGGTCTAGCATAGCTAAGATAGGTGCACTAGTTAATAGTGTTGCATGTTGTGTTTGTGTTGTTGATATGTGGTTGTCATTGATGACACTATTAGCATTGACATCTTGAAGGATGTATATGTCGAGGATACTGAGAAAATTATATTAAATATGTTGGAGGTTGTCTATGAAGCTCTAAAGTTTAGAGTGATGGAAATTTCAATACATTGGGATTCAAAAGTTGCACATTACATGGTTTTTTATTGAGCCTATCTAGTTTATCCTCTGGAACTTTTAGAGGTATGCATCAAGATTGGAGCAAGTTGTGAGTTTTTGTGTTCCTACAGTTATTTGGTTACTAAAGTTGGTGTTTCCAGAAGAAGATAATGTAATTCTAGTAATTTGAGTTGTTTTGTATGCTTTTGTGATGTTCCTTGATGTTTCTAGATCATGCTCTATCCTTGTTGCACGTCTACATTGATCAATGTGTCCATGATCGAAGATTTTTCCTTTGTGTGTTTGTGTTTTTCATGTTCTTGGCTAACATGGTGGTTGTAGTGTGTTGTGGATCCTCATGGATTAATTTTTAAATGCTTGGAACATTTTAGGATGTTATTTTAGGACTTCATTATGTTGTGACCGACTTCGGTTGGTGCACATTGAGATCTGTTCATGAATTGGGTCGATAGTTTGTATTCATCTATTCTTTATTTTTGGCTAACAAAGTTGTTGATGTAATTCCATGAAGCAAATATATAAGAGCAATTGCTTTCTTCATTTGAACAGAAAGTGTGTATGAAATATGTGCGAATAAAGATCAGATTATTCGATTATAGAGAAAAGGATGAAGAAAGTTGAGTGAAGTGTGAAGAAGTGTTTTTGTGCCTAACCAAAACTGTCATCAGGCTTTTGAAGAAGCTACTTTATCAGTTCAATCTCATTAAATGGATTTAATCAGAAATTTTTATGTAAGATAGTGTGTCTTCTTTGAGCAGTGAGCTTTAGGTAGTATGCCTGACTGCATTTGCATTCCTTATTCATTTATGTTATACTTTTAATAGGGTATAACTTGTGGATTAATCTCCACCATGGTTTTCCCCCCAACAGGGTTTCCACGCAAAAATCTTGGTGTTAAGTGTGCTTCTGATGTGTTGTTGATTCATTCTTTCACTATTATTTATCAGATCTAAGATTAAATCTTGATAAGGTTAAATAAGTTTTAAATTCTATGACAACTGATTCAACCCCCTCCTCTCAGTTGACTATCCTTGTTTTTCCAACAATTGGTATCAGAGCAGGTTCCTCTGAAGAAGTTTAATAGCTTGAGGTGATCTGAGATGGCATCATACAAGAAGGATAGTCCTAGATTCGATGGAAAAAGCTACTCTCTATAGAAGGCTAGAATGGAGTCTCATTTGAGGTGCATTGGTGAACCCTTCTGGAAGATTACAAAGAACACATATACTATTCCTCGAAATGGTTCCTCTACAAATGATGAGATCAAAGAAGCTGAAACTAATATCAGGGCTATACAATCATTAATGAGTGCTCTGATAGATTCAAAGATGAAAAATGTGAAGGGTCTAAGAACAACACATGAGATCTTGAAGAAGCTAGAAACATTGTATGAAGGAGATGCACAAGTGAAAGTTGTTAAGCTACAAATTTTGAAGGGAAAGTGGGAAAATATGAAAATGAGCAAAGATGAAAACATTATTTCTTTCATGCAAAAAGTAAATGAACTAGTGATGGGTATTAGATGTATCACTAGAACCTTGGATGAAGAAGAGATCATGGCTAAAGTTCTCAGATCATTGCCTACTTCTTACAAAATGAAAGCTCATTGTATTGAAGAGCTCAAGATAGTAACAAATGTGACAAGAGATATGCTGATTGGAAAGCTTGTTTCTTTTGAGTTGAGTGAATTTGGTGAATCTACCCCTAAGACAAAATCTTCATTTAAAGCTACTATATCAAGAATCTAAACAAATAGAGATATGATCTGGGAGAAAGTTCCAAAAAGACATTCAAGTATGGAGATGAGATGAAACAGATTGAAGATGAAGAAAGAGAGTTAGAAGAGCTAAAAGCATTGATTGTTAAAAGAGAAGCCAAAGGACAAGGTAAGTATAAAGGGGAGTTTCCTATTAAATGTTTCTCTTGCAATAAGATAGGTCATTCTGCATCAAGGTGTCTTGAAAGAGTTCCTAAGTATAAACCTAACAAGTCTTGATTTCAAAAGAAATTTTATTATGCTAAAGAAGGTGTTACTAATGAAGATGGATGGGTATTCATTGCTATCAATTAAAATGGTCTGGTTTCCACTGAATCTGCTAGTAATAAGAATATTGAGAAATCTCTTGCAATCAGAATTGGAGAAAAGGATGAGTGGGTGATTGATAGCAGATGGTCACATCATATGACTGGTGACAAAATAAATTTTGTAAGCTTGGAGAAATATGACAGTGGTGTTGTAATATTTGGAGACAACAATGCTGGTGTGATTTGTGGCAGAGGCACTATTTCTCTTGGTGGTAAATATAAAACCAATGATGTCCTTTATGGTGAAGGATTGAAGCATAATTTGTTAAGTTTTGGACAAATGGTCGACAAGGGATACAATATTTAGTTCAAAGATGGAAAATTCATGATATTGGGAAGTTCTATAAATGTAATTGCTTCAGGCAAAAAGATAAGAGGTACAAATTTTCACCTGAGTGTTGCTAATGAAAGTTGTCTAATTTCTCAAGTTGATGTAAGCTGGTTATGGCATAGGAGGTTTTGTCATCTAAATTTTGATAACATTTTCAAAGTAAGCTCCACTCAAGCAGTCAGAGATCTTCCTAAGCTATTGAAGCCTACTAACACCATATGCAAGGAATGTCTGATGGGAAAAAAGACTAGAGTTTCTTTATAGAGAAAACAACATCATTCTAATGGAACTTACTGGAGCTAGTGCATAATAATATATGTTGTCCCTCAAGAATCAAAAGTCTACAAGGAGAAAGGTACTTTATGTTACTTATTGATGACTACTCTAGGATGATATGGGTTGCTTTCTTGAGAGAAAAACATGAAGCATTATAAAAGTTCAAAAGTTTCAAAGCTATGGCAGAGAATGTGATAGGTTTGAAGATTAAATGCTTAAGGTCAGACAAAGGTGGTGTGTTCACTTCTTGGGAGTTCAATTCATTACATGAAGATCATGTAATTAAAAGACAGTTATCTGCTCCCCAGACTCCTCAACAAATTTTTTGAGAGAAAGAACATAACAATTCTAGATGCTACTAGAAATATGATGTTTGAAGGTAATGTACCTCATATCTACTAGAGAGAAGCTATAAGCATTGTTGTATATACTATTAACCAGGTAAATGTCAATGGTAATTCTGGTAAGACTTCTTTTGAGCTATGGTTTGGTTATAAGCCTACTGCTAAATATTTCAAAATATTTGGAAGTAGATGTTATATCGAAAGAGATGAAGATATAGGCAAGTTTGATGCTAGGAGTGATGAAGGAATCTCTATGGGTTACTCTACTAAGAGCAAGGCCTACCGGTGCTATAATAGAAGATTGAGGAAAATGGTTGAAAGTACAAATGTCAGAGTTGATGAGGATACAAGTAGATCTTCCAAATACTATGGATGTGATTTAGATGACCAACATGATAGTACTGAGAAAGGAAAGACTATTTAGAAATAGAATCAAGCTCAAATTGTTTTGGTGAATGAAGAAAGTCTAGAAGAAGAAGCTAGTGGAAGTGCAGAAGAAAGAATAGAAGAACCATAAGTTTGAGAGAATCCCAAAGTTCTGAGGTATGTAAAGCTAAATCATTCTGGAGATCATATTATAGGAGATAGGAACAAAGGTGTGCAAAATAAAAGAAGAATTGCAAAAGAGTATTGTTTGATTTCCAAGATTGCGCCCAACAATGTCAATGAAACATGTAAAGATGAATATTGGATGGAATAAATGAAGGAAGAACTGATTTCGATAGAGAGAAATGATACATGTATTCTTGTTCCCAAACCTCAAGATAAAAATGTGATTGGAACCAAATGGGTCTTTCAGAATAAGTTAAATGAACAAGGTGAAGTGGTCAGGAATAAAGCAAGACTATTATGTAAAGGGTACTCATAGATGGAAGGTATTGATTTGAAAAAACCTTTTCCCCTATTGCTAGAATTGAAGCTATAAGATTGTTTCTTTCTTATATTGCTTTTAAGAACTACAAATTCTATCAAATGGATGTAAAGTCACCATTTCTAAATGGTGAGTTAGAAGAAGAATTATATGTTGAGCAACCAGATGGATTTCAACTAGCTAATAAGGGAGATATGGTTTTTCGATTGAAGAAATCACTATATGGACTTAAGAAAGCCCCTAGATCCTAGTATGCTAGAATGGACAAATACTTGTTGAAGCTTGGATTCAATAAAGGTACTACTGATAGTAATCTATATTTTCAGATGGATCAAGATAAAGAGTTGATTATTGAAGTCTTTGTTAATGAAATCATTTTTGAAGTTGATGATGACTTATGTATGAAGTTTGTTGATGAAATGAAAAGTGAGTTTGAGATGTCAATGATTAGAGAGCTGAAATTATTTTTGGGATTGTAAATTACTCGGTTAGATGATGGGATCTTTATATCTTAGTCCAAATATGTAAGAGAGTTACTAAAAAAGCTTGGTATGGAAGACTCAAAGCCTATTGGTACACCCATGGTAATTAGATGCAAGTTAACATAGAATGATCATTCTCGTAAGGCTAATCAAACAAGGTATAGGTCAATGATTGATGGATTTATTTATTTGACTCTGACTAGACCATACATCATGAATGTTGTATGTATATTTGTTAGATATCAAGCTAATCTAAAGGAATCTCATGTGACTGCTATAAAGAGAATTTTTAGATACTTGAAATGGACAACTAATTTTGGCCTATGGTATCCTAAAGATGATGATCTTACTTTAAGTTCCTTTATTGATGCAGATTGGGTAGGAGATGTGGATGATAGGAAAAGTACTAGTGGTGGAACCTTCTTCTTGGGGAAGAAGTTGGTGTCTTGGCTAAGTAAAAAGTAGAATTCCATTTCCTTATCTACTACTAAGGTAGAATATATTGTTGTTGCAAACAATTGTACTCAAGTAATATGGATGAAGCAGATGATGAGCCTATTGCTATATTTTATGATAATTCAAGTGCCATAAAATTTTCCAAGAATTCGGTGCTGTATTCAAAGACAAAACATATATCTATAAAATATCACTTTTTGAGAGACAAGGTGAGTGATAATGAAGTCAGACTGTGCCTACTAAGGAAAAGATTGCAGACATATTTACTAAGACATTGCCTAAGGATAACTTTTTTCTATTTCGTAGGAAATTTCCCTACTAATCAAAACTAAAGATGCAAGTATTTGAATCAGTCTAAGCATTTACAACCATATCTTATTTCATATTGATGTTATGGTGGTTGTTACTCAGGGGGAGTAGTCAAATGGTTCAAATATGTGGTTCAAAGCTTTTGTACCTTTTCCATTGATGTCAAAGGGGGAGAAGAGTAATGTTGAAAAGCTTGGGGAGAAGAGTAAATACTAGAAGTGCTAAAATGAAAACGGGAGAAGAGTAAAATATCCAAGGAGGAGACTATTGGAGAAGAGCTAGTTGTGCTGATGGTATTTTTCACATCATGTGTTGCCATCAATTCCAAAGGCGGAGATTGTTGGATTCTTTGGTTGTTTTTTTGATATGTGGTTGTCATTGATTTCAACACTATTAGCATTGATGTCTTGAAGGCTGTATATGTCAAGGATATTAAGAAAATTATAATAAATATGTTGGAGGTTGTCTGTGAAGCTGTGAAGTTCAGAGTGGTGCAAATTATAGTATGTTGGTATTCAAAATTTGCACATTAAAGGGTCTTTTGCTGATCCTATCTATTTTATCCTTCAGAAGTTTCAGAGGTACACATCAAGATTGGAGAAAGTTGTTAGTTTTTGTGTTCCTACAGTTATTTTGCTATTGAAGTTGGTGTTTCTGGAAGAAGAGAATGTAATTCTAGTAATTTGAGTTGTTTCATATTCTCTTGCTATGTTTGTTGATGTTTCTAGATCATTCTCTATACTTGTTGCGCGTCCATTTTGATCGTTGTCTCGTTGATCAAAGATGTTTCCGTTGTGTGTTCAGGTTTTTCATGTTCTTGGCCGACATGGTGGTTGTAGCATGTTATGGATCCTAGTGGATTAGTTTTTGAGTGCTTGGCACATTCAAGGATGTTGTTCTAGGTCTTCATTATGTTGTGACTGACTTTGATTGGTGTGCATTGATATTAGTTCATGAATTGGGTAGACAGTTTTTATTCATCTATTCTTTATTTTTGGCCAACAAAGTTGTTGATGTAATTACATGAAGTAGATATATAACAGAAAAAAAATTGTTCATTTGAAGAGAAAGTGTGTATTAAATATGTGTGAATAAAGATCAAATCATTTGATTGCAAAGCAGAGGATGAATAAAGTTGAGTGAAGTGTGAAGAAGTATTTTTGTGCCTAACTGGAATTGTCATCAGGCTTCTGAAGAAGCTAATTTCTCAGTTAAATCTTATCAGATCTATTTAATATGAATTTTTTATGTAAGCTAGTGTGTCTTCTTTGAGTAGTGAGCTCTAGGTAGTGTTCTCGAATGCATGTACATTCTTTATTCATTTCTCTTATACTTTTAATAAGATATAACTTGTGGATTAACCTCCACCATGGTTTTTCCCCAATAGGGTTTCCATGCAAAAATCTTGGTGTTATGTGTGTTTTTGATTCATGCTTTCACTGTTATTTATCAAATCTATGATTAAATGTTGATAAGGTTACATAAGTTTTAAATTCTATGAAAACTGATTGACCCCCCCCCCTCTCTAAGTTGTCTATCCTTGTTTTTTCAACAAATAGATCCATAAGAATATGAAATGCTACCTCACACTTCTTCCATTTCCTTTTAAGAGAAGTGATAGAATGAGCCTCTAGAGAAATCTCTCAAGAAATCATGATAATAAAAAATGAAACCAATGAAGCTACAAACCTTTGAGATACTTGAGGGCACTAGAAAATCCTCAATATACTGAATATTTGAGGGATCCACTGAGATACCCAAACTTCAAAATAATGTGAACCAAGTATCTCACCTCACTCTATAATAACTCACACTTTTCCAAGTTTCCATAAAGCCGATGATTATAAAAATAGTGCAAAAATTTATGTAAGTGGACCTCATGTTCCTCGATTATCCTCAAATAAATAAAAATTTGATCTAGAAAACAAGGGAAAATCAATCAAGATAAGTGAAAAAAATCCTATTCATCAAGCTCACGAATATAGAAGGTCCATTCATCAACCTAAATGGAACTATCATGAACTAATAGTGTCTATAACAAGTATGAAATATTGTTCTATGATTGTCAATCTTATTGATACAAAGATGATAGTATCCTTACTTAAGATCAATCTTGGAGAACAACTTGGCTCCCCTCCTCTGATTGAAAAAATTATCAAAAAAGGATATCGCCTCATTATAGTCACCTTATTCAACTATTGGTAATCAATACAAAAATGAAGAGATTCATCCTTCTTCTTCATGAAGATGACTAGTGCTCCCCAAGGGGAAACACTAAGATTATTATGCCCCTTCTCCAAAAAATCCTCTAATTGCAAATGAAGCTCACTATTCCCTTGAGTGGTCATGAGATAGGTTTTTCCCCGAGTATGAGATCTATCTTAGATTCTGCATACTTGGAATGTCATGTTGGAAATTTTATTATCATTGATGTCAAAAAGAGATCTGAATAATACTAGTTCATGAGATTTTGGCCACTCACAATGGTCACTCATGTCAAGTGTTCTCACTCTGAATGATGCATATTAAGTTACAAGGAAATCCTTGAAGAACTATAGAACTTCTGGCTTTGAGCCTCAGGCTTACTGTATACAACTTGCTAAGATAAGAAAGAGTTAGTTTTTTTAGCTTATTTTAAAAAGGTGTAAGGCATCAACCTTTGATGTTATAGCTTATGCCTTAACTGAAAGTGATGAAAGCTTGGGTATGAAGGAACCTCGAACCTCGACACTAGAAAAGGCTTTGATGTTCATCAGTTAATGTTAATGCTTACGCCTTAACGTAAAGAAAAGGAAGGAGTAAAACGAAACCTTGGAGGCCAACATCTAAAAGAGTTAAAAATGTTAAGTCTACGAAGGATGGTTTCAAGCATCAAGAGTTGATGGGATGGATTATGCCTTATGGAAAGGGTGGTAATCCTAGTATGAAGGAAGGTAAAACCCTAACATTCGATAAATTCACTAATGTTTTAGAGTTCCACACTTCAATAGTTCAAAGTTTAATGTGTTGTTTGGCATTAAATGTGAAGGAAGTAGAAGGTAAATAGTAAGGTCAATGGATAATAACCAACAGGTGTAAGAAGCATCAAAAATTGGTTTTTGAGCTTAGTTTTTAAGCTCTGCTAAACACCTCATATATGAGGTAAGAGGTATTAGCGATCCCCGATCCCCAAAAAGTATGATAGATGGTAGAATTCCACCATTTCATGTAATTCTTGTATTGACTAGTGTTGACCAGTGTGGATTTGTAGGAATGAGACATGTGGAAACTGTTGTTTGGATAAGGTAGCTACTGGCATTTAAATTTTATCTGATGGGTCATGGCACGAATAAAAATATCAACAACCATAATTTATAGATTTGTTTTTTGGCAATGGCTAGGTAGATAAGCAACCAGTTAGGTGAACGTGATTGTGGTAGAGAAAATTAAATTGATCAATGTAACTACTCTAGTGATATGTTTGATGATTTATTGGAAGAAGTGGATGAATTCATTAATGCATAGACAATCACAAAATATAGAAGAGGTTGTTGAAGCATGAATGGTGTCAAATTCATATGAAACCCTAAGATTGATTTACACCAAGATAAAGAATACAATGTATAAGGTTGGTGTGTGCTGAATAATTATGCAATGTGTATGCATTTAATGAGAAAAAAGTGTGTTAGAATAAGAGTGAAGAGATTAGAGGAAATTTTTGTACAGAAAAGAAGAGATTGAGCAGTTGCAAATAGAGTCTATAACATAGAATTGGATTCATTTGAATCATATGTAACTGGAGTTGTTTCTCCACATGTGTTCATTGTAAATTTGATTGGTTGGTTCCATAAAATATTTTGGTTGGTGCTCAAATTAGGGAGTGGGTGATTCCTTAGAATTGGTGCTCCTAAATCAAGGGGATTGGTGTCTCCTTAGGGCTGGTGCCCTTAAACATTGTAACCAGTGAAGTTCTATTGTAAGGTTCGATTAGGACAATAGATCCTAGCATTATTTTTCACCTTTTTCTTTCCATATTGGGTTTTCCATGTATATCTAGTGTTATGAGTATTTGTGTGTGATCTTTTCATATTTGATTATGTTAAAATAATTTTTTTAATTGATCTATTGATTAACCCCCATCTCAATATATTGTTGTGCTCCAAAAATTTGTATTAGAGCTTTGATTCCTTTGAGAAGCATACTCATCTTAGGTAGGTCTTGGATAGTGAACACAATATGGCTAGTCAAGAAGGTTCCTCCTCAAATAGAGAACCTCTCTTGAATGGATCAAACTATGCTTTTTAGAGCATCAAAATGCAAGCATATTTATCTTCTTTAGGTTTTGATGTATGGATGTTTGTAGTAGATGAATATACTATTCCCGCTATGCCACCCACTAACCAGGCTGATAAGAAAGCATATGAGAACAATGCCAAGGAAAACAATGTTTCTATTTGTGGATTGTATAACTCATATTTTTTCAAAGTGACGAACTATTAAAGAACCCATGGAACTTGGGTCAAATTAAAGAGCATTTATGAAGGTGATGAAAAGGTAAAGTAGGCAAAGATACAAATATAAAAAGGTAAGTTTAAAATCCTTAAGATGAATGAAGAAGAGAAAATAGTAGACTACCTCCTCAAGGTAGATGAAATAGTTGATGCAATTAGAGGCCTTGGATAAGAAATGAAAGAATCCTTCATTGTGAAAAAGGTCCTAAGATCCCTAACATCTAGGTATGAATCTAAAAAAATTATAATAGAGGAAGTAAAGGATCTAGGAAAACTTACTATGTTGAATAGGGGTATGTGCAAGATCATCTTAGAAAAAATAGGCCCTTAAGTGGCAATAAAATTTAGAAAATTATAGTTAGGCAACTTGACATAAAAATTTGAATAAGTTATCTATATTATTTCAAAAATATGTAACAACCAAATCTATAGCAAATTGAATGTAGTTTCTAAACCACTAGGTTTATTTTTTATTTTTTAAATCTATTTGGTGAAAATTTGAAATTTCAATGTAGTAGTACTTACATTTCAGGGAAAAAGTAAGAAGTAGGTGTCTGTCTGACCACCCTAACCACAATAAAATGATAATTATTTTTTATAAGATTTTAGATATAAGTAGGGGACCCATGTTTCTATGTTATGCATATTTTTTTGTAATTTTTTTCCACGTAAATAATTAATTATTATTTTTTGTTACAAATTTTAAAAAATATAAAAACTTGTATGTCTAACGACCTTAACTTGGTCAAAACTTCATGAAATTCAAATTTTTTTTTAATCTTATATTAGGTGAAGTATAGAATGCGATCCATGTTTCGGATTTGAAAAAATGTGGTACCTTTTGAAAGTTATAGATGTTTTTCAATCTGCTTATCAATCAGGATTTTAGTCATAATTCAAATAGAAAATGAATAATAATTATTTATTAAATGCAAAGTAAAGAATATTTATATTGGTGGAAAGTTGAGAACCTCCTTTAAAAACCCTTTTCGTTTCATCAATTTTGGGTAAAAAAAAAGTCATCAGCCACATGGGTCATCATATCACTTAGATATCACCACTTTTTGGCCCATTATGATCCTGCACATACCCATAGGAAAAATGAGAAGGGGTGGTGAATAATTTGTCAAAAAAAAAAACTTTAAATCATTCACCACAACTAATACTTAACACTAATTAAATGATTAAACATTAAGTGCAAGTGTAGAAACTAAAAACCATCACACAAAAAAAGGCAACGCCAGATTTACGTGGAAAACCCAATGAGGGAAAAACCACGATGAGGATTAACTCACACTATAGAAAATATCAAAACTGATTACAAGAGGACCTTTACCTGAGAAATAAGGGTCACTATGAAAACAAGAACTCACTATCTGGAACAAGACTCACTATCCAACAGGGCTAACAACCTAGAGGGATCACCACCATAGAGATACAAAGAAGATAAAGGAGATATGTTACAGAGAGAAGACAATCTCAATGCAATAGAGAACTCCAACACAATGTTATCAAGCATTTATAGACATGCACCAATGATAGATTACACCTTCTTGTTATTGGAATATGGCTTGTAAGTGTTCTCATTGATGGAAACCTAAGCAACCTAAATGTAGTCCTATGTCTTACATCTCGTCTACAATATAATTTTGGTTTCTACCAGTAGAACAAAGCAAAAAATAGGGCATCTAGTTATAGGCATAAAAGTTGATCTGAACACCTTACCGGACTGATATTTTGGGTTGTGGATCCCTAAGGAAGGTATTTTGATGTTTTTAATACATTTTTGAAGGATTGTTTTGATGCACACTCACTGGTATGTGATATAGAAGATCTGGTGCACTAATTTGTTCATTATATGTGCTAGAAGGCCGACCCGACAAGTATAGTAATCATGGATGTATAAGGAGTAATTAATTTAGTGTTTTCATGCTCAATGGTGTTTGTTTGGGTCCTCTCTTTGTCTTAACTGACTTTGGAGGATGTGCATAAAGAATTAGTGGTGGATCTAGTCGACAAGACGAAAGTAACTTAGTACTTTATGAAGCCAACTGATGGGTGAGTAAATCTTTGTTAGAGGATATATATATGAGACAACTTCTATCCTTTAAGAGAGGAAAAAAAGTGTGTGATTAGAAGCAAATAAGTGTGAAAATATGTGAATATGTGTGTGGAGTGAGATTCAGTAGAATAATAGTGCAAACTAGTCTAGGTGTTGAGCGAAGAGCAGAGCAAAGCAGCGCGAAGAGCATAATCAGTCTGGAGATCCAAAATTCAATCTATGAGCTTCACTCTAACTTTGACCTGGCATAAATAGATGCTATCATCTTAGTTCAACCTTCAGATGGTTTTAATGTAAAATTTTGTATGGCAGTGAACCTCTTGATAGGGAAGGGTTGGATGGAACACTCACTGTTCCATGCTCTAGATCCTTGTTTGCAAGATCTCCTTGGTGTCTTTCTTCACCATATAAACCTTTAGGACTCTCCCCATATCTAGGTGCCCCTGGTTCTCCTAGCCAACCCCACTATCATGGCAATTAAACTTACCAAGTCAAACTTGGTGCACTACCACCTATTCTTCCCTTAGCCCTTAATCTTCCCTAAAGGCTAATTACTCCCAACTCTCAAATTATTCTTGCAGGGATGTAGAGATATTTCTCCTAGCTTCACACCATCCTCCTAGGGTTGTTTAAATTTCACCAAACTCCTTTCTTCGATCGCTCTCACCAAACCCTCATCTAGGGTTAAAAAGGCTACTAGGCTTTGAGCCCCAATTAAGTCTCCAATTCTAAGAAAACCGGTTGGTTCTCCAAAATTTTCCAAAGCAACCTGAATCTTTTCTATGGATTCATGGTCCTAATTCACATCCCTTAAAGATTCTAGAGGTCTTCATTCTCACTTGACCATACACAAACCTAACCCTCAATTTAGCAAACTTTAGGTCTTTTTCCTGTGTTTTTGCAGACTGTCAAGGTTTCCCCTCACCAAATGAATTGATGGAGTCTCCTCAACGTACCCATAGCTTGGTCACCATCACTCCATCCCTTTCCAACAATAAAATTGCTTTGAACGGGCACCCCTGCATTTCATAGTGCTTTGCACTTGTTGTCTCTCGTAGCCGAGCACTGTCAAGCTCACCTAGGAGTAAACTTTCTTCATGCCTCCCGAACTCATAACTACTCCTAGACCTACTATAATTACAACCATGGAGTCTAACCTCATTCCTCAAAATCCTGTACACTAGGTACAATGGGAAAAAGAACTAAAACCCCATTCTTGATAGGTTGCCAGTTAGATCAGCAACTAAAACAACAACAAATTAACTACCAAACACACCTACAAATCGAACACTCACCCTAAAGACTACCAAACAAGCTTAGAACATAAAAAATAATACAAACTACAAAAAAATACAAGGCCATGATTGCTCTTGATCACACAAACTCAAAGCAAACACAAAATTTCACACATTCTTCTCACTGTCCACACTTAGCATTCATGAATTTTCAAAATTACAAAAGCTTCCAATGCCTTCCAACCTTTCTCACAAGTAAAAACATTCCCTATATAGTTCAATGAAGCTATTTATCATCCCCTTGGTTGGACATTACATTTGTCTTTGTGGCAAAGGTGCAAACTGGGCCATTTTGCCACTTTTACCAATTTTCTAGAGAATTAGGAAAAGTGAGCTTCTGACCTCATAAACCTTTCCACTCCTGATCACTCCTGATCAAGAAATGTTATTATGCCTCTAATTCTAACTCAATGGTCAACATGACCTTCTTAGAAAAACATTAAAAAAAAAGTTCATCCTAGACTTCCTAATGCCTAGTGTTTCCTAGGTGCTCTTGTACCACCTCTTCGTTTGAGTGGTGAGATCTAGGTAGTGTGCCTGAATGCAAGTGTATTCTCTTTTGTAAAAAATTATATTTGAGTACTAAAATTGTGGATTAACCTCCACCGTATTTTTTCCCCTAACAGGGTTTCCACACAAAATCTATGTGTGATGGTGTTATGAATGTTTCCTCTGAATGCATACATCTTTTCATTAATGCAATGTTGAAATGGTTTCAAGTTTTAGATTTGTTGAACACTAATTCACCCCCCATCTTAGTGTTCCCTCAAGTCCAACAATTGGTATCAGAGCACAGTTCATCTAAATAATTTTAGCAACTTGAGGTGGATCTTGGAATGTGATGGACTCTAGTAGTCTTCAGCAACAACTTATGGTGGCACTTGATGACCTTGATCAATCTAAAGAAGAAGTACAAGAATTAAAAGAAAATCTTAGAGATGCTGAGAAATTAATCCAGTCATTGAAAGATCAAATTGTTAAATCTAGGGAGAAAAGAAAGGATCTATGTGATTAGATACAATAGAAGGAGAATGAAAATATGGATGATGCTCACTTGAATCAAACCTTGAACGAAATGACTGAAGAATGTGGAAATCTTGCTAGAGACGATACAAACCTAAAACATGAGATGGAATCTATCATGATGAAGATGACTAAAGAGATTGAAGAAAGGAAGAAAATGAAGAAAATCTTGCTCAGATCCTAAAAGAAGAATTTGATGAATGTAGTAGAATAAAAGGGGAATTTACTCAGTTGGAAAGTGAATTACGAAGAACCAAAAACAATGAAGAAGAACTTGGTAAGCAGATTGCTACTCTTAGGAATGATCTTGTCATTGCAAATGAATACAAAGAAAAGTTCAAGATCAGTGTAGTGAAGCTTGATGAGCTAACTCAAGGACAAAAGAGTGGAAATGATAAAAAGAGGTCTTGGATATGAAAAGGGAGAAAGTTCCAAATCAGGACAAAATAATTTTAGACAGAACAAAAATGGAAGGTATCCGGTAAGACAACCTAATGTACACATGTTTAATGGGTATTGTTTTTCTTGTAATAAGTTTGGTCATATGATTGCTTAGTGTAGAAGAAATATGAAGTAAAAAGTTTCATCATTCTCTTGTTAGTGTTTCAATTGCAAAAATTTTGGTCACAAATCCATTGAATGTAGAAATGTGTCAAGTTACTTTGTTGATAGAAGAAATATTGAATTCTATACATGTGGGAAATTTGGGAATGTTGGTAATCAATGCAGATCAAGAAGAAACTAGTGGAATGGAAAATAAATCATTGTGTGCTACAACCTCAATAAGTATGGTCACATTACAAATATTTGTAGAAACAAAAATGTAGACAGAAGAGGTCCATTACACAGAGGAAAAAATATAGAGAAAAATGATAAAGGAAAAGAAAAAGTGACTATGGATGAAATAAGAGATTAGATGAAAAGGACATGGGTAAGGAAGAATGATTCTGATGCTGGAAATGGTTCCATATCAGAACCTGCTTCTGGTAATTCTTGCGGTAATTGATTTCAGGCCATTGGCCTAGGGGGAGTTTTTCAAGAAAATCTTTCCTCCCCTATCTATGGATGGTATTGAATTGAAGAGAATAGTCGAGAAGGTGTCGTTATGGTTTACAGGAGTTTTGGATATCTTTGGCAAAAATAATTCAGACAATTCATAGGTCCATAGCAGATTTTTCTGTCGCTATTTGGGAAAATAGAGTTTTTGGCAATTTAGGGCAAACACATTTATTGCACATGTGCTAACTATAAAAGATAAGTTGAAACTATCATTTGTCACTTTTCATCGAAGAAGGAAATAAGGTAAGCACTCAGGAGTATAATTTTGAAGCAGAAAAGATGATTCATTGGAAAATTTTGAAATCTATCAGGTATTTAAAATTATTATCAAATTTTTCATAAAATTTGGTGTGCGATTACGAACCCTAAATAAAAAAATAAATGGAAAAAATCAAAGGGTCGATCACTCTAGATGAATATAATAGTGCAAAGATTAGGTCTATGAGGAATTTGTTACTACTTGATGAATTGAAGATAAACATGGGAATTTGGATATTTGGAATGGTTTTTCGTACTTTGAGAATGTGGAATTCATAAAATTCATATTGAGCAGATTACATGATGATGTTTTAACTTTGGATGAACCTTACATCATCTCAAAGGAGGTAATTTAAAATTTAATTGGATTTTTCAAAGGCATAGATATACCAAGGAAGCAATCTATCTAGAACAAAGAGGTCGAAACCCTAACCGGAATAATTAGAGATCATAGGGCCTTTATAATTGCGACAATCAAGAATCCTATTACAAATTAAATTGCACATAGAATAACATATAAGATAAATTGAGAAGGAGCCACATCAGCTGGCGCAGTCTACATTTCTCACAAGATGATAATTGAAGGTCAGGAATTTGACCTATGTGGGGTGTTAAAGGATCAACTCATGGAGAATGTATAGCTGAAAAAGGAAATATGTTATCCTTTTAGGTTAAGTACTCTAATTACATGTTTATTAATGTATTTCTTGAATTGCTTACTGAAAGTCGATAATGTGGTATGGAAATCAACTAAACTTGTATGCAAAAAAATATCTTCATATTCTAAGAGCTTGGCTAATTGGGACTTAGAATTTGAGAATTTATTTAAGAATGTGCTTGAGAAGTGTGGTTCAGTCAATATTTCCCTTCTGGTAAGATCAATTGAAGTTGGTTCCTCTTCTGGTGGCATTGATAAAGGACATAAAAGAGGAAAGGAAATTGTTGAATACAACCCTCTAAAAAGAAAATTTTCTAGAATTGAAGGAAAAGGTAAAGATAAGGAAATTTTGGATATTCTAGATGAAGAATCTGATGAAGAAACTCAGGATCCACTAAAAAATTAATCTGAACTAGAAAAACGTAGTGAGGAAGAAGAAGATCTAACAAAAGAAAAGCTACAATAGCTTATTCAAGGAGAAGGTGGAATGTAGAAAATAGTTAGGTTATGGTCTGTCAGACCATCATATGATCAAGACATGTTTCTAAGTGTGTTAAATTCTTATGTTGAGCAATGCAAGATTAGATTGGAAAGCCTGCAAAACATTATGCCTAATGAAATGATTGAATGCAACAAAGAAGCATTGAATTCTAAAGCTCAAGAAAAGGAAGCTGGAGAGGTTATCTCTCACTTGAAGGATCAATTCAGACTATCCCTTTCCAAACTAAAGAAGAAAATGAATGAGTTAAGGCAATGCATAAAATCAGCCACTGGCATCTAAAACTATTGCATCTGTTGGCCCCATGCAGTTAGTAATTATAGAGAGATGTTGGATCAAATTGAAACATAATTGAATGTCATTGGTAAAAAAATTGACATATCTCAGGATTCGAATGGCACCATCAAGAAAATAATCTGGGAGCTACAGTTAGCACACACAAAAAAGCAACTATCCAAGAACACTCTTGTGGATAATTTTGGAAGGTAAAGGATCTAACTGAATGCAGGTTGGAACAGATGGTGAAAATATTGAGGAATGGTGAAAAACTAGAAGAAGAAACTAAAATTCCTGAATCTTTAATTGAAATTGTTAACAAGACTTCCAAGAATAATAGCTTGATCATTATCAATGGAATCACAATAGATGCTCGAAATAAATTACTTCTGGAAGTGAAGAAAAACCATATGATAATATTCTAAAGATAGTAGATAATAGTTTTCAAGTTTTTAAAGTTTTGATCAAAGGAGGAGAACTGTCGGTGTATATGTGTTAAAGTTTTGAAGCTTTGAGGATTTTGAACACATTTTTTTTCACTATCTTGTCAATATCCTTTTGTTCTTTTTGGCATATGGAATCCATTCTTTTTCATTAATGTCAAATGCGGAGACAATGCACTAAACAAATCCCTATAGAGGGAGAGAAGAATACAATATAGGGGGAGAGAATACCTTATAAATCTCAAGGGGAGAATGTGGAGTAAATTTTTTGGCAGTATACCTATAATGATTCTAACACTTAGTCATTTTTCACTAAGTGTTTCCATCAATGCCAAAGGTGGAGAATGTTGGCATATGGCTTGTAAGTGTTGTCATTGATGGAAACTTAAACAAACTAAATGGAATCCTAAGTCTTACATCTGGTTTGTAGTATAATTTTAGTTTCTAGTGGCAGAAAGCAGCAAAAAATAGGGCATCCGATTATAGGAATAAAATTTGATCTGAACACCTTACCCGACTGATATTTTGGGTTTTGGATCTCTAAGGAAGGCCTGCTGATGCTTTTAATTTGTGATCTAGAAGATCTGGTGCACTAATTTGTTGATTATTTATGCTAGAAGGCTGACCTAGCAAGTATAGTAATCATCGATGTATAAGGAAATATTAATTTAGTGTTTCATGCTCTATTATGTTTGTTTGGGTCCTATCTCTGTATTAATTGACTTTGGAGGATGTGCATAAATAATTTGTGGTGGATCTAGCCAACAAGATGAAAGTAACTTAGTTCTTTATGAAGCTGACTAATGGATGAGTAAATCTTTATTAGTGGATATATATATGAAATAAGTTCTATCATTTAAGAGAAAAAAAAAGTGTGTGATTAGAAGTAAAGAAGTATGCAAACATGTGAATATGTGTGTGGAGCAAGATTCGGAAGAATAATAGTGTGAACTAGTCTAGTTGTTGAACGAAGATTAGAGAAAAGTAGAGTAGAGCATAGCGAAGAGAAAAATGAGTCTGCAGATCCAGAATTCAATCTATGAGCTTCACCAGAACTGTAACCTGGCATAAATACATGCTATAATCTCATTTCAACCTTCAGATTGTGTTACTCTAAGCTTTTGTATGCCAGTGAGCCTCTTCCTTTGAGTAGTGAGCTCTAGGCAATGTTCTTGAATGTAAGTGCATTCTCTTTTGTAAACAATTATATTTGAGTACTCAAATTGTGGATTAACCTCCCGCATGGGTTTTTCCCTAACAGGGTTTCCATGTAAAAATTTGTGTCATGGTGTTATGAATGTTTCCTTTGAATGAATACATCTTTTCATTAATGCAATGTTGAAATGGTTTCATGTTTTAGAATTATAAAGTTAAGATTTGTTGACCACTGATTCACCCCCCCTCTTAGTGTTCCCTTGAGTCCAACACTACTCACTACATCCATAAAATCAACATCTGGGCTTTACATTGATCTTCCATACTCTCATCTCAAACACTCACTGATTAGCATCAATCTTGCATCTATTTTCTCTATTTATTTGCACTTATCTCTCTTCTTCAGTCTTATCTTCCTTCTCCACTAACTCATCCTTTATTTATACCATCTTCAACTTTGAAGCATATCCAAATTCATCCATTCAATATTAAATTCAAATTAGGTCAGCACCAAAACATTCTAGGGTGCAATTAGAATAAGGGTGACCCAAACACATGCTTCATGATTAACCAAATAGACCCAACAAACTTCATTAACTCTGAAGATAGCGTGGAATTAGAATGAAGGTTACCCAAACACATGCTTCATGATGAACCAAATAGACCCAACAGACTTCATTAACTCTAAAGATAGTGTTCAACAAAAGGTCGGCCAAACCAGTGTAAAAAACATACAAAAATTAAGAATGAACCTTCTAGATACTGAGATTAACTTTATTAGGATCATAACAACTCAAATATTGAAACATAAGTCATAGGACTTCAACAAAGAGAAATTCAGACCAACAAAATTTCTTTCGAAACTCGACTAGAACTATAAAGAACCACTGTTCACAATTGGTGAACATAACTCGCATTGTATAGTGAATCAACAGTTAAAAATATGGATATAGTAACTTCCAATAGTCATGATTAACATATTTGAATCACACAAACATAGGATCAAAACCCAGAGCAACCATTAAACACTTGAAAACTTTCTTCAATACAATTTTCTCAATATCCTCGACATATATAGCTAGTAACCTACAACCATGACACTAATGACAACAACAACCAATTGATAACAAATTGACCAGTTGACATCAATGAAAATAACTTGATTCTTCCCATTCTTGAAAAAATCTCCCCTTTTGTCATTGATGGCAACACATGATGTGAAAAACTATCAAAGACAACATACTAGCTCTGAATACACTTCTTAAGATTTTTCTTTATGTTTCTCCACTTTAGTAGATAATATCTTTTCACTTTGTTCCTATTGTTTTTTCACATTATTCCTATTTTCTTTTTCAAATTTCTCCTCTCTTCTTTTTCACATTCTTCCTCTGCCCCTTTGAAATCAATGGCAATGGAAAATGATCATTTATATTGATTTCCCCTTTGACAAAAAAATACTCACAATGACAACACATGACAGTACCTACTCCCCCTGAGAGGTAGCCACCAAAATATTAGTCTAGAAGAAAGATAGATCCATAGATCCATCAAACTTATGCATCTCCATATGCATCTAGTTCAATTAAGGAGGGGAAATGAACCCTAACTTGTCCTGGAGATACTCAAAAGTATCTTTAGGAAGATCCTTCATAGATATATCGATAATTTGATCCTTCATTGGAACATACTCAACCTTTACTTCATTTTCCACAACCTTCTATCTTAAGAAATGATACCTGATAAATATATTCTTTGTCCTAGAGTGCATCACTAGATTATTTGAAATGTTAATTGCATTTGTGGTGTCACAAAATATAGAAATAGGATCATCATCACCACTATGATATCTTCCAATGTCTATTTCATCCATAGAACATGTGTATATCAAGATGCAACAACAATATACTCATCTTCAATGGTAGACAAGGAAACTTAATCTTGATTTTTACTCAATCATGCCACTAATGTACAACCAAGAAAGAATGGACCACCACTTTTACTCTTTTTTCCATCTACACATCCAACCCAATCTACATCTATATAAGACTTTTATGTAAAGTCACTATCCTTCGGATACCATAAGCCATAATTTGGAGTGCTATTCAAGTATCTAAATATTCTTTTAAGAGAAGAAACATGTGTTTCCTTATGATCTTCTTGAAATTTATCCATAAGACAAACATCATGCATAATATTTAGTATAGTATTAGTCAAATACAATAGTCCACCAATCATAGATTTGTATTTGCTCTAATCAACCTTAGGTGAATCATCATTTCTACCCAATTTGCAACTAGTCACCATAGGAGTACATAGTAGTTTGGAACCATCCATCCCAAAAAAATTCAACATCTCTTTCACATACTTAGACTGTGAAATTAAAATTCACTTTTTTGTTTGATTAATTTACATCCCAAGAAAGAAATTCATCTCTACAAACATATAAATTTCAAATTATTTATACATATCTTCCACAAAAATATTTCACATCACTTCATTTCCTCCAAAAATAATGTCATCAACATATACAAGCACAATCAAGATTTTTTCATTTATAATTTTAAAATACAAATTAATATCTATCATACCTTTGTTGAAACCTTGTTGAATCAAATACTTGTCTAACCTCACATACCAAGATCTAAGAGATTTCTTCAATTTTAACACCATATTTGATTGATCTGGACACTAAAATCCTTCTGGTTGTTCCATGTAGACCTCTTTTTCTAGCTCACCATTCAAAAATGTAGACTTGGCATCCATCTAATAGACCTTGAAAATTTTATAAGAAACAAATGCTAATAACGTCCTTATAGCTTCCATTCTTGCTACTAGAGAAAAAGTCTCCTGAAAATATATGCCTTCTACTTGTGAGTAACCTTCACAAACAAGCCTTGCTTTGTTTTGAACCACTTCTCCATTCTCATTCAACTTATTTTTGAATACCCACTTTGATCCAATAATGTTTTCATCTACCGATCTTGGGACCAGTTCCCAAGTTTGATCCTTCTCAATCTAAATAAGTTCTTCTTTCATAACTTCCATATAATTTTCATCTTTGCATGCTTTACTTATAGTCTTTGATTCAATCTCAGAAAGTAAACACATATTTACTTTAGCAACAACTCTGCTTCTTGTCAATACACCTTTTGTCTTGTCTCCAATTATATGAATTTTTGAATGATCCTTCTGCACATATCTAGGTGTCTTAGGGGACACCACTAGAACTTCTTCTCTTTCATCCTATTCATTCTTCTTCTCTTGCTCATCCTTTTCCTTTTCTTCCACAATTTCTTTAATTCTTACACAATTAGGTTAATTTGATACATATCCATCAATGTCAATTGAATTCTTCATTGTCTCATAAACCTTGACATTTTCACTTTCTACAATCTTTCTATCTTTTATTGGAAAATTTCTAAGCTTTAACTTTAGGAGAGAATCAAAGAAAAATTCCTTCATCACTTATTTCATCAAACTTTCCCCAAGTTTCTTCATCTCTTCTGATATAACATTTTCCTCCAAATAACTTGAAATACTTAACAATAGGAATTCTTCCACACCATAGCTCATAGGGAATATTTGTATTGTTTTCTCTTTCTTGAACACGATTGAATAGATAAAAAATAGTATGAATAGCTTCTCTCTAGTAAACTTCTAGTAAACCAACCTCTGTAATCATTGATCTAGTGGCCTCTTGAACTATTATGTTCTTTCTTTCAATAACTTCATTCTACTAAGGAGTTCTTGTAGAAGATAACTATATTTTTATTCCATGAGCTTCACAAAACACATTAAACTCATGGGAGGTGAATTCTCCACCTTTTTCAAACCTTAAGAATTTTATCCTCAAATTCACTTCATTTTCAACCATAGCTTTTAATGTTTTGAATCTATTGAATGTGTTTGATCTCTCTCTAAAAAATGTAACCCATGTATATATAGAATAATCCTCAACTAAAAGCATAAAGTACCTTTCACCTTGTAGAATTATCCCTCTTGTAGGACCATAGAGATCTATATGAATTAAATCTAGTAGTTTGGTAGTAGATTTTTCCTCTGACCTATAATAGCTTCTTGCTTTCTTTCCAAACTGACGATTCTTGCAAATAATATTAACAGGCTTTGTAATCCTTGGTAAATATCTCATGGCCTGAATTGTAGTAATCCCCACCAAGTTATTAAAATTCATGTGACACATTCTTTGATTCCACAACAAACTTTCATTAATCTAAGTCATAAAGCATCATCCATCGGAACCCTTAAGTTGATAGTTATTTCCTTCAAATTTCTTTCCTACAATAATCATTGTTCTAAATTCTTTTCGGATCTCACACTTCTCATCCTTAAATAGAAGATCATATCCCTTACTACACATCTATCCAAAACTCAAAATATTATGCCTTAAACCCTTAACATCGTAGACATCATCAGTATTATGCTTTCCATCAAAACTTAATGAACCTATCCCACAAATTTTAGCACCAGTATCATCTCCAAAAATAACCAAGGCTCCATATTTTTCAAGTTTAAGAAAATTACTCTTATCACCAATCATGTGAGGTGAACAACCACTATCAATAACCCAATATTTATTTTCCTTTTTAGCATGTAGGGGAAAGATAATAATAGCTTATCCAAAACTCAAAATATTATGCCTTAAACCCTTAACATAGTAGACATCATCAGTATTATGCTTTCCATCAAAACTTAATGAACCTATCCCATAAATTTTAGCACCATTATCATCTCCAAAAATAACCAAGCCTCCACATTTTTCAAGTTTAAGAAAATTACTCTTATCACTAATCATGTGATCTGAACAACCACTATCAACAACCCAATATTTATTTTCCTATTTAGCATGTAGGGCAAAGATAATAATACCTTAATTTTTCTCCTTATCCAAAGGGCATTCCTTCACCTATTTTTCAAAATTAGCAGAAGTAGGTTCATTCTTTATCATCAAGATCCTCATAATCAGAATTGTCATCAGATATAATAGCATTCTCATTCACACAATATGCTATGTTGATCTTCTTTCCTTTCCTTTCCTTTTCATATATTTGTTTATTCCTCTTAACTCTTTCAAAACACTTTGCAACATAATGACCTATTTATCCACAACTAAAGCATTTAAAGGGTAGCTTACCTTCATAATTTCCAAAGGCTTTTCTCATCTTTCTCACAAAGTTAGCTTCTACTTAATCAACAGTTTCTTCATCTAGATCTTCAACTTTTGTAGCCTTAAAAGTAGTCTCTAATTTCCATGTATTCCATAAATTTGGCTTTCTCATCTCATAAGATGTTAGAGATGCCAACAATGGATCTTTAGTGTAATTATTATAATATATACTCTATTCAATAGTAAACACCTTCTCCTTGAAGCATCAAGGAGAGTTCCAAGAATCTTCTTTACAATATTTGTTTCATCTATAGTAGCACCAAGTCCTTGAAATCCAACTACTATCTCATCCAATCTCTGTACATAAGCTTTATCATTCTCATCTTCAGACATATGTAGGAGCTCAAACTATGTTTCCAAATTTTGCAATTTTTCCTCTTTGACTATTTCATCACCTTCACCCACCCTTTCCAAAGCATCCTAGACTTCCTTAGCAGTCTTCAGATTTTGAATCATAATCAACTCAAAATGTACAATAATGCTCTTCCAAATGAACTTCACCTTATTGTTCGCTCATGTGCCTTGATCTCTTTAGTTGTACTCAGACCATTATTAGGAGGAGTGTAAGGATTTTTGTAAGATTTCTCCAAATTGTATCCAAAATACTCCAGATATTCTTCCATCAATATTTTACAAATAGCATAATTAGTTCCATTGAACCTCATATAATCATAAGTCACTTTTCTAGCCATCCAAAATCTTCATCAAAGAACCCTCTAATACCAATTATTGAATAGGAAAACTAAGAGGGGGGTGAATCAGTTTTCACAAAATTAAACCTTTAAATCATTCACTAAAACTAATCATTAGCACTCCTTAAATGATTAAACATTAAGTGCAAGTGCAAAAACTAAAAAATAGTCACACAAACATACAACACCAGATTTACGTAGAAAACACAATGAGGGAAAAAGCATAGTGAGGATTAACTCACACTATAGAGAATATCAAAACTGATTACAAGAGGCTCACTACTTGAGAAATAAGGCTCATTGCCAAAACAAGAACTCGCTATCTAGAAGATGACTCATTGTCTAATAGGGCTTCACACTGATCTACCACACTCGCATCACACACACTCACTAATTAAAATTAATCTCACATCAATATGCTCTATTTCTTTGCACTTATCTATCTTCTTTGTTGTTCTCTTCCTTCTCCACTAACTCATCTTGTATTTATACCATCTTCAACTTTGAAACATATCCAAAGTCAACCATCCAATATTAAATTCAAATTAGGTCAATGCCAAAACATCCTAGGGTAGAATTAGAATGAGGGTGACCCAAACACATGCTTCATGATGACCCAACTAGATCCAACATGCTTCATTAACTTTGAAGATAGTATTCAAAACAAGTTGAACCAAACCAGTGTAAAACACATAGAACAATTAATCATGAACCTTCTAGATATCGATATTAACTTCATCACAATCATATCAACTCAAGTATCAAACCACAATTCATAAGACTTCAACAAAGAGAAAATTGGACCAACAACATTTCTGTCAGACCTCAATCAGAACTATAGAGAAACATAGTTCACAATTGGTGAACATAAGTTGCACTGTACAATGTATTAGAAGCTAAAAATATAGATATAGAAACTTCCAACAATCATAATCAACATATTTTGATCACACAAACATAAGAGAAAAACCCAGAGAAAAACCTTGAGAAACCATTGAACACCTAAAAACTTTCTTCAATATAATTTTCTCAATATCCTCAACATATACAACCAATAATCTACAACCATGACATTAATGTCAACAAACACTAGTTGATAACCAATTGACCAGTTGATATCAATCACAACACCTTCATTCTTCTCATTCTTGCAACATATTGTTGATGAGTTGCATGCCACCTTCACTACCTATGAGTTGAGAATAGGATATGTTGATAAGTCCAAGACAGAAATATAATTCAAAGCAACCAAAAAGGAAAAGTTAGAAGCACCTATATCTGAATTTGAGAGGACTAATGAAGAAGAATCTTACTTTATCAGTGGATTAAGAAAATGCTCTTTAAAGTATAAAAGTAAGTTACCCTTTAAATTTTTTAATTGTGGTTAGATAAAACATTTTGTTGTTAAGTTCCCTTATGGAGAAAAGGATAACTTCAAGAAAATACATGATAGTCAAAATAAGAGATCCTCATTCCCAAAGAAGAATTTATTTAAAAATAAGAAGAGCCTATCTACATAAGAAGAAAGTGATTTATCTAATGTTAGTGATAGCTTAGATGATGACCATAATTGTGCCTTTGTGGTTTAGGGAGATGAATCCCCATTCATAGAATTAGAATTAGCTTATGAGGATCAATAAAAATAAGTTCAAGATTATGATGATGATGAAGAAGGAGAAGTGGATTTAGATGGTGAACTCATCTCTGCTCTATATGAGATTGAAAGACTAAGAAAGGAGAACTCAAAGTAGAAGAAGAATGCACAAAAATAAATTGAAATTATATCCAAAATTCTTAAAGAATTTTATTATATGATAGTTAGCCTAAAGACACAAGTTGAAGAAGCTAAAATAATAGATGTAATCAAATATTAATGAAAATCAAAATATTATGAATGCATGGAGTTGGAAGCAAAAATAATGGCTTTGAGAAAAGAAATGAAAAAGGATATAGAAAAATAGAAAAATGACTAAAGCTGAAAGGAGGCTTGGACATTCTTGAAGAGTTTATTAACTCACAAAATCCTTCAAAAGAAAAGTTTTGCCTAGGTTTTGAGACAGGAAAGAATCCTACTACCGGTGCATCTACAAGTTTATATGAAACATTAAAAGAAGAAGAAAAATTTGGAATAAAGAATGAGAAAATGATGAAGGATGCCTTTGAAGATGCTACTAATAAGAAGAAAATTGATGGAGAAAAGAATCATGTAGCATATAATAAGATTTATAATTCAATCTCTGAAGACTTGAAGAAGAAGCATAGCATAAAGGGTGTTCATGCAGATGGTTTCACAAGGGTGAGAGATTTGAAGAAGTAAAATACAAGAAGAACTCCTCATCTTACATAAATAAATGCTTTGACTAGTATTCCTCATATTTTTATGGTTACTACTATACTTGTAATCAGTTTGGTCATAGGGCTAGTGAATGTTATGTTTCACCTAAAAGGGGAAAAACTTTGTTAGTAAAAATTCATTTTCTCCTTTGTTAGATACAAATGTAATATGCTGTAATTGCAATAATTTTGGTCGCAAAGCCAAACAATTTAGAAAAAAAATTATATGACAAAAATTACAAGATAAGTAGAAAATAATTCCCTCCAAAGTGAAAAAATATTCACAAGTCTCTATTGAAGAGAAATACAAATCAAAAAAGGAACCCAAGAAAATGTAGAAAGAGAAAGGTTAGAGATTTGCACAATCTATGATTGCTCAAACTAAACTTCATGCCAAGAATAAAAAATTATGGGTAATAGGTAGTGGTTTCTCTAAGATTATGACTGGTGATAGGAACAAGTTCATCAAACTAGGTAAATGCAAAGAAGAATCTATTAGTTTGGGAGACAACATTGCTGTGAAATTTTTCGGTAGAGGAACCCTAAGCATAAATAGAAAATTTCCTACACATGATGTCCTTTATGTTGTAGGATTAAAGAATAATCTACTAAGTCTTAGAAAAATGTGTGACATTAGATACAAATCAAATTCTATGTAGAAGGCTATGAGATAAGGAAATTAGGGAGATTAATAGTAGAAGTATAAATAATTAAAATCAATATTTACATTCTCTGTGAGGTGAATGGTCGAAGATGAATGATAGTTGGTTATGGCATAGGAGAATGGCCTATGTAAATTTTTATAAGCATGTAAATTTGAGTTCAAAAGGAATTCTAAGATACATGCCTAAGATAACCAAACCTACTGAAGGGAAATCAATTCATCCCAGAATGAGCATATGAGATCAGTAAGTGTCTTTGGTAACATTCATTTCTTCAGAGAACCTTACAAACATGTACTACTATACCACAAAGTGGAATTAGACATAGTTTATTTCTCAACATTAATCCTTAGAGGAAATTTCAAGAAATTTAAGACCATGCATTAAATAGATCCAATAAATGGAATCATTAAATATGAAAGAATAAAAGATATGAACATAAAGATTTACATGGGGAAAATCCTTCCTGCATAAAAACCCCCAAACTCCAAAAGCATAGATACATTGTATTATTCAGCAAAAAAATACATAGTTACAATACAATTGTAGGCTCTAAGCCTTTACATGGAGATTTACATCTTGTTCCATCTGGAGAAAGTCTTAGAGCATAACCCCTCTAAATTTTATCTCTCCTCTCCTCATTCAAATGTACTACATCATTACTTACATACTTCACAAGCATTATGAGAAAATGGTTGTTCCAACTTCCATACAAACCAAACAATCATTGTCTCTCTTAATTCCCACTATCAACTCAACATGCTTATTGCTCCATCCTATTGGGATGTCGAAGGGACCATCATAAATGTCCTACTGATATCCATCAGTCCCTCCAATGAAGAGGTCTTTTCTTCCATTGGGATATCAAAGGGACAACATTTTAGGTCCCATCGATATCCACCTATCCTTTCGATGAAGAGATCCTACCATCCATTCAAATATCGATGGGACAAGCCTCAAGGTCATGTTGATATCGTATTGTCTCCTTGATAGAGCTCGATCAAAATTTCAAAGAGAATTTGAAGCAACTCACATAGGTATAAGAAGGTCTCATTGATATGAAGTTCTATTAGAATGTCAAAGAGACTTTGTAGCAACTCACACCAATATAAGGAGGTCTCACTGATATACCTTACAAATCTCATCGGGTCATCCATAGTACCAACTTCTCATCCCTATCATCATCATATAGCTAACATAACCAATGTGACCTAATATATTGACCAAACACTCATGGCCACATATCTTGTTGATGTCATCCTTCACGGTCATTTGGTCCCACCTTATCGACATGTCATAGAGACTAATCATTTTATCTCATTGACATGTGCTTGTCTCTTTGATGAAGTTCCTATTGGGATATCAAGGAGACTAGCCACTAAGTCCCATCTAAATTCACAATTCAATCTGATGAACCTTTATCGCCAACCCTCTAGCTCTATTTTAAACTTTCGCAGTACTATGGTGTAGAAGACTTTGACTTGGTTAAGTATTTTCTTGATTTGAAAGAGCCTTAACTAGTAATTTTGAGACACCTTTTTCTCAAAATTCTCCCACTTTATGAAGGAATTACTAGCTCCCAATGAATTCTTTAAGTCACTATATCACCCTAGACACTTGCAACATCATCCAAGATCTCCACCATCTCGGGCAGTAGTTCCTACCATCCTACAAAGGAAAGGAACAAGCCATGGTGTATATGCACCAGTAAAAAGAACACATGCATCATATACAACTAATAGAAAAGGCTACAAAATATTGCCACCACTCAACTATGCTCACAAGCTATATAAAAGCATCAACCACATCAACTTCAAATCTTGCAACTCGAACACAACTACGAAGTCATCCTTTAGAAAACAAGATATAACATCAGTTAGAACAACAACCAAGAAACTAATTGCTCCCATCCAACGAACCAGCCCACATGATTGAAAATAGTACACATAGCAAGTGCTAATCCATCCAATCACCCATAACTTGAAGGCATCCACATCAAAAAACTCATGCCACCTACATATCCAACCCATCAACTACAAATACAAGCTCCATGTTTCAACTAGTTGAAGAAGACCAAACACATCTAGGAACTCCCATGAATGGGTAATGTTGAATAAAAATAATATTAAAGGCATACCGAGTCTACTGATCATAGCACCTATAAATTGTAGCCTTGTAGTACCAAATACCAACCACAAATATCTACAAATCTTACAACCAACTAATGCAAGAAACATCTCTCTAGAATCTTCTGCAACTCTCTCATGTTCTTCATATTTGACAAAAGAAAAAGATACAAGAGCCTCCATGTCATCACCCAAGTGTCAACACATGACAAAAAAAAAGTGATCATCATAACTCCACATAGAAATATCACATCTAAACTCATATGAATCTGAATATGTAGGAAGCAGAGTGATACTAAAGAGAAAAATCTGCAAATCATAAACATGTAGTATGCCCTTCTACATACACATCTAAATTCCAACTATGTCAAGTAAGATATCCTTCACAACCCCAATAAAAATCCATAACAACATATAACTACATTCAACCTCAAGAGATCAAACATAACATATGCATCATGTATCTACATGGATGTAAGCTTCTAAAAGAAGATCAAACTACTCAATTTCCCATCTCAGGAAATGAGTCTAGACTACCATGGCCTATGATCTTCATAAATGAAAATGAAAACCTAAGAAGATAAAAATTCTAGCCATATCTCATAATGAGACCTCTAGAAATATCTATAGCAACTCAAGGTCCATGTCTATGAAAGAAAGCATAAATCACCTAAGAGAAATAATTGGCATTACCTCTCAAGCGATAAGATGCCAAGTAGACCAAGATTCGGCAATGAGAATGCTCCTTCAAGATATTCAATCCATCATGTATCCTCCAAAAAAAATATCTTTATAGGTCTCTATTGAACTCATATCCAACCAAGGTGTAGGCTTCTTAGACTTTTTACTAAAATCTCATCAAGAGTAACCATATCAACAAAAATTATCTCATCTCAAGAGAAATACAGCCTCACCTCATTCTCCATGTATCCATGAGGACCTACAAATAATCATCTCATGCTAAACTCCAAATTCATCACTACACTATCATAAAGTTTTCAAGCATATGAAAAATGCACCCAAAACATAGAGAATCACCAGACCGCTATCAAAGCTCTAATCATTTGAATTGGGAATTTATCATGACATCGTGATCTAAAAATCCCCCTTAAGAGATCACATGCTCTATGTGAACACAACATGGCATCAAGAGAAATGTATCATGCCGAAACTCTAATGCATAAAAAAGAGTATAACATGACATAAAAAAAACAAACTCTAAACCAACATCACCTATCAAGCACCATCACCAGCACATCAACCCAAAGAACAAAAAAGTCCTCTATGGATATGAGATGTTACAAATCATCAAAATAGTATCCACGTGAAAATGCAAAAGAACCCTTCTGAAACAATAGGATCTAAGAGTTCCTTTGAAACATCTGCAACACTAAATAATATCATTCATCCACTATTACTACTAAAGCTCCCACTAGACTGTGATAACCGACCTATCCAAGCATCATGACCAAAAATATCCTAATCTGAAAATCCTCCAAGTCTACACATCAACATGTCCATTTGACAATAATACCAAGTGGCACTAAGATCTCCAAACTAGGAAAAATATACCATCATTGTCAAAAAATTACACCAAGTTGTGTATCTAAGATAATCATGAAATCATGATACACATTCTCTAGGTCCCCATAATTGACTATCCAGGTACTAAACATTATCCATTCTCTCATCCCACAACAAACAAATGCACAAATGACCATAGACAAGGCCAACTAATATACTTTGCATCAACATAGAATCAAAACCTCATGGACATAGACAATCCACTTCTGAGTCATCTATGTAATCATGTAGGTAAAGACAACCTAAAACATTGCACAACTCATAGATCCAATCAATGTAACATGAAAACCCACTATCACACTAGAAACTAGAAATATGAGATTTGAAAGAGAATAACCATGTATACAACATGACTCAAGCATGAAATCAAACTTAGATATGATTTTCCAATCATTTCCACAACAAGATCATAGTCCAAGAGTCCACCAAGCATCACCACAAATTTTTTGAGAGACTAATCACATACCAAAACTCTCATGTAGAGAAAGCATCACATCTCCTCATGCCATGCATGAAACATGCATTCAAAACTACAACTATCTCATCCAATAACACCCAAAAATCAAGGTTCTATAAAATATCTTAACCAAAACTCCACAAAACCATAATTTTTTCTTAACTATGTCAAACCTAGAAAACCACTATGTTTTAAAAAAACCCATGCACATCCATGCCCACTTCACATCTAGAAGAATCAATAGTCTAAAAATAACCATAATAGTTAAAATAGAATAATGGATTATCATGGATGAGCATAGCCATAGATTTTTTTTAAAAATGTATAAAAAACCTCAAATCCAAGGAACATGAATTTGAGCCATGCACGTACAAAGCATCCTTAACAGGAAAAGGTAGTTAAGGAAATCTAGGCCCATTTCAGGGCAACTCCACAACCACCAACAAAAACATTCATCTTAGGGAGAAAAACTATTGTAGAAGCTTCTAGATCATCCAATGATCAACTCCATAGATACAAGCAATCGGGGTAAAAAAAATAATGCCTTCTAATACTTAGAAAAAAACACCGAGCATTAGCACATTACACCATAGCTAATAAACAACCCAAGATTCTCCATATCATCAAGGAGCCTCTCACAAAGACACCCAATATGAAATATTTTTTACAACACAACCACAAAGAGAAAAATCCCTCCTCATGCATCAAGATTATTTTGTTGTCAACTACAAGCTTCGGATTACATAATTTCAACATGAAGAACTCCATTTTCTCTATCTTCACCATCCTTCAAGTTGTGTGCTATCTCTTGAAACTAAAACAAAACATTAAAAAAATTCCACTCACTAAAGAATCAATCTTCCAATAATTCCTTCATATTTCCTCAAGCTTTCCAGGCTAAGAAATCTTCATAAAAGGAATACCCATAACGAGAAACACCAAAAATAAGTAAATCATAGAAGAAACACCTGATACCAATTGAAGGGAAATCAATTCATCCCAAAATGAGAATCCAAGATCAATAAGTGTCTTTGGCAATATTCATTTATTCAAAGAACATCAGAAACACATACTACTATGCCATCAAGTGGAATGAAGCATAGTTTATTTACCACCATTAATCCTCAGAGAAAAGTTCATGTAATTTAAGACCATGCGAGATCAACTAGTTTCAAAAAAATGCATTAAACAGATTCAATAAACATAATCATTAAACATGAAAGAACATAAGATATATTAACACAAATATTTACGTGGGGAAAACCCTTCCTATGGAAAAAAACCCACACTCCAAAAGCATAGGTCCATTGTATTATTCAACAACAAAAATACATAGTTACACTACAATTATAGGCTCTAAGCCTTTACACGAAGATTGAAATCTTGTTCCATCCAGAGAAAGTCTAACAGTATAACCCCTTTGAATTCTATCTCTCCTCTCCTCGTTCAAATGCAATACGACATTATATACATACTTCACAAGCATTACCAAAAAATCATTGTTCCAACTTCCATACCAACCGAAGAGTCATTATATTTCTGAATTCCCACTATCACCTCAACATGCCTACCGATCCATTTTATCAAGATTTCAAAGGAACCATCATCAACATCCCATCGATATCCATCATTCCCTCCAATGAAGAGGTCTTATATTCCATCGGGATATCAAAGGGACCTCATTTTAGATATCATTGATATCCACCTATCCTTCGAATGAAGAGATTATGTCATCCATCATAATTTCAAAGGGACAAGCCTCAATGACCCTCCAATGTCATATTGTCTCCTCAATACAGCTCCATCAAAATGTCGAAGAGACTCTGAATCAACTCACACTGATATAAGGTCTCGCTGATATGAAGTTATAATATAATGTCAAAGAGACTCTAAAGAAACTCATACTAATATAAGGAGGTCTCACCAATATACTTTACAACTATGATCGGGTGGTCCCTAATACCAATGTGTCATCCCTATCATCATCGTAAAACTAATGTCACCAATGTGACTTGATATATCAACCAAAAATGTGTCACCACATGTCTTGTTGAGATCATTCTTCACGGTCATTTGGTCCTACCTTATCAGCATGTCAAAGAGACTAATCATTTCATCCCACTAACATATGCCTATATATTTGATGAAGCGCTTATCGAGATATCAAGGAGACTAGCCACTAAGTCCCATAAAAATTCACCTATCAACCCAATGAACCTTTACTGCTAACCTGTCAACTCTAGTTTAAACTTTTACGGTATACGGTGTATAAGACATTGACTTGGCTAAGTATTTTCTTGATTTGAGAGAGCCTTAACTACTAAGTTTGAGAAACCTTTTTCTCAACACTTGCAAACACTACTTGCAAGGAATTTTATCAAGTCAAACAAACAACGGTCATATTTTAGATAAAAGAGTATTCAACTACAAAACCTTTTGAGTTAGTGCATATTGATCTTTGTGGCCCCACAAGGATAAAAGGATTGAAAGGAGAAAGGTAATTCCAAATACTAATTGATGATTACTCAAGAATGTCATGGGTAACCTTCTTGAAGGATAAGTCTCAAGCATTTGAAAGATTTAAAAATTTTAGAGCTATGGTTTAGAAAGAGATTTGAAAAAGGATCAAATGCTTAAGATTAGATAGAGGTGGAGAGTTCCAATCAAATAAATTCATAGAATATTGTGAGAAGCATTGAATCAAGAGGCAATATTTTTCAACAAGAACTTGAAAAAAGAATGAAGTGGCTGAAAGAAAGAACATGATAGTCAAAGAGATGGCTAGAAAAATGCTAAATGAGGCCAAGTTACTTGATGTATATTGGAGAGAGGTAGTACATAAATAGTATATACTTTGAATAGAGTTTAACTAAGATAAAAAAATAAGAAGACACCATATGACCTATGGAATGACAAACTAATATTTGTTAAATATTTCAAAGTGTTTTTTAGAAAATGCTATATCAAGAGAGAAGAAGACAACTTAGGAAGCTTTTACTCAAAATTTCATGAAGGAATATTCCTTGGATATTCCACTCGAAGAAAATCTTACAAATGCTACAACAAAAGGTTACATAAAATTGTAGAGTATCAATATCAAGGTTGAAGATTTGAAGCATGTTAAACTTGATAGAGAAGGCTATAAAGTTGAATCAGATTCTGAAGAAAAAATTGTTGACGAAGATTCTAAAGAAGAAAATGAAAAGGAACCTACAAGATATTTTCAAAAGGATCATCCTAAAGAGCAGGTTATTAGCAACAAAGATGAAGGAGTTCAGGCAATGAGGAGAGTTGCAAAGAAAAAAGAGAAATTGAACTTTACACTATTATCTAAAATAGAGCCCAAGAGCTATGTTGAAGCCAACAAGGATGAGATATGGATAAAATAGATGGAAGGATAACTAAGCCAAATTAAAAAGAATAAAACTTGGGAGTTAGGTCTAAGACCCTCAAGAAAGAATGTGATATGCACTAAATGGGTATTTAGAAATAAGCTTAATGAAGAAAAAGTTGTAAGAAATACTTAGCTATATTGGTCTACAAAGGGTATGCAAAAGTTTTGGTACATCTCTTAAAATTTTCCACAATTTGGTTCATCCCTTGTTTCCTTGGTGTTTAGCACCACTGGTCTACTTTGGGGTTTAGATTTTTAGCCTTAAAAAAATATTTTCTTTTGGTCTAGATGTTCTAATCCTGCATTGACCTATTATTTTGGGTTACTGGTTGCATAAGTCATGGTTTGAGCCTTTTTAATTGTTCATGCTACCTGCCCCTTTTACTTAGCTCGTTAGTCTTTTCCATATTGGGACTTAGCTTTAATCTTTGCTTAATGCTGGGTCAAATAAATTTTCATAACTATAGACTTACGTCTATTTTTCCATAGCTTATGGGTTGTACCTTGTCTACATAGACAATCCCCTTTTTTTAATAACAATTATTAGATGTGTAGGTTTTCTGACCGTTAGATGGATAGGTTGAATCTTGACCATTCCCCATTGGCCTCACAAGGATTTCCAATGACGTCACAAATATGTTGCAAGGTGAGCGAACAAGTGACGTGTGGATGCTAGTACCAAGTATGAAGTGATCAAAGTGGGACCCGCTCATGTTGAGGTGGTGTTTCGTCAATGAGTTTTTATTTTCCTAGAATTTGGTGGATGACAGTGGCACTTTCAAATTGTGTTGACTCAATCTAAGTCACTTGTTCTTTCTTTCTTGGATTGAGATCGACGACTAATATGTTAGAAACCCTAGATCAAACATGCAAACCTAAACACCTTCCACAAAAGAGAAAAATAGAAAAAGTAAAGCTTTGCATGTCAATGCACAAAATAATATTATTCAAGAAATTCAATGTTACAATGAGATGATTTGCTTTATAAAATCAAAGTATGCAACCATAATGTTGACCTAAAATGAAACCCTAGTGTGCACAATTAATAATTAATCAATTATTAATGTGCCTAAGTTTAGCTTAAACAACTAGAGGAATAAGTGACTTAATTAATTAACCAGTATGATATAATTAATTAAGCATATAACTTATTACTCTAACACCCCCCTTTAAGATGAACTTAGGAAGAAGCTAAAACACTAGAAGAAGATGCATGCAAGCAAAGATGGGTCCCGACAACTAGGCCTAATCAAGTACCCATTTACAAATGCAAGAAACAGGTAGAGGAGGAAAACCCAATGGGACAAAACCCCCCTACAATGATATGACATGTTGCAAAGAAGCACTGGAAGAACACTGTAGAGTAACACTGGAACCACAATCTGGCAAGCAAGGAAAGATACTTCTATCTACAAGAAACCATATCAGAATCATAATGATACAACAGTAGACCCGATGCCACGGAACACTCAAAAACTCCGAATGGGAACAATGTTGGAATCTATAAAGCATCAGTCGATTATTAAATGATGTATCATTGAAAACGAAGTGCAAAGATGCAAGAGGCACTCTCCCAACTGCCAAAAATATCCAGCTAATCTCCAAAACACCCATCAAGCCAAATTTAGATTAATGAAAAACTTGGGATAGATACAGAAAACAATGCATAGATAGCAACATAAAGATCCTCAATACCTTTCCAACACCACAAAGATAGCAAAAATTAGAGATCGTGGCAAAGAGTTATGAGCTCAGAAGCATAAAACATACATCTGACTTCAACCAGCAATAAATGAAGTAAAAAAGGAAAATAATGTAAAATAAACTACACCAAATGAAAGTACTTGGAACCAGCTTTCCGGTGATATCTTGTTTGCCTGATTTCGATACCGTATGCCCATGTTATGCCAAAAACAAAAAAACTGCTCTTTGAAGGAAAACTAGGGTTAGAAAGAGGCAAAAGACCACTGTACGGACGCTGACGTTAGTGATTCACGAGTGTAAAATTGATGGCCATCTAGCTGTTACCACAAAAAATTGGCCTGCTGCAAAAAGAAATATTTGGCCCTTGGTTCCCGATAGGACCGGAGCGGGGGCTGGAGGCCTAGAAGGGGCTGGGCGCGGGTCGCAGGTTCTCCACATGACCGATGGTTGGGGCTGAGGGGTCGGCCGAGGGCTAGGCAGAACCACTGGTCGCCCATGTGACTATAGCTAGGGCTGATGGGCTAGCCGAGGGCTGGGTGCATAGCACCCAGTCCCCCATGTGACTGATGCTAGTGCTAAGCGGGCCCGCAGGGGCTGAGAGGGAACTGGCAGCGGAGGAGGTGAGGACCGCTCGAAGGTGGTCGATTGGCGGTGGAGTGGTGGCCACCCAATGGAGTAGTGGCAGCGGGACTGTTGTATTGTGAGTGTCGGCCTAGATCCTGAAATGGCACATTTTTCAAAAAAAATTTAAATTCGTGCCTCAAAAAGCATGTTGGGGAGGCTGTATGGCCTCCCTAGTAAAAAAAATTTTCCCTTCGAACCAACTTCACCAAAATCGACGAAACGAAAGGCGATCTTAGGGTTTTTAGCCGCTGTGAATGCAATGGTGACCTCCATTTTTGCTCAAAATGCTCCAAAAAAATGGCTACCTCCAGAGCTTCCAAAAAATCACTGAACTTGAAACCCTTACAGATCTGGCAAATGATGACCAAAATTTGCAAAATAAAAGCCAAACCTGACTTTTTCCAAGGCTCTAAATCCAATGGTGAAGCCCGATCTAATTCAAGATGCTGCATAAATGAACTCAAACCATAAAATCCTCATGGAACCCCGAACAAACTCTGCAATGGTTTTCTCTAGAATTTGAGAAGGGGCTGCATGTCAAGGCTCTGATACCATGTTAGAAACCCTAGATCAGACATGTAAACCTAAACACCTTCCACAAAAGAGAAAAATAGAAAAAGAAAAGCTTCGCATGTCAATGTGCAAAATAATATTATTCAAGAAATTCAATGTTACAATGAGATGATTTTCTTTATAAAAGCAAAGTATGCAACCCTAATGTTGACCTAAAATGAAACCCTAGTGTGCACAATTAATAATTAATCAATTATTAATGTGCCTAAGTTTAGCTTAAGCAACTAGAGGAATAAGTGACTTAATTAATTAAGCATATAACTTATTACTCTAACATAATATTCAAAAGGGGTTAGTGTTTTATGATAGCCATTTTTTCTCATGCGAGTGAATAGTAATGGTGGAGTTTAGTTTGACCCACCAAATTTAATGCTAAAAGTTTCTCCAATTCTATTTTTGTGTTTAATTTCACATTTAGAAAGATTTTCCAAGAACCAACTGACACGATAAATTTCTTGTAAGTCTAGCATAAATTCCATTAAAATTATTTGTAAGCAAAACCATAAGTAATGTATCCACTGTGCTCTCTTTTTTTCTTTCAAAAAATACCTAGTTGATTTCTTGAGGGCAAGTATGAATTTATTTTTGTTATGTTTTAGAACTCACACTGGTTTGTTTGCTTTAAAATTGTTTTCAAGCTTGAAAAATAATTTCCAAATCCCTTCAAATTGTGAAAATTACTATATTTAAGGCTATAAAGATAGAAGATAGACCCCATAAACCTTTCAGTATTTCAAAACCCTAGGTTGAACTTTAGCCTGTCTTGCACAATGGCACCCAAAGCCCAAAGTTCTGGCTTTGAAACCTCCACTAGGTCCTTTTCTCAGGATGTCATAGATATATTGAAACCCTCTACTAATAGTAAAATTGAGGGAAATTTTTGTATTACTGACCCTAGGTTTTGGAAGGGTTAATTGATAAATAGTGTTCAATTCAAGATGTTGAAGTACCATACACATGTTGGCAGTTATTCTCTAATTGGTTTGGAAATAGGAACTTGGGTGCTCCTCTATGTAACACTTGGAGGTTAGACCTTGGCAAGGTGGTAGTACCAAATGTATACCTGGATGTTGATTTTTTAGAGGATGTTGTAGCGAGGTATGATCCTGTGACTAGAGTTGTCAAAACATATGATGGTGTGGAAATGGTTAAAATTACCAAAGAGGAGATTGCAAAAGCTTTTGATCTACACGAATGGAATAAGGATATGGTTCCTATCAACATTCAATCCTCTAGAGAAGATTATAGAAATACTAAGGGTTCTTTTAGGACCTCTCTACTAACTCCTGATCTGGCAACCATAGGAGTGGGAAAAATAAGAAGAAGATAGTGACTGGCAAGAATGAGCCAAAACCTTTTCCCATAAACTAAATTTTCAATAATTTCAGGAAGACAGTTTGTTCCTTGTGTCAAGTACTTGGTATTAGTATAAATACTACCTTACCTACTGACCTCATGTATATGGTCATGCATCTCTAGCATCCAACTTTCAATGTGGTATATGATTTTTCTACCTATCTAGCAGATAAAATGCATGAGGTTTTGGTAGCTCTAAAGGAAGGGAAAACATTGGTTGGTTTTAAATGGAATTATTTATTGATGCACACATATTTGTATAAGGGGGAGGGAGTTTTTGGGTAGAATATGGAATTGAAAAAGAAGGAGGATGACATTGACTTCCCTGTCCAATATTGGACCAGAATTCCAGATAGGTATGATCGTGAATTTGATTATATGGTGTTTCATAATGATTTTGGGTCAATATTGAGAATATCCTTGGTCTATGATCCATCTATAATTCCAAAGTAAATTCATGATTTATTAAGGCCAATGGAAACAAGACTTGAGTTTAATTTGACACATAATTGGGAAGACATCATCCCTTACTATAATGTAGCTATTTTTAGGGTATATGGAACTAATGTCAACCCATATGCTTTTCCTAGGGATGTGACTCTAGGAATTGGGTTCATAGAAATCATGAGACAGTTGAGATGTGCTCAAATGGAACACTTGCCAACAAAGCATAAGAAAGGATCTTTCTTTCCTTTGTATACAATATTTGTTGATTTTGTCATGGAATAAGGAGGGTGGAAAGATTTGGGGACATTACTTGAGTCTTATAGATTGAACATTGTACAACCAAGGAACCATGATCCTGAGGGCTTCATTTCACAAATGAATGAAAAGAACATAACTAGTATCTTTGTTTACAATTTCTATTACCCTGAGGATATCTTCAAAAATATCCTTGATTTGTAGGTTCAGGAGGAAAGAAAAGAAAAATATATAGCTTTTACTAAGATGATTGAGAAGAAGAAAGAAAAGAAACCTTCATATAATCCCATGTCAAATATCAGTGGTGAATTGAATAAGGTCACATATGTTATTGACAATTTTGAAAGCATGGAAAGGGTCTTGAAAGCTAAATGGATAGTGTAGGATAAAGGAAAATCATAGGCTATTGAAAAATATCCTAAAGTAAGATTGGAGGAAAGACCTACTTATCAGCCTCCACCAAAGGTTAGGGTATATTATAGAAAGAAGGGAATGATAGATGAGAAAGGAACCAGGCCCACTCCTATTACTTCATAAAATTCTGGAGTGATCTCTCATGAGAAATCAATGTCATCATCTTCAGGGCAATTGTTACCAAATTTCATTGATCTGGACTCTCCCTTGAGGTCCCCTCCTCAAACATAGCCATCGCCACCCAAGAGATAGAGGATTCAAGAGGAAAAAAGTGGTTGATTATCCTAACACAAATGATGAAGAGATCATGGTTACCCTTGATGGTATGCAACAAGGAATTACATCTTTCCCATGAAGTTTTGCTTCAAGTTCTTGAGCAGTTTCTCTAAGGCTTGGGAAAGATGAAATAAGGGAAATAACTAATACTGATGATATGAGAATAGAGGCTTGTCGATAATTCATGAGGGATGACTCTTTTGTTAAAATAAATGCATTTATAGATTTTGTATGGAGGGCACATGTTCTAGTGTATGCTAAGAAGGTAGCTCAAGAAAGGAGTTTTCATGTAGAGCTTCTAGAGAAGGTTATTCAATCCAGTGTCATGCAAAAAATGAGGGAAACCTTCAAGGAAATTATACCAGAGCAAGGTAGGGTGTTGGTGCAAAAGAGTGGAGTATTATTGCTCCTAGAATGGGATATTGCTGATGTTGTGGAACTGAAGAAGAAGCTACACTAGCACTCAAACATTTAGCCTTTAGTGAGGAATGGGATGCCTTGGAAATTTGTTCATTGTCTACTGGATCAAAAAAACTCGTAGTTTTAGAGCCGACTGATTTCCACGGTCACCTAGTTGTGAGAAGAGTTGTTGATACACCAGCATTATAGGCAAAAAATATGGCAATGAATGTTTCCAATTTCACCAACAAAATTGTTGAGGATTTGACCAAGGATAGAGATACTCTAAGGGGCCAGTATAATAAACTTATTAATAAGTACAATAAGAGTCAACAAAGAGTTGCAGAGTTAGAAACTGAGTTAGCATTATTGAAGCAGCAAATGAAGACATGTAAGTCTCAAGGACAAGCTTGCTCTATCCATAACATTTCTGATCCACCAATGGAGAAACCTTAGCCTCCATCACAAGGACAATCCTTAGCAATCATTCCATATAATATGGGATAGGATCCCATTGTAGTTGAGGGGGCTAGTATTCCAAGAGGAGGGATTTGAATGGAGAAATTAATCCACCAAGTTGATGAGTATAAATAATTTTTGCAATAGTCCCAAGAATCTATGTTGACAATTAATTCAATAATTGTAGATGTTGTATTGAGACACTTGAATAGAAAAGTGCAAGGAAAATTAAAAATTGTCCATGCAAGTTATACTTTAATGTTGCAAGAAATTAGGTTGTTCCCAAGGGATAAAGAATTGGCTACCCCATTGTTGGATAAGTGGAGTCCCATAGCTGAACATTTAAGGTTCATGGTAGTTGGATCAAAGCATCAGAAGCATAAGTATCCTAGGGTTATTCCAACTTATAATTTTTTTAATGAAATTGTGGAGCAGAAGTTTTAGGGGTATGTTGCTCCTATGGAAATGAAGATCAAATAACTAAACACCAAATATGATGAAGTATACTTAACACCATTACCAAATATCCAACACAATTATGATGAGGTAAAGCCTTTGCAGGATTGGAAAGAATAAATGAATAACATCAAGTCAATTCAGACAAATAAAATATGCAGGAATGTTGATATTGGTATGCTGAATGATACACTTGAGAAACTATCCTTTGTTATTAGTTTTTTAGAATATTTTGATAAGGAAGCTACTTCAGTGATGGTGAAATATGCACCATATAGAGAAAATATTGATGAGGTTATCACTTTAAAGTGGTCATCTGAAGCATAATTTGAATTGTGGAAGATGGTATTCCTTGATGATTTTGGGATATGAGAACTAGGGTGGAGAAATATGACTTATTTGAGTATAGTACAAGTCTAGCCTCACAAGTTACAATTGAATATACACATACTTCTCCCGGATTGAGGTACAGGTTGCTAATGTGGATAAAGTGTTGCAATGGTTAAAGATGCTTTTCCTTTTAATGGGTTTGCTTTTGGATGGCGGGTTTTCTTCTCCGCGGTAATTGAAAATAAAATTTTGTCTTATATGCATTCCCTCCAATTGTAAAATGAAAATATAACTATAGAAGGGAATGTGTAAAGTATTGATCCAATCAATTGTGGACATGTGTACATTTTTTGTATGGGATCTTTTGTTGAATGTGAAGTCTGATAGTGAAAAATTGTAATAAAAAGAGAGTAAACATTGAGTGCATGTTTTAAAGTTTAGAGTTAGATAGGAGAATTTCATCAATTATGAGGTTCTTAAGCATGTTTGTGTCGAATATGACAATATTTTGAGTCTATTTTCTCTCCAATTTTGATACCTGATATGAATTATTAATGAAAGATTAGTTAAAGACTGGTTTTGTTGATTTTCATTATTCTTTACTATGTATTATACTATAATTGTGGCTCTGGTTCAAAGGATCAGTTAAATTATTTAATTATTGTTTAAGTTCATGTAAGTTGTCAACTGGATTCATAAGTAGTATTAGGTTTCTGGTAAAGATACATGAACTGTAATGCAATTTATATAGATCTTAACTGTTTAGGATGAAATTTTCATTATAGTCAATTTTTTTCTCATTTGACTTTGTGCTTTAGGATATGACACTGATACTGAAGTAGTGGTAATATTTCTCACATCTTTGGCATTTGATTTTAGAACATTTATTCATAATAATCTTCATATTGACCTATCCATGTTATGTTTGGAGTTCTCTACTGATAAGAGTTGGATCTTTGAGGGAATTTCTAATTTCTTGAAGGATTTCATCTATTCAGTACTGATGGGGAACTAATCTATTGTTATGCAATGTGTTTTTGAAGTTGTTTAGTTATTTGTAAGAAGCACATTGTGGGATCACGCTCCCAGGTCTTGCAGAGCCCAAAGTGTAGGAGAGTAAGCATTCTTTCTTCTTCTCATTAAGTTGGCCAATCATTTTCTAGGCTTTCATTATTGAACATGGAAAATTCATAGAAGATTTGAGGAATACACTTGGGTTTTTAAAAAACACCAAAAAATTGGCAACTCTTTTGGGGACCTATCAAATTCAAAGTCTCTAGTGCAGATCTAGTATAGACAGATTCAAATATTATGATATTCTTCATTGTGGAAGAATAATTGTTTGAAATTTATGTTATATTTGTCATGTATAGCACATGAGTTATTTCCTAGTTGATTCTTTGTTAGTTTGTCAAGTAATGTTTATGATCTTGTCAAAAGTCACAAGGGCAAAAGTGAATTGCAATCACTTCATAGTTCCAAATATTTTGGGTGCTGACTCTAATATCTCAAACACTGGTATTCATACAAATTCTCAAACACAACATGCAAAGAAGGATCCTCGTGCACCAAGTACCATGAAAAAGACTAGGAGATATTCAAAAAAGAACCTAGAGCCATTGTTGGAACTCAAACCTGGAAAAGATAAGAAACCTCTATGGGTGAAGAAAGACAACATGTAAGTCAGTTGCATCACCTACTCTTTTGTCTCCTACTTTAAATTTTGAAGTAAATAGTGTTGTTGTCAGTGAGGATTAATCGGAAATTGTTGTCTCAAATGCGGATCATGGTAGTTTTTCTATTGAGAAAGTTCTTGATACCAAATATAATATATCTAGAGAAGAATATAGGTGGGGTTTTTGGGAACAACATAAAAAATTTCCAAAGGCTATGATACCTAGTGCTATGTCCGTTTTGAATTGAAAAAAATTCAAACCAAGAGGAAAATCTCCTGATGTGGATGCACATCTTCCTCAAGATGAATATCATGCAAATCCACCTTATTACACTCTTGCCCCAAGTGAGGCAGGAGATATACTTGAGAATGAAACTGATATAGATAAGGATATGCAAGCTTGGATTGAGGAGGAGAAGAGGATGCAGGAGGCAGAGGATAATAGGGAAATGAAAATAAAAGAGACGCTAGATAGAGTCTGAGCCAAGCAACTGAAGAGAAATGCTCAGAAGAAAAAGGTAGAAAAGATGAGAGAATATACTACTAGGTGAAAGGATTTTGAAGAAAATGTGGCCAAGGCAGCTACTGAAAGGGCCTGTGAGATTCCTAAAGTAACGATTTGCATGGGGACCTCTACTGCAACCACATACACCTCTTATATCCCAACTACTAAGACCTCTAACCCGCCTGTTGTAGCCAAGAAGACATACTTTGTTGATCATGGGAAAGCCCCCATGGAATAATTTAAAAAAACTTCTTACAATTATTTTAACCCTAGAACTAACACTAATGCCAATGTTGAAACCAACACTTGTACTAATAAAGGAGTTAATTCTGACCCCAGACCATTGGATGCACTGCCAAATCCTGAAATATTGCAGTTACAATTGATAAATGATCAATTGTAGGAATAATTAAGGAAGGAAAAGATATAAGCTACAAATGCAAAGGTGGGAAGAATTTTTTTTTCCTTAAGATGTCTACACCGACTGGTGAGGCATCTAGTTTAGGACAAAATGAAAGTGGGTCACAAAATTAGAGTTCTTAAAAATAGACTCCCAAAGGGGGTGGTGGTGGCAACCAAGGTGGCAGAGGTGGAGGTGGTCATAAGAATGGTAGTTCCTACTTGGAGGGTGAGGAAGGAAGTGGTAAGAAGAAGGGAAATAATGGTGGTAATGGAAAGGACAAAAAGGGACATTAGTTAGATGATAAGAAGGAGGATGAGAAAAGAGATAACCATAGAGATAGACATGCTAGGGGGTCATCCTAGGCTGATAGATATAGACAACTATATTTTGACAACATTAGGGGGTATCCAAATTCGGTCCCTAATAATGCATGAAAGCATCTTCCCAAGTTCACTGGTAACAATGATTTTAGTAGTGAAGATCACCTGAAGGATTTTTAGAGTTTTGTTGAAGACTTTGAATTATGGGATGATGATGTGGCAATGAAGTATTTTATGCAATCGTTGACTGAATATGCTAGGGATTGGTACAAAGGGTTGTTTGATTCAAGTATTGACTCCAAATAATCCTTCTATATAATGTTTAGAGAGAAGTATGGGGACCAAACTGATCCTAGATTCAGGCCGAACGATTTCAACAACATCACCAAAGGGCATAATGAAATGGCAATTGAGTTCAATGTGAGGTTTCAGAAGGCCATGCTTAGGTTCCCTTATTACCTAAGGCCGAATGAAAATGCTTGTTTAGTACTGTATTGCAAAATGTGTTATATGCTTAGGGACAAGAACTCTCAGTTTCTCAGAGAAGCCTATAAGATGGTAGTTAACATTGAGAATAATAGAAGAGCTTTTGGCAAGGTGGGAAGAAGGGAACACCCTAAAGCTTCTAAAAATACAAGAAATCAGACTAAGAAGGCTAGAAAAGTTGTGGCTTTTGATGAAAAGATAGATCAAGTTCTTAGCTTGCTGCAAAATCAAGCTAAAAGTGAGAAGCCCCATTTCCAAAGGAATGAGAGGCCTCCTAGGCTGCAAGATTTTCCTTATCACAATAATTGAAAAAATGGGAAACCAATACAAGGAAACCAGAGGAATGCTTAGATTCCACCGGATCCCTTCCAAAAGCACTCCACAAATGTGATAGAAGATTTACCATGGTGTGGGACATGTCAGATGCCTCATTCATCACAACAATGTGAAATGGCACAATCGATAGAAGAGTCCCAAGATGACCAAGGAGAGTCTCAATCTCCCAATTATCAAGATGAAATGACTAATGTATTATTGGTTCCATCTAATTTTTCTTGTGATGACTATTCCTTAGATGATGAGCCATACAGGGGAGATGTTGACATCCAAAGGCAAAAAAGTGATGTGCATCATCAACAAGTCTTCTTAAATGAAGAAGATGATGGTTACTATTTTATGAATGAGCTTGAAATAGATAACACTATTTTGAGGAGACCTTCTAATGAATATATTGAGAAATACATAGTTGCTTTGGTTGCTAGGGCAAGGAACAATATATAGTTAAGAAATAGAACTGTCTCAGGGGATTCAGGAAAACCCTGTAGTTTGTTCATAAAAGATAAAGATGTAGAGGTTGTGGCAGTTAAAGAAAATATAAAGAAAGTAGCTCCAAAACCCAAGGAGGTTAAGGAAGCTAGAATCTGGGTGAAGAAAGTAGATAAAGCTAAGAAAAATGGCAAGGTTTTAGAGTCCCAAAACACTAAGGTCAAGGATCAATAGTTTAAGTCTGATAAGACTCCAAAAGGGGATGAGAAGGTAACTTTTGAGGCCATAATTTTCCTTAAATTTATGAAATATACTTCAATGGATATGTTTCAAGTACTCTCCCAGGTCAAATTTACTATCTCTTTTTTATAAATGATGTAGATAGATGAACATAAGGATAAAATTGTTCCACTTATCAATAGAATTGCCACAAATAAAAAGGATTAGGTCATGATTGATCAAAATGATTCAAATAAGGATCAAGAGAAGAAAGGTTCTATCGAGGAAGCAACAACTGAAAACCCTCAAATATACTTGGGAACTACTATCATAGCTAATCCCAATCATTTGAATATTTTCTTCTTAAGTTTAGTCATTGATGGAAAAATGCAAAGAAATTGTATGATTGACTCTGGGGCTTCCAACAATGTAATGCCGGTGAATATAATGCATGCAATGGGTTTGAAAGTTGATAGAACTTACGATAAGTGCTATGCAATGGACTCTAGAGAAGTGTTAGCCATAGGGGTTATAAGTAGTGTTCCACACAAGCTAAAAACATTCCTAGAAAAGGAGTTGCATATGTGTGTTATAGTGGTGGATATACCACCCAAGTATGGGGTGCTACTATCAAAGTGTACACATCTAAAATTGGTCACACTTATTCAAACTTGTTAATTAATTAAATATGAATTATTTAATTAATATTCTAAAGTCATCTACATATAAATAAATTTAATTATTTATTTATTTTGTTCATTTTTTCAATTCTTCTAGTTTAATTAAATAAATAAGTTTATTTAATTATTGATATTTTCATCTTAATTAAATTAAATAAATTTCATAATTTATTTATTTGATTATATTTTTTATTTCTAAGTTTGAACATTTAAATTCAAACAATGGAATATTCATTCTTCATTTCACATTTAAATATTATATATTTAATATCTTTTTCACCCCACTTAATTAAATATTGTAAAATATTTAATTACTTATATTTTTCACTTCTTACACATAATTAAATATCAATTATTTAATTGTGGAAGCTTCTAAATTCATTGTCACAAGAAATTAAATAAATTTATTTATTTAATTAACAATTATCCTCAACCTTCAACCAATTTTCATAAATGAAAAGATAAATGCCATGTTTGTCTCCATTTTTGAATGAGGATGGTTTTGTGGGTTGAAAACATTCTTCCACTTTCCTCTCAACCTTCCACCTTTCTCTCAACCTCTCCATCTCTCACCGTTCATCTTGACAAGTTTGAATTTTAACCGTCGACCTCCGCCAACTAGATTCTTATATTTTAAAAATCTATAAATATAGCCTTCTCGTAAGTAGATTTCATCCTAGATTTCATGCATAGTTACTATAGTTGCATTCGAACCAGCATATCAACATTCTAGCAATAATCATAGCATTAGCATTTCAAGTTCATTCCATAGCTTAAATCATATAGCAATGGACATGCATTTTCAATCAATCTCATTCTCCTAAGTTGTCCTTTCAACAAGTTGTTGCTTACATAACTGAGAGCCAGTAACTTTAATCAAATCTTTGGAGATAGAGGACAATGGGATGAATTTGAAGAAGTTGTTGTCTTTATATTTTGCATTTATGTTTTCTAATTAGTTTCTTTCAATATAATATCTTATTGGTGTGTTAGTTTACTATTTAATTAATCCACATTTTCTAACACATTTTTGGTGCATAGCATAGAAAATCCAATGTTTCCTGTGAAGCAAAATCTTCACTTAGCATACAAAATTGTCAATTTGGATTTAAAACTCAACCACTTGTTTGTTGTGATTGTGGGGTAATAGGTATATGCTCTCCCCTTTACTGGGTGATCAGAACACTAGGCTTACCTATTTCATTTTATGCATTTCAAGCTTTATTAAATCCTTTAGAAGACTTGTTGTAGTGGGAAAAAGTACTCACCCTATGGGAACAACCTAAGTGGGAACAACCAAAGCCAGGTTTTCCAACCCACTATAATCAAAAGTGAATTTTGGGGAAACCCATATTCAACGAAAGTGAGCAATATAACCATCCCTAAAATCTTTGTTCTAAAGATTGTGAGGTCTCCTGAGGGAGTTTATCTATTGCCATGCCGAACGAAAACCTTGACTATGAACCATAGTGTAGAAAGCCAGTCATGTTAGTATCAAACATCATTTTAATCACAGTGCAAGGGGAGGGAAGAATCTTCCCCCAAGACACTCACCATATAACTGCCACATATTTTTTGCTCAAGGGATCGAGAAATCTAACCTTGAGTATGCGCCTCGAAAAGACAAATACACGGGCGCCCTCTAGAGGGTGACACAACTATGTGAGTCAACGTGATTTTAAGTTGTGGGCTATGTTTCTTATGATGACCTATTTGAAAAATAAGAGCGAGTTTGTTTGAATTGCTTATCTTGTGAAAAACCTGTGGAAATCTCAAGAACATACACTCTTTGTTTAGATTTAAGGATTAATAACACAACTATCTTCTACTCTATGCTATGTTCTTCACATTTATATCAGATAAAGATCATCCAAAAATATCAAACTATCAAAACATGTCTGTCTCAGAGAGATAATTGGTAAGTTTAGCTCATTTGCAGTCTATTTCAGTGCATTTGTGTTCTATTTCAGTGCATCTATGCTTTGTTTCAGTGCATCTGTGCTCTATTTCAGTGCATTTGTGTTATGTTTCAGCACATTTTTGCTCTATTTTGGCACATTTGTGATCTATTTCAGTGAATCTATGCGCTGTTTTGGTGCATCTGTGCTCTATTTTGATGCATCTGTGCTTTGTTTCAGCGCATCTATGTTCGAGCCTAGGTAATTTTATAACATTCAGAAAATCGGTCATCTTAGTCTAGTCTTTTTCTATGCTTAGGGTTTGGAGGTCTGAAAATTTTTCCAGAAAGTCCCTAGAGAGGAAGATTAGGAAGCCCAAGAAATCTCTTAGTTATAAGAATTTATTGAAGAAGAGGAAATTTTTATACCAAAGTCGAAAGGTCTTGCTTGAACACAGGACCTTTATTCATCGATATCACGACTTTGTTAGAGGTTTCACTGACAATTATGTTGTACAACCTTTATACTCATGAGCCTTCTTCCAAAGAAGAGCCCTTTCTCAAAGGCACAACCACAGTCAACGTATTTGTTCTTCTTATATTCCCCAACCTGCAATTACGTACGCTACTCATCCCAATCAAATTATGCAATAGAGAACTCAATAACATTAGGTATTTATCAAATCCATCTTTTTACAAAGCTATGATCAAACTTCACAAAGTGCAAAAATCATCTTATATTTTGATCTTTGGTTTAATTCCCGCAAATAGGATTTTCGTCCTTTCAATCAGGGAATCACGAGATAAAGATTAGAAATCTCCTAAGTCATAGAATTTTCATTCTATCCCGACTTTCATATCCATCAAAATTGCACTATTTCAATCTTTTGATCAAAAGTTAGTAGAAATTGGGCAAAGCTTATGCCTGTTGTCACGAGATCTAGAAAACACATAGAAAAGGATGAAAGAGAAAGTGTAGTAAGCAAAATGGGTGATATTTGGGAGAGGGAAGAGAACCCCTTTCATAATTCAAATACCAAAGAGATAATAGAAGAAAAGCTCCAAGAAGTAGAGCAGGATCCCCAATTCCATGCTCTTATGGAAAGGATTTTAGAACGAAACAAGGAAAGATATTTCCTTTCATTAGCTAGTCAAGGAGCTAAGTTACTCGTCGATTTTGATACAGAAGGGATTAAAGAAAATCTTGAAGCCCCTCTTAATGATTTTAATGGTCTTACTCTACAGTTAAAAGCATTACAAATGAAAATGAAAGAAATCCAAGGGGGTACAACAAAGAAGTATGTTTTGGATGACATATGTCCTTATCCATTTGATAGGAGTCTTCAAATGATTTCTTTTCCAAAACATTGCAAAATCCCTAATTTTGATAGGTATAATGGGAAAATTGACCCCATTGAGCATGTGAAGATTTCTGAAATATGAGCTTAGAATTCACTCATGAAGATACCTACTTAATGCAATTGTTTCCATGGAGTGGATTTCAAAGATCACTCCCCCCATCAGAAAATTTGATGAGTTGATAAATAAATTTATATCACAATACTCCTATAACATCCAACACCAAATAACCATGCTTGATCTTTGTAAGGTGAAACAAAAGGTAGGGGAATCTTTCACCACTTTTTTACAAAGGTGGAGAAGGGTATTTGCTAGATACTCCCATCCTATTCCTGAAACAAAAAAGATGGAGATTTTTATCGATAGTCTGAATCAAGAGATGATTTACAGACTAAACCTTCGCTATCCTCAATCATTTGAAAAATTGATTGAGAATGTAATTACTATTGAAGGTTCCTTGGTTAAGCTTGGAGTTCTGAAAATTGATAAAGAGGGTTCAAATTTGTCCAACAACAACAACAACAATAGTAACAACAATGAAAAGTCACAATTTTGGACTCGAAATAAAAATGTTGTGAATGATGGGGTAGTAGATGCTAACACTATGAATGTAAATCCTACCGTCCTTAATGTATCAGGTGTCCAACATAGCAATAATGCTGGAAATTCTAGTACCTAAGGAAATGTTTCCAATCAAGGGAATGTGACCAATAATCATGGAAATAATTTTGGCAATAATCAAAATTCAAATGTGCGTAGATCTTCGTATTTTTTGAATCTACAGAGTTTTACTCCCTTAGGCCAATCTTTGGAATCCATTCTCAAAGAATTATTGAATCAAAATGCTATTACATTGCCACTACAAAGAGACTATGAGCCTAGGGTTAAACCACCATCATGGAATGACTCATACTTTTGTGATTATCATAGGTGTAAAGGTCATAAGACAATTAATTGCCAAGGGTTAAAGAATGTTGTTCAGGATTTGATTGATAATCATACCATTACGATTGAGGGACATAATTTCAATGATGAACATCAGGCATTCAAGGATCCTCTCCCTATTATCAAAAGGGGGAATCTTCGAGTGACAAGGGCAAGAATGTTAATTATGTCCATGACACCATTATCAATCATATTTATACTGATGATCAGCAAATCAATGCTATCCAAATCAAAGGTAAGAAAGAATATCGAGAGGTCAATGCTACAATAAGGGGGCAAGCCAAAATCATTGTCAAAGGAAGCTCATCTAAAGCAATAGTTCCCCCTCCAAATCAATACAATTTGGTTGATCAACTACTAAAAACATCAGCCCAAATTTCTATCTTGGAGCTCTTAAAGTTATCACCTGTGCATAAGGACATTCTGGAAAAGGTACTTGTTGATACAATTGTCTCTCCTGATCTGGATATCAATAAATTTCAAGCCATGGTGGGACACTTGTCCTCATCTGCATGTTTATCCTTTACTGAGAAGGATGACTCATCCATGACCCATCCACATAATTCATCACTCTACATAGAGGTTATGGTTCGCAAAGCTTGAATTAAACGTGTCCTAATAGATGGGGGAGCCAGATTAAATATTTTTACTTTGAAATTGGTCCTCGCTTTGGGATATTCTGAAGAATCTATAGATCCCCGAAGTAAAATTACAATCAAGGCACATGATGATGATGAAAGAGCTTCCAAAGGCCTCATCATGCTATCAATTAGAGTGGGACCTATTGTGAAGAATACCTTTTTTTAGGTTCTGGATCGGGATCTATCCTATAACATACTCTTGGGTCATCCATTGATCCATGACATGCAAGTTGTTCCATCTAATTATCATCAATGCTTGAAGTTTCCATATGATGTAAAAGAAATAATGATACCTTCTGATCATATTAGCAGTCAAACTTGCTCTAACCTAAGAGCAACTCAGGACACAATCATCCCGCATAATAGAGAGGCTTTGGCCATCTCTACCTCCAAATACAATGAGCAAGCAAGAGAAATGATAAGTAATTTTGGCACCAAGCTAAAATTGAAAGATAATGGGGTGGGAGAATATTCCTTATGTCTCTCTAATCTACCCATATCTCCAAGATCTCATGGTCAACCATCAACATCTATACAATAGGCTACAACAGCTTTAGCCTCTGCTTTAGTTCCCATCACCAAGTTTAATGGGGTATTTATCAAAGAAAATGAAATGGAAGATAGAGCTATCCTTGATTGGCTCTATAAAGATGAAGAAGAATCAATACAACATGTCAAGTTACCCACAAAACAATATGGAAAAGGTTATGCGATCATGTAGCAAATGGGTTATGAAGGAAATGGCCCTATAGGTAAGAGAAAAGAGGGTATCATTGAACCTATGTAGCTGAAAACAATGCACCCAAAGGATAAGACTGGGTTAGGATATGGTGAAGATACAAAAGAAGAAGTGGTACAAAGAATGTCTAAAGAGGAGTTAGCTGAAACAATTATGAGAATTCAAGCAAACAATTTTGATACTGACTCCAATGAATATGAATGGGATGACATCTCTGATGATACACTCATCTTTGAGAAAAGGGTGGATGTCATACACAACTTCACACCCACATTCTTACAAGGAGAAAGCTCAAGGCCTCTGCTTGATTACGTTCTACTAAGAGACCATGACTCAAGTGAAACAAATTCGATTCAAAGTGAGATAGATCATCCATAGGAGGATACCATCCTAGACCTCCCCCATAATGATGTTAATAATAGTATCATGACTCTAACGGCCAGTGACCTTACTCATCCTAATGATCCATTTCCTCTGGTCCATTCATAACTCATTGATTGGGAAAAAATCAAGCCTATTGATGTCCCAACTTTTCCTAATGATGAAACCATCATAAACTTCCTTTGTTCATCCCATCCAAAAAAAGGTTCCACCAGGGAATCACAAGATCAGATTTTTTGACAAGGAAGTGCCAAGTTTCTCAACTATGAAATAAATAGTATAAAAGAAAGATCGAATGGTGAAAACCTAACAAAGGCAGTATTAGATCAAGAAAAAAGAAAAATAAAAAGCATATCCAATACTGAAAACCTTTCAAAGGCACTAGAGGATGGGAAACTTGACACTCTCCTAGAAAATTACCATGAAAGGTCTTCTATACTAATAGAACCAATGAAGGCACTCAATATAGGTACTACAGAACAACCCAAAGTCTTGCAACTTGATGCATCTCTAATAGAAGAGGAAATACTAGGATTCATAGAATGTATTAAGAACAATCAAATCAATTTTGCATGGTCCTATGTGGATATGCCTGGATTGGATCCAAATCTCATCATGTGTCATCTATCTATTATGCCAGGGGAAAAACCTGTGAAGCAAAAACTCAAAAAAATGCATCCACATGTTGCATTGTTGGTTAAAGAAGAGTTAAAGAAGCTTTTAGATGTTGGATTCATTTGGTGTATTGACTATGCCGAATGGATCTCCAATATCATACCTATTTCAAAGCCAGATGGAAGAATTAGAATTTGTATAGATTTTAGGGATTTGAACAAGGCATGTCCTAAAGATGACTTCCCTTTGCCAAACATAGATATGATTGTTGATTTGATTGCTGGACATGAGATGTATTCATTAATGGATGGATTTTCAGGATACAACCAGATAAATATTGCACCATAGGATCAGGATAAAATAGCGTTCACATTTCCTTGGGGTACCTATTGCTAGAATCTAATGCCATTTCGATTGAAGAATGAGGAGTTGCATACCAACGTGAAATGACAACAATTTTTCATGATATGATGCATACATTCACGGAGGATTACGTCGATGATCTCCTTGCCAAATCTAACACTAGGGAAGGACACATAGATATCTTATCTAAAATTTCCAAAAGAATGGAGCAATTCAAAGTGAGACTGAATCCAAAGAAATGTGTCTTTGGAGTGAAATCTGGAAAGCTTCTAGGTTACATTGTATCAAAAATGGGAATTGAGGTGGATCTAGCTAAGGTACAAGCAATTCTTGATATGCCACCACCAAGGAACATTATTCAACTACGCTCTTTGCAGGGATGATTACAATCCATTCGAAGATTCATTGCCCAACTGGCGGATAAAATTTTACCATTCACTCATCTCTTACGCAAGAATGTTCCATTTAAATGGGAGGACAAATATGAAGCAGCATTTGATCAGATAAAGTAGTATCTCATAAATCCACCAGTACAAGGTGCACCACTCATATTGTATATTTTTGCTACGAAAGTGTCCCTAGGAGCATTATTGGCATAGGAAGACAACTCAGGAAAGGAGCAAGCAATTTATTACATCAGTCAAACTTTGACAGGTCATGAATTAAATTACACATTCATTGAAAAAGATTGCTTAGCGGTAGTGTTCACTTCTTAAAATTTATAACATTATATACTAGCACATACAATAAAGCTTGTGGCTAAGATTGATCCACTCAAATATCTTCTAAATAAGGAAACCTTAACCAGAAAGTTGGCTAAATGGGTCATGATCCTGAGTGAATTTGACATTCATTATGTGGATCACAAAGCTATAAAGGGACAGGTAATCATAGATTAGTTAGCAGAAACACCAATGCTAGTAGAACACCCAATACACATTGATTTTCCTGATGCTGATGTCTTCACAATAGTTATTAAGCAGTCATGGGCACTCTACTTTGATGGTTCCTACACTCAACATGGTTGAGGAGCAAGGATTCTTTTTATTACACTTCAAGGACATACAATTCCAAAATATTATCGGCTAATGTTCCCTTGCACAAACAACATAGCTGAGTATGAGGTATTATTAATTGGCATGAGAATTGTAGTAGACTAGAAAATCACAGAACTTCAAGTTTTTGGTGATTCACAACCTGTTATAAATCAAATCAATGACGAATATCACACTAAGGATGACAAGTTGATACCTTACAAAAAAATGGTGGACGATTTCAAGAAATAATTTGTTGATATCAAGTTCATACAAATTCCATGTATTGATAATAAAGCAGCCGATGCAATGGCTACAATAGCATCTCTACTCTAGTTGTAAGAGAATCAAACACGGTATGATTTCTTAGTGGAACAATTGTTTTCTCTCGCCTATGACAATACAAAAGCTCAAATCATTTTCCATTAATCTAGTTTTGATTCTCCCTTATATGGCCAAATTTACACTTACCTAAAGGATACTATTTTACATTTAGATTTGTCTAGAAATCAGAAAAAAAATTTCATATGTCAATCCTCCTGTTACACCTAAATTGTTGACGTCTTATATCGGTGTGGTATAGATGGTACCCTCCTCATATGTCTCGAATGCGATGAATCTGAAAAAGCCTTACAAGAGGTACATGGTGGCATTTGTGTGACACACTCGAGTGGACTAACCTTACCAAAGAAACTTATGAGATTGGGTTACTATTGGTCGACCATGGAGAAGGAATCATTCATCTTTGTGAAGAAATGTGCAAAATGTCAGATTCATGGGAATCTCATTCATGCTCTAGCTCAAGAACTACAACCCTTCACCACAACATGGCCTTTCGCTCAGTGGGGATTGGACCTAGTTGGCAAGATACACCTATCATCTTCAAATAGACATAAATTCATCATTACAGCCATTGAGTATTTCACTAAGTGGATTGAAGTTGTTCCCCTAACAAATGTTACTGTCAAACAAATTTGTTCATTCATTTTAAACTATATTATCTGTCGATATGGTATTCCCAACTCCATTATCATAGATAATGGAAGGCCCTTTAAAAATCAGGATGTTGATGAGCTATGTGAAATATTTTGCATCCAACACAGGTTTTCAACACCTTAGTATCCGCAAGGGAATGGTCAAGCCAAAGCTTCAAACAAAACAATTCTAAAGATTTTGAAGAAAAAAGTGAATGAAGTAGGTCATGATTGGAATGTCCAATTAAATCTAGCATTGTGGGCATATAGAACAAGTATCTGCACACCAATAGGTGCTACTCCCTATACTTTGGTCTATGGAGCAGAAGCTATTCTACCACTAAAAGTTGAGACTCCTTCACTTCGAGTATCTCTAAAGGGTTTAATCAATGATAAAGACTATAGAGTATCAAGGTTGCAAGAGTTGGAACTGCTTGATGAATGACGTCAAACTACAGTTAATCATTTGAAGGGATATCAACAAGTTGTCTCATAGCTACAATCACAGAGTCAAACCATGAAATTTTCAAGTGGGTGACTTGGTTCTCAAAGAAAATCCTCATAATCAGTAGGATCGGGAGAAGAAAGGCAAGTTTGAACCTAATTGGCTAGGCTCGTTCATTATCATTATTGCATACGGATCAGGGGCATATCAATTGTCAACATCAAAAGGGGACCTGTTTGAAGATCCGACCAACAACATTCATCTAAAGAAGTTTTATGCCTGAAAATACAAAAACATTATAAAAAGTCCTGAAAAATATAAAAAATAAAAAATAAAAATAAAAGAAAAAATCATTGCCTTGATGAAAACCTGGAAAATAGGCATCTTAGTAACAACAAAAAAATCATAAAATTAGGAAAAGTGTAATAAAAACAAATGGTGAAAACCTGTCAAACATGCATTGTTTGTGATTTTGTTTGGCTCTCTCATCTATTAGGATACATTCTGCATATCCATCTTTCATCGGCATCACATACATGCCTAGCCATCACATTCGCATTAGGCATCACAACATCTCCTTGAAATGACAAGGATCTCATCATGCCTTGATGATTAAGGTTATCATTAGCAATAGTTGTGTCTAAAAGGATTCAAAGTATAGGGTCACTAGGGAGGGGCAATTCACTTCTTGGAGCTTTCTAGCAGGAGATTGGCAACATGCGTCAAGAATCAGAATATCAGGAAACAACAAAAGTTTCCAATTAAACTGAGTTTACATGACTATTTTGACAGATAACTAAAAAAAATTGGATGATCTTAATCTAAATAAAATGAATGACAAACTTAAAGCATAAGGTGAATTGTTTTTTTGACATTTGATGACATCATATCTTTGGAGTGGTTCAATGATGTATTGAACTAGAATCACAAGGAAGGAGTATGATTTTCTTTGCTTGTTATCTATAAGATAATCATTATTATTGTGCAAATTTGTCATGGGACATGCTCTACAACATATCATTGATGCAATTTCGGAATTTGCATAAGAAAATGGTTAACTTTTTTTTGTTTATGCAAATAATACTCACGTCATCTTGGTTCAATTATACCTTGATGCTTGTATTAATTTGCTATATCAAAAATCATGAAAGTAGTACTTAGGTCATCATTGGTGCTAATATACCCTTTGATGCTTGTACTAACTTTCAACATATCAAAAGACTCGATGATGAAAATCAATTGCAACATGAAAATGACAAACATGAGAATGATTCGTTACTACATTTTAGGACTGCATGATTCATTTAAGATTGTATTTTTAAGGCTATCTAAGATAGATTTTTGAAGGTTGGTAACAATTTCATATATATTTTCAAAACAACAATTGAGTAAATTTGGACATTTGTACATCCTATTCCATTATCATTCATTGCATTCACCATCACTCATTTAGGTTATCATTATTATTACATTTTCATTATTGCATCATCATTTCATTATCATTATCATTCTTTTCATTTAGTTCATCAAGATCATTATCCATCATTACATATCATATGCATGGTCATTATTTTAAATCATTCATTCATTATTATATCATTTCATAACATTAACATTTACATTTGCATTTATTTCACATCATTTCACATACACATACATTTATAATAAGGTTGCATCCATTTCCATATTATCTTTTAGGTTATCATTTTCATATTATTACATCATTATCATTAGTTCACAAATCGATATCATTATCATTATTATCATCATATTACATCATTATTCATGTCATGTACATATCATTCATTAAATATTACATCTTCATAATCATCTCATTTCATCATAAGTTTTCATTACATATCCATTAATATCACTTTTTCATCATTAAATCTTGAATTCATTACATACATCATAAAGAAAAACCATCATAATCATTTAATTATATTATCATTACATCATCATACATAAAATAAAAGCATCATCACTTACATTATATCATCATTTGCATCATCATAAAAATCATACATGACATAGCATATAGAAATAAACATGAATCCATAATCATACATCATAAATCATCCATAACACGTGCATAATCAAATCACCACTGCATCTCATAAATCTCATCAAAACAAGTGTCCAGGAGTACAAGGATATCAAATGTTTCAACAAGATATATAAAATACAATGAATAAATATGTCAATCACTAATCGCTGAGGGGCAACTGGCCGGGACACATGGCTACTACTGTCCCTTGAGACAATAGGTCTCACTGGATCTCTACTCCCAAAAGCTCTGAGATCTCATGTGATTAGCTGACCCACACTCCAAGTGGCACTCCTAGAATGGCTATGTGAATGGGTCTGAGATCGAGTACCTAACTATGTCAAGGAAATCCTCCTCTCGGGTGGCATGACCTTAAAATATCTCATCCTATAATAATCGGCCTCTCGAGTAGTCTCCAATCCCTTTGCTACTACCTCTCCAATAGAGGTGCTCTCGACTAATTTCAGGAGTCTCTCAGCTACCCCCTCAGCTTGTATGCATCTCTCCTAGAAGTTGTCTTGCTCTGCTGTAAGCTGAGCTATCTGTGGGCTAGGAGGTTGTGGCTGTGCAACCTATGCCTGAAGTTGACTGATCGTCACCTATGCCTATGCTAACTGAATCCGAAGAGTTTGAACCTCTACCTACAAGGCATCCCTATGTCCCTGCGATGAAGCCCTAATAATAATCCATGGAGCCAAAGTACTCAGCTAATCCACCACTCTCGATGTTCGTGGCCTCATACTGAAAGGTACCTGAAAGAAAAACCTTTTCCCTCCACCCCCACCACCTCCATCATCCCCGCTGTCATCATTGCTATCATCTAGGCTACCAGAGTCATCCCCCTCATCCCCCTCCTCATCAATATCCATGGTTGCTAAATCCTATACCCCTACCTAAGTCTCTCCCTATGGTTGTCCTTGCCCTCGCTGTATAGCTGGTCCTCCCCATAATGGGGTAGGCTCCTCTAGACTATTGAACCTCAGAAAGGGATGAGTTTAAAAGAAAGTTGTGTAACCATCCATCATCCCTACATCTGTAACCTCTGGGTGCATCACCCAGTAATCTGGCTGTAAATCTACATACTCTGCCCTAGCAGCCTCTATGGTCATGAATGGACCCCACTCTACCACATCCTATCGACACTTGGCATAGTGTGCCACACCCTATGGCATCATCTGTACTAAACCAAACTATCTCAGGACCCGCATAACCAGAAATCACTCGATGATAAACGAGGTGCGCCCAATCAGGTATCTCGATCTAGTATAGAAAGGAAGCTCTATATCATCTACCTCCTAGGAGTCACAGTCAAGATACGGTCTCTAGATGACAATATCCATGTCATCCAGCACCCTCTGCTAATACTCTAAATTTCCCAGCCTCGGCTGGACAAGGGGACCTGTGCAGGCATAAACATATGGACACCCAAGGGGATGATCTCTTTGAACAATGGGATGAGTGATCGCAATCTGCTCCCATGCCCAAATCTATAAAAGAGTAACTCTGTAGGAGAGAATCTTCCCATCTATGTACACGACCTAATAAAGATCATGGTATAGATGGGAAAGCATACAGAACCCCAATGCATATCTAGTACGATGGAGAAGCATGTCCTCCAAGATCTGACCCCACCCGATTGATAGTCCCTTTGACCTACAATCAAGACAAAGGAAACCACTGATTAAACCTGCTAAAACTGAAGGCAGTGGGCCATATCTCTCCACCATCTCCTTCCATGGAATCTCATACCCATCGGTATGAGGATCCTGGAAGACTTGTCTCAGTGCATCAGTCCCCCCAATCTCCTTGTGATCATAGATCACCTCACCAACTACAAGAATACCCAGAATCTTGTATACATCCTTTGGAGTCATGGTCATCTCTCATGTGGGCAGATGAAAGGTGTTATACTCGCTATGCCACCTCTCAGCTAACATAGTCAATAGTGCCCTGTTGACCCGATATTACAAGATCTTCAACAATGGACTCAACACACACTGGTATATAATCTCTAAGTCATCCTGAGATAGCTGGGGAACCATCTCCCAGGTGTGAGGAAATCTCTCTCTGATCTAGAGGAGGTTAAATTCCTCCTTTATGATATCAAAAGCAATCATACAAATCAATTAGTAGGGAATCTCTAATAAAATCAGTACATCAAGCAAAATCATCAATTACATCAAACAAGCAATCAGCTCAATCAAATCAAATTTGTTCTTCAAGCAAGAAGGCAAGTAAAATTTTCTACTATTTGTTTTTCATATCGCATGGAAGCAAATTTATCAATCATTTCAGCTATTTTTTTTTTCATATCGCATGGAAACAAATTTAACAATCAATTGACTCAACATCTATCTATTTGTCTTTCAATTAGGGAAGAAAATCTATAATCTATTTTTTTTCAAGTAGGAAAGAAAATTCATGTTTACTATTTGTCCTTCAAACACAAAGACAAATTTATCAAATCAAGATAATCTATTCTTGATTTTATTCAACAACATATAATCAGTTGTCTAATCTAGCAACAATCATCAAGTGCATATCAATTTTTCTTTAAAAATTGAAATTCGGTAAAAAAACATGGATGCGCTAAACCATCTATGTCCTACTTTGTATGCATGATTTTATCTAACCTATGCACTATACCATGGCTCATATGCACTAAAGCAGCACGTTGAAAATTGTAAAAAATTTAAAAAATTCAAAAGATCACAAAAATCGATCAAAATGTTTTACAAGGAGGATCAAGTAGACTTACCAGAGGTCCGTATGTGGCTGGTCTTTGATATCGGCAGGCTCGCTTGAATTTTTTGCACTCATAATGGATCGGCATCTCATTTTTATCTCTCAGAGCTCTAAAAATTACTACAAGCTACTATTCAAATGATAATGACTTTTCACCTTTTCCACCTTTTAAGGAGGTAAAAATGTGAAAATATTCAAATTTTTACTATGCAAAGTGCTATTTCGAGAGCTAAATCACCAAATCACTCTGAAAATCATCTAAATTATTTTAAATCATCATCATCATCACTCAAATCATGTGATTTATCTCTCGAGGGGGCATATAGCATCGGTAATTTCTAAATTCTAGGGCAAAATTATTTGAAGCAATGCGTAAAACACATCACTTCAAAGAGGGGGAGAATGTACACATCTAAAAATGGTCACGGTTATTCAAACTTGTTAATTAATTAAATATGAATAATTTAATTATTTATTTATATTGTTCATTTTTTCTATTCTTCTAGTTTAATTAAATAAATAAGTTTATTTAATTATTGATATTTTCCTCTTAATTAAATAAAATAAATTTCATAATTTATTTATTTGATTATCATTTTTATTTCTAAATTTGAACATTTAAATTCAAACAATGGAATATTCATTCTTCATTTCACATTTAAATATTATATATTTAATATCTTTTTCACCCCACTTTATTAAATATTGTAAAATATTTAATTACTTATATATTTCACTTCTTACACATAATTAAATATTAATTATTTAATTGTGGAAGCTTCTAAACTCATTGTCACAAAAAATTAAATAAATTTATTTAATTAATTAACAATTATCCTCAACCTTCAACCATTTTTTAAATGAAAAGATAAATGCCAGGTTTGTCTCCATTTTTGAATGAGGATGGTTTTGTGGGTTGAAAAAATTCTTCCACTTTCTTCTCAACCTTCCACCTTTCTCTCAACCTCTCCATCTCTCACCGTTCATCTTGACAAGTTTGAATTTTAACCGTCGATCTCCGCCAACTAGATTCTTTCCTTTCGAAAATCTATAAATACAGCCTTCTCGTAAGTAGATTTCATCCTAGATTTCATCCTAGATTTCATGCATAGTTACTATAGTTGCATTCAAACCAACATATCAGCATTCTAGCAACAATCATAGCATTAGAATTTAAAGTTCATTCCATAGCTTAAATCATATATCAATGGACACGCATTTTCAATCAATCTCATTCTCCTAAGTTGTCATTTCAACAAGCTACTGCTTACACAACTAAGAGCCAATAACTTTAATAAAATCCTCAGAGATAGAGGAAAATGGGATGAATTTTAAGAAGTTGTTGTCTTCAGAGTTTGCATTTATTTTTTCTAATTAGTTTCTTTCAATATAATGTCTTATTGCTGTGTTAGTTTACTGTTTAATTAATCCACATTTTATAACAACACATAAGGCATTGGAGTTCTTACATGTGTGGAAGCATATAGTGTGACTTATCCTTTCCTACTTTTTCTATTCATTAGAAGGATGTTAAAATTATCAGGGAGAAGAGAGCTCCCCACATGATTGAGAATATGGAAGAGCCACAAGAACCTATCAGAATTTGTTGAGATCGACTTGGAGAACTTTCGTATTGCAGAGGACATATCAGAAGAATAAGTCTAGATTGTACCCATTGACAAGGAAGTATTAAATCTCTCATCAAACGATGACCTATGGAAAATGCACTTTTATGGAGCATGCTCCAAAGAAGGCTCAGGAGTAGGGATAATTTTTATTTCCCCTCAAGGTAAAACCTTCAATTATTCTTTTCTACTACAATTTTCTTGTACTAACAATGTTGCTGAGTATGAGGCCCTTTTACTTGGTTTTAATTTGGCTTCAAAACATGGTATCAAGTCATTAAAGGTGTTAGGGGATTCTTAATTGGTTGTCTCCCAGATTAGATCTCATTTTGCAGCTAAGGATAAAAGGCTTAGGCAGTATATAAATGTAGCTTGGGACACTATTGAGACCTTTGATGCTTTTGGCATAGATTGGGTTGAGAGGGGGAAGAATATTAGGGATGAATTATTAGCTAATATAGTTGTTAAACTTGATGATGTTATATTTGATGGCATTTCACAAATAGAGGTACAAACTAGAGCTATAGTTTCGGACAATATTTACAACTGGCAAGTGATTGATGATGACACTTGCATTTTAAGGTTTCTACATTGCATTGATCAGTATGAGAGCCAAGAGAATGAATTTGGCTCATTTGTAGTGGAAGTTGATGGGAAAGAGACCCTTTCTGGGAATGATATAATCTAGTTGAAAACAAACACTATTCCTAGAGGTTTAGTTGCACTTGAGAGGGTTTTTGATGGCCCTAACAGGTTGAGTGCTAAGCAAGCACCTTCCCACAAAGAGGATTTAGAGGAGATAAAATTAGGAACTAGAAATTCTCCTAAGAAAGCCTATATTGGTAAAAGGATGAAGCCTCATGTTAGAAATATGTTAATTACCTTTCTTAGGAAGTATAGGCATGTTTTTTCCTGGTCTTATGATGACCTCAAGTCATATAGGGAGGATTTATTCTAGCATGAAATCCTATTGAAGCTAGATATGAAGCCATTTAGGAAAAAAAAGAGGTCAATTAACCTAACCCTGCAACCTAAGATGTAGGAGGATCTTTCCAAATTAAGAGATTCTAGAATCATTAAGCCCATTAGGCACTCATCCTGGGTTTCAAATATTGTGCCTATAAGCAAGAAGAATTGTGATATCTGACTGTGTGTTGACTTCAGGAACTTAAATGTTGCTTCCTTAAAAGAATTATCCATTGCCCAAAATGGAAGCTATTCTGCAAAAAGTTACAAGGTGTGAATTTCTCTCCATGATGGATGGTTTCTCTAGCTAAAAATAGGTGATTGTTAAAGAGTCTGAACAGTACAAGATTACATTTACTACACCCTAGGGGATGTATGTCTATGTGAGAATTCCATTCGGCTTAATGAATGCTGGTGCAACCTTCCAAAGGGCTATGGATGTAGCCTTTGCAAATTTTATCGATATTTTTCTTGCAATATATCAAGATGATCTCACTACTCACAAAAAAAATTAGGAGGACCATTTTTCTCATTTGGAAAAAATCTTTGTTAGGGCTATAAAATATGGGATATCTTTGAATCCCAAGAAATATGATTTATGAGTGAAACAGGAAAAGCTACTTGGACACATTGTTTCAAAAGAAGGAGTTTGAATCAATACAAAAAGACTAGTAGCTATTGAAAATATTGCACAAAAAAGAAATGTAAACTGTATTCAATCTTTCTTTGGATAGATTAATTTTGTAAGAAGATTTGTTAAATTTTTTGTCGAAATTGTCTGCCATATTTCCAAGATGCTAAGGAAAGGTGAAAAGGTAATATGGACAGAGGATCCCTCCAAATCTTTTCAAGCTATTAAAGATTCTATTAAGGAGGCTCTTGTTCTTAAATCCCCTGATTATTCAAAACCTTTCTAACTATTCACATTCACTTCTTTCCACACTATAGTAGGGGTTTTGTTGTAGAATAATGATGATGGCTTTGAACAAAAAAATGCATTTTTAAGTAAATCATTGCAAGTTGTGGAGTTGAAATATGATGTAACAAAGAAACAAGAATATTCCTTGGTAAAGGCTATCAAAAAATTTAGGCCTTATTTTATTGGAGCAACTATTGTTGCTTATGTTCCAACAATTGCAGTTAAAGATATTTTTACTCAGCAGGAGACCATAGGGAGATGGTGGAGATGGATTAATAGGATCTAGGAGTTCAATATTGATATATAGATTAAAAAGCACATGAGAAGTTAGGATCTAGCTAAGCTAATGGTCGAGACCAATTTAGAAGCCAATCAAATAAATCAATTAGAGCAGGAGAATGTTGCACCCATCTATGATATGCAGACCTATGGATGGTACAAGAGAATTGTTGAGTATTTATAAATAATGTAGTGCCCCGAAGGGATGCCACTCAATGAGAAAATGACTCTCAAATTATGAGCAATTAAGTATTTCATCACTGTTGGCGAGCTTTGGTGGAAGAGTCCTAAGGGTGTCATACTAAGAAGTGTGGATGGTGATTAGGTTGAAGATTTACCAGTGGAAATGCATAAAGGAGCCTGTGGAGCTCACTACATGGCCAAGAAAATTACTCATAAGATCTTGAGAGCTAGTTTTTGGTGGCCTAATATTTTCAAAGACTCCCATAGGTATGTTAAGAAGTGTCATTTATGCCAAAGGTTTGCTAGGAAGATGAAATTCTTTGGAAATTTTCCATTAAGGCCAGTATCTACTCGAGCTCCTTTCCAACAATGGGGCATTAATTTCATAGGAGAGATATCTGAAAAAGCTAGTCGTGGGCATGCATGTATACTGGTGGCGATTGAATACTTTACCAAATGGGTTGAGGCAATCCTAACCAGAAAGGATACAAGTAAGGTGGTCACTGAATTTTTGATGAATAACATCTTGAGAAAGTTTGGGGTACCTGAGAGAATTGTCTCGGATAACGCAAATGTGTTTCACGTCTGAGGAATTTGTTGGTTTTTGCAATCAATATGGCATAATTGTCTCATATTCTTCTCCTTATCACCCCAAGGAAATGGAAAATTTGAGTCTAGCAAAAAAATATTGATGAAGATCATCAAGTGGGTGATTGAGAAAAATAAGAAGGCCTAGGATTCAAAGCTATAGTTGGCATTGTGGGTTGAAAGAACAATTGTCAAGAAAGTAATTGGATATTCACCATTTAACTTAGTCTGTGGGGTAGAAGCATGCATACCAAAAAATAACCTATTGAATATGTATAGGTTTATCTAAGAATATGATGATGTGTGTGATGAGATGTAGCATAGGATGGAAGAGTTAAATCAATTGGATGAGACTCGAAGAGAGGCTCATAAAAGGAATGAAAAATTGTATCCTCAAGTGAAGCATCTTTATGACAAGAAGGAAGTTGAGAGAAAGTTTGAGATAGGAGCAATTTTTTTACTATGGAATGCAAGACTAGAAGATAAAGATAAACATTGGAAGTTTAATCCCTTATTGTTAGGCCCGTATATAATTGCTGACCTACATGGGGAGGACTCGTATTTTTTGCAATCCCTTACAAGCGAGATTCTAGAACTACCAGTACATGGACAGTTCCTGAAGTCCTATTTCTCATGAAATAGTTATTTTCCATGTACAATGTACAGTCTTGTAATTAGTGTATATAGGTGTGGTGTGTTAGTTTTTTTTGTGTCTTCTTGTCTTATCTAGATAGGTTCCTAGTTTTCGTTCTCTTTGTATTTGGTCTACTCTCCAAATATTTTGGTTTCTTGTTATGCCCACAGGGGGCATACATCCCAAGTTAGAGCCACTAGTAGAGCTCTTAAAATTTTCCACAATTTGGTTTATCCCTTGTTTCCTTGGTGTTTAGCACTACTAGTCTACTTTGGGGTTTAGGGTTTTAGCCTTAAAAAACCTTTTCTTTTGGTCTATTTCTTTGTTTTGGTCTAGACATTCTAATCTTGCATTGACTTGTTGTTCTAGGTTACCAGTTGCATAAGTCATGGTTTGATCCTTTTTAGTCATTCATGCTACTAACCCCTTTTACTTAGCCCATAGACCTTTTCCATATTGGGACTTAGCTTTAATCTTCACTTTATGTTAGGTCAAACAAATTTGCATAACTATAGACTTATGTCTATTTCTCCCTACCTTATAGGTTGTGCCCCATTTGCCTAGCTAGTCCCTTTTTTTAATAACAATTATTGCATGTGCAGGTTTTCTGACCATCAAATGGATAGGTTGAATCCTGACCATTCCCTATGGGCCTCACAAGGATTTTCGATGACATCACAAATATGTTGCGAGGTGAGTGAACAAGTGACACATGGACGCTGGTACCAAGTATTAATTGATCAAAGTGGGACCCGCTCATGCTTAGGTGGTGTCTCGTCAGTGATTTTCATTCACCTAGAATTTGGTGGATGAACATGGCACTTACAAACTGTGTTGACTCAATATGAGTCACTTGTTCTTGCTTGCTTGGATTGAGATTGACGGTTGATATTTAAAATGGGTTAGTGTTGTATGATAGCCATTGTTTTTTGCATGAGTGAATAGTAATGATGGAGTTTAGTCTAAGCCACCAAATTTAATGCTAAAATTTTCTCAAATCGCTATTTCCGTGTTTAATTCTGTGCTAAGAAATATTTTCTAGACACCAAGCGACATGAGAAATTTCCTATAAGTCCACCATAACTTCCATTAAAATTCTCTACAAGAAAAACTATAAGTAACGTATCCACTATGCTCTCTTTATTTCTTTCAAAAAATACCTGGTTTATTTCTTGAGGGCAAGTGTGAATTATGTTTTAAAGCTCACATTGGTTTGTTTGATTTCAATTTTTTTTAAATCTTGCAAAATAATTGCCAAAGCCTTTCGAATTGTGAAAATTACTGTGTTTAAGGCTATAAAGCTAGAAGGTAGACCCCATAAACCTTTCAGTATTTCAAAACCCTATGTTGAACTTTAACCTATCTTGCGCAATAGAAAGCCTGGAGTTCTAGCTCTGAAACTTCCACTAGGTGCTTTTCTCAAGATGTCATGGATATATTGAAACCCTCTACTAATAGGAAAATTGAGGGAAAGGATTTGTATTATGGACCCTAGGTTTTGGAAGGTTTAACTGATAAATGGTGTACAATTCAAGATGTTGAAGTATCATACAAAGGTTGGTAGTTATTCTCTGATTGGTTTGGAAATAGGAACTTGGGTGCCCCTCTATGTAACCCTTGGAGGTTAGACCTTGGCAAGATGGTAGTACCAAATGTATACCTAGATGTTGATGTTTTAAAGGATGTTGCAGTGAGGTACGATCCTATGACTAGAGTTGTTAGAAGATATGATGGTGTGAAAATGGTTAAAATAACCAAAGAGGAGATTGCAAAAGTTTTTGATCTACACGAATGGAATAAGGATATGGTTCCTATTGACATTCAAGCCTTCAGAGGAGAATATAGAAATACTAAGGTTCTTTTTAGGAACTCTCTACTGACTCCTCATCTGGAAACCATAGGAGTGGGAAAAAATAAGAAGAAGATAATGATTGGCAAGAATGAGCTAGAACCTTTTCCCATAAACTGCTTTTGTAATTATTTCAGGAAGATAGTTTTTTCCTTATGTCGAGTTCATGGTATTAGTATATATGCTACCTTTCCTATTGAACTCATGTATATGGAAATGCATCTCTAGCATCGAGCTTTCAATGTGGTATATTATTTCGCTATGTATCTGGCAGATAAAATGCATGAGGGTTTGGTAGCTCTAAAGGAAGGAAAAACACTAGTTGGTTTTAGATGGAATTCTTTATTGATGCACACGTTTTTGTACAAAGGGGAGGGATTTTTTGGGTAGAAAATGGAATTGAAAAAGAAGGAGGATGACATTGACATGCCTGTCCTATATTGGACCAAAATTATAAATAGGTGTGACCATGAATTTTATTATGTGGTCTTTCATATTTTTTTTGGGTCAAGATTGAGAAGATCCCTAGTCTATGATCCACATAGAATTCCAAAGGAAATTCATGATTTCTTAAGGCCAATGGAAAGGAGACCTGCATTTAATTTGATAAATAATTGGGGATACATCATCCCTTAATATAATACAACCATTTTAAGGGTATATGGCACTAATGTCAACCCATATGCTTTTCCTAGGGATGTGCCTCTAAGGATTGGGTTCATAGAAATCATGAGATAGTTGGGACATTCTCAAATGTCACACTTGCCAATATAGCACAAGAAATGATCTTTCTTTCTTGATTATACAACATTTTCTGATTTTGTCATGGCAAAAGGAGGGTGGAAAGATTTGGGGACATTACTTGAGCCTTATGGGTTGAACATTGTACACCCAAGGAACCATGATCTTGAGGGATTCATTTCTTAAATAAAGGCAAAGCACAGAACTAGAATCTTTGCTCACAATTTATATTACCCCAAGGATATCATCAGAAAGATCCTTGATTTGCAAGTGTAAGAGGAAATAAAAGAAAAATGTATAGCTTTTCCTAAGATGATGGAGAAGAAGAAAGAAAATAACCTTGCATATAATCCCATGCCAAATATCAATGCTAAATTGAATAGAGCCACATACGCTATTGATCATTTTTATGGCATGGTAGGAGTCTTGAAAGATGAACGGATAGTGGAGGACAAAGGAAAATCATAGGCTATTAAAGAATATCTTGAAATAAGATTGTAGGAAAGACCTACTTATCAGCCTATACCAAAGGTTAGGGTATATTCTAGAAAGAAGGCAATGATAGCTAAGAAAGAAACTAGGCCTCCTCCTGTTACATCATAAAAGTCTGGAGGATGTCTATTGAGCAATCAGTGCCATCATCTTTAGGGAAACTGTTACCAAATATCATTGATCTGGACTCTCCCCCGAGGTGCTCTTCTCCAACATAGCCATGTCACCTAAGAGACAAAGGATTCAAGAGGAAAAAGTGGTTGATTATCCTAACACAAATGATTAAGAGATCATGGTGACCCCTGATGACATGCAGCAAGGAATTCCATCTTTCCCAGGAAGTGTTGCATCAAGTTATGGAGTAGTTGCTCTAAGGATTGGGAAATATGAAATAAGAGGAATAAGTAATTTTGATGATACTAGAATAGAGGCCTAGAGAGAATTCATGAGGGATGAATCTTTTATTAAAACAAATGCATTTAAAGATTTTGTATGGAGGGCATATCTTCTAATGTATGATGAGATGGTAGGTCAAGAAAGGAGTCTGTATCTGGAGCTTCCAGAGAATGTTATTCAATCCAATTTCATGCAAAAAGTGAGGGAAACCTTCAAGGAGATGACACCAGAGCAAGGTAGGGCATTGGTGCAAAAGAGTGGAGTATTACTGCTCCTAGAATGGGATATTGTTGATGCCATGGTGTTCGATAAGATAAGAAGGGCCAAAAGGCCACTTATCTAAACTGAAGAAGAAGCTATGTTGTCACTCATAGGTTCAGCCTTTAGTGAGGAATGGGATGCCTTGGAAAGTTGGTCACTATCCACTAGATCCAAAAAACTAGTAGTTGCAGAGCCGACTGATTTCAATGGTCACTTGGTTGTGAGAAAAGTTGTTGATACTCCAAAATTAGAGGCAACAGATATGGCAATGAATGTTGCCAAGTTCACCAAGGAAACTGTTGAGGATTTGACCAAGGGCAAAGATACTCTTAGGGGCTAGTATAATTACCTTATTAATGAGTACAATAAGAGTCAACAAAGAGTTGTAGAGTTAGAAGTTGAGTCATCATTATTGAAGCAGCAAATGGAGACATGTGTAAGTCTCAAGGACAAGCTAGATCTAGCCATATTGTTTCTAATCCAGCAATTGAGCAACCTCAACCTCCATCACAAGGACAATCCTTAGCAATCATTCCATATAATATGGGATAGGATCCCATTGCAGTTTAGGGGGATAGTAGTCCAGGAGGAGGGATTTCAAGGGAGAAATTAATCCACAAAGTTGAGGAGTATAAATAATTTTTGCAATAGTCCCAAGAATCTATGTTGAAAATAAATTCAGTAATTGTAGTTGTTGTATTGTGACTCTTGAATAGAAAAATCCCAAGAAAATTAAATAGTGTCAATGAAAGTTATTCTTTAATGTTGCAAGAAATTAGGTTGTTCCCAAGGGATAAAGAATTGGATACCCCATTGTTGGATAAATGGAGTCCCAGAGATGAAAAATCGACATTCATGGAAGTTGGAGCAAAGAATCAGAAGGATAATTATCCCAGGGTTATTCCAACTTATCAATTTATTAATGAAATTATGGAGTAGAATTTTCAGGGATATGTTGCTCCTATGGAAATGAAGATCAAATAATTGAAGGCCAAATATGATGAAGTCGACTTAACACCATTACCAGATATCTAGCATAATTATGATGAGGTAGATCCTTTGCAAGCTTGGAAATACCAAATGAATAACGTCATGTCAACTCAGACAAATGAAATATGGATGAATGTTGATATTGGTATGTCACTTGAGAAACTATCCTTTGTTATTACTTTTTTAGAAGATTTTGATAAGGAAGCTACTTCAATGATGGTGAAATATGCACCATATAGAGAAAATATTTATGAGGTTATCACTTTCAAGTGTCCATCTAAAGTATAATTTGAATTGTGGAAGATTGTATTCCTTGATGGTTTTGGGATATGAGCACCAAGGTGGAGAAGTATGACTTGGTCAAGTATAGTATAGGTTTGGCCTCAGAAGTTACAATTGAATATACACATACTTCTCCCAGCTAGAGGTACAGGTTACTAATGTGGATTACTCCTGATGTGGATAAAGTGTTGCAATGGTTAAAGATGCTTTTCCTTTTAATAGATTTCCTTTTGGAAGGTAGGTTTTCTTCTCCACGATAATTGAAAATAACTTTTTTCTTATATGCATTCCCTCCAATTGTAAAATGCAAATATAACTATAGAAGGGAATTTGTAAAGTATCGATCCAATCAATTGTGGACATGTGTACATTCTGGCCTAAAGCTTGTTTTGCTCCCTTATTATATAAAAGGGAATTTCAAGGCCAATGTAGATGGTCTTTTGTTGAATGAGAGGTCTGATAGTGAATAATTTTAATACAGAGAGAATAAACATTGAGTGCATGTTTTAAATTTTAGAGTCGGATAGGAGAATTTTGTTAATTATGACATTCTTAAGCATGTTTGTGTCGAATATGATAATATTTTGTCTATTTTCTCTCCAATTGCAATACCTGATATGAATTATTAATGAAAGATTGGTCAAATACTAGTTTCATTGATTTTCATTGTTCTTTACTATGAATTATACTATAATTGTTGCTCTGGTTCAAAGGATCAGTTAAATTCTTTAGTTATAATGTAAGTTCATGCACATTGGCAACTAGATTCATAAGTAGTAATAGGTTTCTAGTATAGATACATGAATTGTGATGAAATTTATATATATCTTAATTGTTAGGATGAAATTTGCCTTATAGTTCAATTTTTTCTCATTTGACTCCACGTTTTAGGATATGGCACTGATACTGAAGTAGTGGTCGTATTTCTCACATCTTTGGCATTTGATTTTAGAACATTTATTCATAATAAAATTCATATCAACCTATCCTTGTTATGTTTGAAGTTCTCTACTGATAGGAGTTGAATCTTTGAGGGAATTTCCAATTTCTTGAACGATTTCATCTATTGAGTACTGTTGGGGAACTTATCTATTGTTATGCAATGTGTGTTTGAAGTTGTTTAGTTATTTCTAGGAACCACATTGTCAAATCACCCTCCTGGGTCTTTCTAAGCCCAAAGTGTAGGAGAGTAAGAATTCTTGCTTCTTCTCATTAAGTAGGCCAATAATTTGCTAGGATTTCATTATTGAACATGGAAAATTCATAGAAGCTTTAAGGAATCCGCTTGGATTTGAAAAAACACCAACAAGTTGAAGGTATAGATTTTGAAGATAAATTTGCACCAATTACTAGATAAAAATACATAATAATGTTTCCAGTATTCTCTACTCATGAAGGATTCAAAGTCTATCAAATGGATGTCAAGTCTACTTTCTTAAATGGAAACCTAGAAGAAGAATTTTACATAAAACATCATGAAGGTTTTCAGCTTTTAGAAGAACATTATGTTTGTAGATTGAAGAAAGAACAATATGGTCTAAAATAGGCATTTGGAGCTTGCTCTTTAATATTAGACCAACACCTACAAAAGAAACCATTCAAGAAGGGATGTGTAGATATAAATATGTCCTTAAAATTTGAAGGTGAGAATATGATAATTGGTGTTGTGTATGTAGATGACATTATTCTTAGTGGTAGCAATGACAAAATGTCTAAAGAATTTTTTATCCAAAATGCAAAATGATTTTGAGATGTCTATGTTGGCAGAAATGTCCTTCTTCCTTGGTCTACAGATAGCACAAACTGATTAAGGGATGTTCATATGTCAAACTATGTATGCTAAGGAGATTCTCAAGAAGTTTGGGATGGAAGATAACAAACCAATTGGTACCCCCATGATAGCTAAATGTAAATTAAGAAAGACAGATGAATCCCTAGATGCAAATCATGTATAGATCAGTGAGAGGTATTGTGTTATACCTAACAAGATCAAGACTTGATATCAAGAAAGAATTATGCATGGTTGGAAGATTTCAAGATTCTCCTAAAGAGTCTCATGTCAATGCAGTAGAAACAATTTTAAGATATACCCGAAGCACAATTGAATATGAGCTTTGGTATCCCAAAGGTGAATATTTCATTTTGAAAACATATATGGAGGTTGATTGGGTAGGAGGTGTGTATTATAGAACAAGCACTAGTGGTGGTTCATTCTTTCTTGGAAACAAACTTATTCAATGGCTGAGCAAAAAGAAAGAATTAGATACTCTTTGTACAACTGAAGTAGAGTATGTTGTAGTAGTGGCATGTTGTACTCAAGTGTTGTGGATGAAAAAAAAACTTAAATACATCAAGGTAGAATGAAAAATATATTATCTCTAATAATTTTGATAATTCAAGTGCCATAAATATATCAAAGAATCTAATGATGCATTCTAATATGAAGCATGTCTCAATAAAGCATCACTTTTTAAGAGAAAAGGTAGTAGATCAATAAGTCGGCATGGAATATGTGCCAACCAATGAACAAATTGCAAACATATTCACTAGGCCTCTTCCCAAAGAGTAATTTTAATACTTGAGGCAACAATTATGAGTGGTTTCTCCCACATCATATCACTAAATCTTAGGGAGAGTACATGAGTCCAAGGGGAGCTTCATAAAAGATTTATTCATCCCTAGAAGAAGAGAGAAATGGCTCGAGTTAGGCATGCATGATTTTACAAATTTATAATGATATGATGGTTGCAAATTCTTGGCACAATCTTTCACTTTGCATGGTATGTCAAAGTGGGAGAACATTAGTAGCAACAAGATGTTCAGAGACTACCCCTTTTCCATTGATGTCAAAGGGGGAGAAACAAAGAAAAATTCTATTTTTTCCAAAGGGGGAGAATGATTGCTGAGAAGATGTTTGTGTAGAGTATTTAGTTTTTCCATCAATACCAAAGGTAAAGATTATTGGAAATTTCATTGTCATTGATGTTGAAAAGAGATCTGAGTAATATTAGCTAGAAATATTTTTGATGGATGTCAAAATGGATATTGTGGCTAGTCATGATGGTCATTGATATCAAGTGGTCTTACTATGAATGATGCATATGAAGTTGCAAGGAAATCCTTGAAGAATTACAGAATTTTAGGCTTGGGTCCTCAAGATTACTCTATAAAACTTGATAAGAGAAGAAAGAGTTAGTTATTTTTAGCTTAATCTAAAAGGGCATCAGGCATCGAGCTTTAGTTCTATGGCTTATGGCTTGATTGAAAGTGATGAAAGGGGTATGAAGGAACCCCAAACCCTGACACCTGAAAAGGCTACAATGTTTGTGGCTCGGTGTTAAGGTTTACACCTTAATGTAAAGAAAAGGAATGGGTAAAACGAAACCTCAAAGGCCAACACCTGAAAGAGTTAAAACTATTAAGTCTATAAAAATTGTTTTAGGCATCGTGAGTTGGTGGGATGGATTACAACTTGTGGAAAGGGTGGTAAATAGTATAAAGGAAGGGTGAACCTAGACATTCAAAAACTTCACTCATGTTTTAGAATTTCATGATTTGATGGTTTGGAGGTCATTGTGTTGGCTGGTGATAAATGTGGAGGTAGAAGGTAAAGGGTAAGGCCAATGGTGTTGCAAGAAATTTTCCCTTGGTATCCTTGTACTATGTAGTGTAACACTTTGGTTCATGACATGGATTAATTTCTTCCTATGGATCTTGGATCTTGTATAAATTTGGTAGTTGTATCAAGAATTAAAAGGTCAATATTTTGGTGCAACAACTGGTATGAGAGTTGAGGTCATAGGCTCGAACCCCTTGCTTGTGCTAGGGGGATTGTTGAAATTTTTTTCCCTTGGCCTCCTTGTGTTGTGCAATGCGATGCTTTGGTTCATGACATGGCTTAACTACCTCCTATAGATCTTAGATCTTGTATAAATCTAGAGGTTGTATTGGACACTAACAAGTTGATCTTTTGGTGCAATGGCAGTCACCTATACAAAAATGAATGATACCTAATAGGTGTAAGGAGCATTGGACATTAGTGTTTGAGCTTAATTTTTAAGCTCTACTAAGCATTCAAGTAAGAAGTAAGAGGGACTAGTGATTGTTGATCCCTTACAAGTACAATAGATGGTAGAATTTTTCCATTCGATGGAATGGTTGCATTGACCAGTGTTGACCGGTGTGGATTTGTGGGACACGTGGAAACTATTGTCTAGATCAGGTAGCTCAAGTAATTTAAAAGTTAATCAATGGATCATGGTATGAATAACAAGATCAATGCCCAACATTTATAGATTTATTTTTTGAAAAATTTAGGTAGCAAAACGGTGAAAGTTTTAGTTAGGTGAATATCATTGTGGCACATAAAATGAAATTTGATGTTATAACTATTGCAGTGATATGTTTTTTGATTGAGTGTAAGAAGTGGATGACTTCATTAATGCAGAGATAGTCAAAAAATATAGAAGAGGTCGATCAAGCATGAATGGCATCAAATACATACAAAACCCTAAGATTGGTTTATGACAAGATATATAATGCAATGTATAAGTTTGGTGTGTGCTAAATAATGTAGTGTGTATGCATTCAATGCGAATAAAGTGTGTTAGAAGAAGAATTAAGAGAGGAGAGTAAATTATTGTAGAGAAAAGAAAAGATTGAGAAGTTGTAGATTAAGTATGTAACACATAATTAGATTCATTTGAGTCATATGTAAGTAGAGTTGTTGCTCCACATTATTTCATTGTATTTAATCTATTTTTTTTGTGCTATCAGATAGTTGGGTCGGTGGTCACATTAGAGATTAGGTGCTTAGAGTTGGTGCTCTTAAGTTAGGGGATTGGTATCTCCTTAGGTTTGGTGCCCTTAAACATTGTAACCACTAAGGTTCAATTGTGAGATTGGATTAGGATAGTAGATCCTAGCAACATTTCTCACATTTGTTTTTCCCATATTGGTTTTTCCATGTATATCTAGTGTTATGAGTATTGTTGTGTTTGATCTCAACATATTTGCTTAATCTACACAACAAGGGTTAAAGTAAATTTTTTAATTGATCTACCAATTCCCCCTCCTCTCAGTAGATAGTTATGTTCCAACATGTCACTCAGAAACATATCTACAAAATATTTGGAAGAGGATGATCATCATGAGTCACCTTTGGACACTCACATTGACCATTATCACTCACTCGGATGGAAAAATTTAGACATTCCTATCAAATACTTTGTTTCAACTACTTAGTGGAAATCATACGAAGATAAATTTTTCTTTGAACCTCAATAATCTCCACTCACTGACAATGATCATCCACACACTTGACCAACTTAAACCAAAAGTCAATACATACCTAATGAGCCTCTTGTAGCATAGGGAAAATTTGTGGGATAGCAGAACAAGCATAAATCAAACTAAACCTAAGATAATAATAGATAACAATGGAAAATTGTATTAACAATGCATAAATGAAACTATTTTACCAAACATCTATGTGATTCCATGAATAAACTCCATTACACTTCTCCATTTTGTTGTAGTATCATACTTTCCGTCAAATTTTTAATTGATCATTAAAGTTTGGCCTTATGACAAATGATAATAGAAAAACATCAAATATTCTAAAATTTTCTTCTAAAACTCATAAGATTTCGGGAGGAGTAATAATGATGAAGGTAAAGCCAATTTATAGAAATTGGATTTTTGAATGATAGGCTTAGATTAAAAGATAAATCGACGATCATTATTAGGAGATGTGATATGGATACATCCTTTTATGAATTAAATAATAATTTAATTCAACATTCAAGATTTTAGGATTGAATTAAATCAATAAAGATTTATTTAATCAAATGGAGAAAAGGCTAAGGAATAATTAAATAATTCAAAATGGTTATTTAATTATAGTTGAAAGTGTGATAGGAATTAATTTAAAATGATTATTTAATAGAAGATAGATTTAATTAGTGATGTAATTAAATAAATAATATTTAATTAATTAATCAAGAAAGAACAAAGGTAAGACTGAATTAATTAAATAATTAAAGTTATTTAATTAATACAGGACATATGACTTTAGAAAATAATTAAATAATTAACATTATTTAATTATGAGAAGTGAAGATGTAAGAATTATGTAGAGGTTAAGCATCACAGGCCTAGGACAATATTTTGTGTCTACTATTTGCCCCTCTTTGACATAATATTGTTTATCTCATTCTGTCAAAGAAAATAAGTCAAAATATGCCCCAGTGATAGCTAGATAAGTTGTGCCCCATTAGAATAAATTTACAAATGTTTCAAAAAAATTAAAAAAAAATTAAAATTATTCTAAAAATTCAATATGATGGCCAAAAAAGAAATGGTGAAGTCAGATTTAAATTTCATGAATTTTAGAGCATTTGAAATTGTTCCAAACATGACAAAAAGTGCCTCTAGTTATAACCCTAAGGAAAAAAACCTAATTTTGGTGAGGATATAAATAGGAATTTGGAAAATTTGAGTTGATTTTACACTTTGAACCTTGGAGATTTGGAGCTTTAAAAAAAGATGGAGTGAGTTCCTTTCCACAAGCATAGGTCCAACAAAGTTTGTATGTTCAGGCGGTCGAATGGTGTAGGAGATTTGGTAAGTCACTTAAAACCCACTTGGTCATATTCCATTTTCACATATTTCTCGGTAGCAATTAATTTTGTTAGTCAGTTGTGTCACATGGAAAAATCCACAAGTGTATGCACGTTGTATGTATTTGCATGCGAAATGACGCGATTGATGTCAACTCGCCTAGGGTAGGTTAGGATTTTTTCAATTTTACGATGCAATTGTTAAAGTGTGACACATCTGTAATGTGTTGACCACATCTATGTATGCATGACACAATTGACTGTGAATGTACACAATCATAAATTTTGACCCGCAATTGGTCATGAGTGATGTAATTGTTATATTGATTTGTAGTTGATTTTGGGGTTCGACGCAATTATTGTTCTATGATGCATATGTTAGTATGCACCACAATTGTAGAAAAAATGACGCATTTGAATTTAAGCGACACAATTGACTAGAAAAAAGTTGGTCATAGGTTTGATTTGACCTGTTTTGATGACATATGCAAAATTGACTTACATAGTGGTAATGTCGTTGTCACAGGTTCATTTAGATCTAATATATACTAGAGAGTCCTGACCACCTAAGACTTATCGATTGAGGGATCAGATGAGTAGCAGTGAGAGGTGTAGGTTGTGGTGACTTGGCTTGTATCATTTGGTGTCTATGCTCATCATTAGGGAAAATAGGGGTATGCTGACTACACTAGATGAGCATTGGCATTTAGAGACATCTTCTTTTCATATTCCTATAGGAGAGGTGACTATTACTTTAGAGGATGCATACTAAATTTTTTGTCTACCTATTTGGGGAGAGAGAGTGAGATATGATCCTAGAGCAAGATATCGAGCTTTGATAGATTTCTATGTATATGATGATATAGCTCATTTGGGTATAGATAGATATAAGATCAGATAGGAGACACTAGCTACTTGTTGTGAGAGATTTGACTAGATTGTATGCACTACTATAGCAGAATAGTGATCCCAGATCAGCGTGGGCATGGTTTTCTAGCTGGATGGGGGGAGATGTTTGTGGGTATGTTGGACAGGGAGACAATATATGCTTGGGTTCCTTGTTTATTGGCTATGGTATATTTTTAGCTACATGATATTGTATATATACGAGAATAGTCTATGAAGTGTATGGTTACTCTATTGATGGTCTGGGCTTGGGAGAACATTGTAGTGTTTTGTCCACCAGTTGATCAGCAAATGGAGACCACTACACCATATGTGTATAGTACACAGGGTTAGTGACACAAACACATGTGGGGGATATTGTTTATTGGATACATGGTCTCGACACACTGGTAAGTCTTATTTAGAGGTGGTAGATGGATATTCAACAATGGCCAAATAATGATGAGCATCTACCGTGGTGTTGATAGTAGAGGTAATTTATTGGTAGGGTTGTGCAGTCCGTTCACATTATTCAGATGTATTTTCTAGACTAGGTGGTTAGATAGTTTTGAGAGTAGCATGAGAGCCTCATGGGTTAGCAATATTTTCATGATCATCGAGAGAGGTTACATCTATAACACCACAAAAATCTGCAAACTTAAACTATATCACACATTATCATGATGTGAGTTTGAAATAAGAAAATATAGTAGCATTCTTATGAAATATATAAACATGGTTCATAATGCTTAACAAAATGACAACAAAAACAACTAAATGAAAGAATTAGAAAAACACATGAATCATACCTATTTCATATTGGATTGGTGCACCTTAGGTATGTGAAGGAGCCCTTTCCCAATCCTTTCCAAGCCTTGAGATGATGATATACAAAGAGATGCAAGATGAACTTAAGTTTCCTATAGTGAGAATGCTCAAAATTGTAGATGCCAATGAAGGAGAAAACCCCTTGAATTTATAGGTGAGATCAGGAAGAGAGAAGAGGCAAAGTTGAGAAATGTGGGACTGATACTCAACCAATAGATTCATGCCACTTGTAAAAATGTGAGAGGAGAAAGCTTGAGCACATTTTGGTCTTTGTGCAAGATAAATGCAATTAGGTGAGTTTGAAATTTGAAAAATGTCATTAAATGAATATGGTTGAGAGGTTTGGGGGGAAATTTGTTTGGACAAAAAAGTCAAACAAATAGAGTTAATGAGGGCCTATTCCTTGGGAATATGCTTTGTGAGGAAAATAGAGCTTTTAATAAATCAAAATAAATGATTTATTGTCCAAGTGGGAAAAGCTAGATTTAGTTAACTTAGGAGAGGATTTAGGTGATGTGACATTTGATTTACATTTTTGGATTTGTTTTAAATCAAATGAGAATAAAATGAAAATTTAGAGATTTAATTAAACATTTGGGTTTATTTAATTAAATGGGGGAATCTTAGGAGATTAATTAAATAATTTGATTTAATTAATTAAGAAGAAAATGATCAAATATGATGTTAATCAATGATGTTAATTTTGCATGTCTACATTTTCTCCCTCTTTGAAGCAATGTACTTGTTGCATTGGTTAAAAAGAATGATACCGCCAACATTAAAATTAAAAAAAAAATCTGTTTTTTTCAGATGCCCCAGTGGAAATAAGTACGTTAGTACATTTCCCCCTCGAGAGATCAAGTGAAAAGATTCTATTTGAGGTCAATCTCGTGACAAAGGGGTTCAAAATGAATGTATGGATGGTTATGACTAACCGATCTATATGATAGTGATAATGTAAAAAATATGTTTTTAAGATGCTTAGAATAAAAAATCTATTTTATCCTACACAACTTAGATGATGATACAAATGAGATGTTTGGAAGATGCTTAGAATACAAAATCTATATTATTTTAAACATATTGAATGATTATGCAATGCATGTGAGATAGGATGAGACGGGTGATGTTGTCCTATGATGATATGACATGATTATGCAAGATGCAGGATGGATGCATTGTTAGTGCGAAAGAGGATAGAAGAATGAGAGGGATCAACCCTTAAATCCAAGAAGATGCAGAAGTCCAACAAGTCCATTAGTCATCAAGAATTTATTGAATATGATGATGAATGATGATCATGTATTGCTTATCCAAGGATGGGAGAGATAAAGAACATACCCTTCTTTATGTTTGATAACACACATAGGTACGATGCATCAAGGTATAAAAAACAAGGATGACGTTGCACTTAGTGTGATAGAGTTTGACTCAACAATCAGATAGGAGTATCCCTGTTCACAGTTAGCATACAAAACCTTATTCAGGATGTAGTTCAGATCTTCTAAACATCTCATACCAAAACATAGAAAATGAAGCTTTCTTATGTGGTCAACAAGATACCTAAAACACCCTCCCTACACACCAAACAAAGCATGCATGACTAAGTTATTTTACAAGAACATCCAACAAGCACAATAGATAAAAATATAATGATCATTACCCCATTCCTTTCTCTCTAAATCTTTGTGTTTAGACATCATTGAGAGGTCCTTGGAATGAGCAAAAAATAAGATAAGTCTAAAATACCAAGATAAAGTAAACAAACAAGCTAATGTTATTCATATCGCTAGCCATAGCTAAACTAAGGTGATACCTCATGCTGATGTCCATGGAAGGAAGGTCACATTCCTAGGACATGTTGTGATTAGGGTTTTGATGAGATTAATTGGATGATAAACTATTGATACTTTGAGTTGACCAACTTGTTGACTTATTGATTTAGACTTGAGACTTTTGACGATTAGGTTCCAATTGTTGGACCTGCTAGACTTGCTTTCGAATGACTTACCAAATGATGAAAGTGATGATTGATTTATTATGAATGATGATTATTGTAGGTGAAACCGAGATGAGACAGATGCACTATTTTGGGTTTTTTCAAATGTTTTGAGGGTATTTTTGGAATTTTGAGATGTTTCACAATTTTTTTGGTATTTTCAAGATTTATGATGAAGAGACTAACTTAAAGACCTATACTAGGGGTATCGAGATCTAATCCATAGATTAGTGTTTCCTACATTATATACACAGAGACCATGTAGTTTGATTGATGACAGACTTGACTCAATGATCAGATAGATTGGAAAACGGATTGCCATTGTGACGAACCCCTAAAGGACTGACCTAGGGTGTGAAATAGATGTGAAAATAGATTGTCATTGTGGCAGATGCCTAAAGGACAGACCTAAAATGTCTCATGGGATAATCATCGATCAACCTTGCCTACATTCAAGCTTAGAGATGATGTAGTTCGGCTGATGACTATTTTTATATTTTTTTGGATTTTGACATGATTTGGATGTTTTTGAATTTTTTATTTTTTGAATGTTTTTAATTTTTTAGGAAGATCACAAGAATATACATGAATCTGATCCAATGCAGGGATAGGAACATGCCCCCAACATGATGTGATACACTACTTCGATATAGGAAGGAAAAACTGACCTTGGGAATATGTCAAGTACTACTATGGTGAAACATGATACGAGCACAAGATCAAGCTATGGTACAAATGCGAATGAATGGTGGAAGAATAGATAGAATGTAATGGATAAGTGAGTGCATAGAATATGTCATGAAGATCCCAGTGGATGGAGATTGCTTTAGCTATGCTTAGTGCCTGTTTGCTAGGTTTTCACCAAGGTACTTGTCCATAGCGCCACCGAAGTGGTTTTCACTAGAGGATGATTTTTTTCTTTACTGTTTTCAATCCTTTTTCTGAGTTTTCTAGATTTTTTTATTTTTTGATTTTTTTGTTGTCACCAAGATGCCTGTTTGCTAGGTTTTCATCAGTGTGACCATTTTTTAGGACATTTTCAAATTATTTTTTTGTACTTTTTGATTCTATACCTTGCAAGTTTTTAGGCATACAACTTTTTGAGATGAGAGTTATTCAGGGGCTCGTATAGAGGGTTTCCTTCTAGTGTTGATAGTTGATATGCCCCTAACTTATAGATATTTGTGATGACAAAAGGTCCCAACTAGTTGGGCTCAAATTTACATTTTCTATCTGGGTTTGGATTGTTCTTCTAATTTTCTTTTAGCACAAGCTTGCCAACTTGGAATGTGCATCTCTTGATCTTCTTGTTGTAGTTGTGCTTTAGCCGGTTCTAATAGACCTATAGATGGTTGAGGGAATCCATGTGCCATTCATCTAATAACTCCAACAAATTTAACTGTGAAACCCAATATTCATCATTTGTAATGATGTTTTGTAGTGATATCCTTAATGATGGGAGCTCGATCTCGATTAGGAGGATGGCTTCTGATATGTAGACCAGGGAGAATGGGGTGGCACCTTTTGGCATGCAGATTCTAGTATGATAGGCCTATAAGGTGAGATTTATTTGTAGATGCCAGTCATGACTAGAGTCATTGAGTGTCTTCTTAAGGATTTTCAAGATGGTTTTGTTGGTATCTTGTGCTTGGCCATTGCCTTGGGAATAGTACAGAGTGGAAAAATGATGTTGGTTATTATTTTTTTTGCATAATTAATAGACATCCTGGTTTTTGAAAGGTGTCCCATTATTTGAGATAATAGCTTGGGGGACACCATATTAGAAAATCAGATAGTTTAGGATGAACTTTGATATCTGATTTCCAGTTATGTGAGTCATTGGGAGGCTTCGACCCACTTTGTAAAGTACTCCATGGTGGTGATGATGAATTTTTGGTCGTTGGATGAGGTGGGTTTGGTTTTTCAAATAAGATCGAGCCCCCACTGTGAAAAGGGCCAAGGTGTAACAATAGGATGAAGCTCTTAAGCTGGTGCATGAATAAGGTCTCCATCCTGCTGGCACTATAAACACTTTCTGACAATGTTGTGTGCCTCTCTTTCCATTGTTGACCTGTAGAATCTAGTTCTCAACAACTTCTTAGCCAAGGTCATACCACTCGAGTGTGAACCGTCCATTGTGGACCTCAGTCAGAGCATTTAGGGCTTCCTTGGGATTTAAGCAATGCAACAAGGTTCTTTCAATACTCCTACGATAAAGGGTTTCTCCTAGGACAAGAAAACGTAAGGACCTTTTGAAAAAGGCTCATTTAAGGTTTTGGGTTAAGTTAGCTAGGATGAATCCTATTCTCAAGTAGGTGTAGATGTCATGATACCAAGGATCACTGGGACCAATGAGTTCACAAAGAAATTTAGACTCTGATACCTCGAATGCCGGTACAAGAAGCTACTCTACCAGGAATTTATATTTTGGGACATTGTGAGGGATATCCATTAAGGATCCAATTGTTTCCATGGCATCAACTGCTCTATTGTTAGCCCTTGGTATCTACTCAAAGGTGATATCAATATATGATTCTTTGAGGCTATCTACTAACTTCTTGTATGGTGTCAACTTATCATCCTTAGTATGGTACTCACCATTGAATTTTTTGATAGTAAGTTGTGAATCCCCATTAACCTTTAGTGCCATGACCTTCAATTGTGCTACAACCTTGAGACCTATGGTTAAAGCCTCATACACTATAATGTTGTTAGTGTAGGGGAATTCCAATTTGTAGGATCTAGGTATACAATCACCCTATGGGGTGATGAAGAATACACCGGCTCCTGATCCATGTTGTGTGTATGAGCCATCAAAGTAGAGTTTCCAATGATTAGCTATGTTGAGATTAAAGATGGATTCATCTGGAAACTCTGATATGAGTGGATTCTTTGAATAGATTGAAAATTTTTCTAGTTGGTCTGCAATTGCCTACCCCTTGATAGCATTGTGCTCTACATATTTAATATAAATTTTAGTCAATATCATAACCCACTTGGTTGTTCATCCTGTGAGAGTGGCCTTAGAGAGAAGATACTTTAGTGGATCTATCCTTGCAATCAGCTTGATCCGATGAGCTAGCATGTAGTGTCTAAACTTTTGGGCTGCAAACACAATTGCCAAACAAGATTTTTCTATTGGTGTGTAGTTGAGCTCATGTCCTAACATTGTCCTACTGATGTAGTATATCATTCACTCTCTTCCATTTTCATTATGTTGAGCTAATACAGCACCGAGACCTACCATAGTTGTTGAAATGCATAGAATTAGTTATTTTCCTAGAATAGGTGGCATTAACACTAGTGGCATAAGTAGATATTCTTTTATTTTACTAAATGCCTTATCAAACTCATCATCTAACTTTTATATTACTCCCTTGAGGAGTACATGTGAATATGGAATCTATTTATCCACCAGCTATACTATGAATCTGTGTATGAATTGGAGCCTTCCTTGTAGGCCTCTAAGTTGTTTTAGTGTCATGGGTGCTTCCATGTTGAGGATCACCTTGACTTTGGTGGGATCCACTTCTATTCCTCTCATTGATACTATATATCCTAGGAGTTTTCTGGATTGCACCCCAAAGACGTATTTCTTGGGGTTAAGTCTAACCTTGTATTTCTCCAATCTGTCAAACATGGAACTTAGAGCCGCTATGTGATCCTATCTTTTCCTTAACTTGGCCAATATATCATCCACATAATCTTCCACAGTTTTGTGAATCATGTCATGAAAAATTAGTGTCATCGCCCTTTGATATGTTGCTCCTGCATTCTCTAGCACAAATGGCATCATGTTCCAGTAGTAGGTGCCCCATGGACATGTAAATTCTATCTTATGATGGTCTTCCTTTATGATCATAATCTGGTTGTACCTTGAGAAGCCATCCATTAGTGATAGCATCTCATGTTTGGCCATCATGTCCACTATAATGTCAATATTGGGTAGTGGAAAGTCATCCTTAGGACATGATTTTTTTAGTTCTCTAAAGTTAGTACAGATACAGATGCCCCTATTTAGTTTTGAAATTGGCACAAGATTTGACACCCATTCTGGATAATCAATTGGGGGTATAAAACCAGAATCTAGGAGTTTCTATAATTCCACCTTGACTACAAAGGCTATTTGAGGGTGCATCTTTCTCAAATTTTGTCTTATTGGCTTTTCCCCTGGGTAGATAGCTAAATGATGAACCATGACTTCTGGATCGAGACCCGACATGTCAGCATAGGTCCATGCAAATTTCACCTTTCTTTCTCTTAGAAATGCAACCAACAATTATTTTTCTTCTATCAGAAGTGATTCAACATAGAAGGTAATGTGTGGCATTGCTTCTGTTCCCAAATTGACGGGATTGCACTATTCTGCTAAGACTGTTGATTTCTCTTGATGAAGTGCAATAGGGGGGAGATTGAATCCTTCATCCTCTAGCACCTCAGAGAGGTTTTCACCATTGGATGCATCCTTTAATTTTACTATTCTATGGTTAGAGAGTGCCACAGTGTGGTTTTCACTCAATGACCCTGAGCTTCTTCTCATTCTTTTTCTTTTGCGACTGAAGGACTCAATCATCTCCCCATAGTAAGCTTGTGTGTTGAGAGTGATGCCCAATCTAGCTTTAAGATCTCCACATGGTACTATGTCCCTTAGTCCCATGAATTCTAAGAGAGCCTTATCATTTTTTAATGTGTCTAGAATTGGTGGTCCTCATTGGTCATAGTTGATGACTTGGGGGTAAACTAGGTTTATTTTGTGAGTTTTGCCGTTTGACTCAACATATGATATACTAATCATGAGTAAGGAGGAGTCTTCAAAAATTATGGGTAAGCTGATTCTCGTATCCTTGTCATCAGTACTACTACAAACGCCAGTTATGTCGAAGGTGAAATTATCTAGGGGCAGACCTGCGGATATGAGTAGTTGAAGAATGGCTATTGATAACTAAGGGGGAGACCTAACTACTCTACTAGGGGTACCTCTACCATGTATGGTTATACTAGGAGGGGTACATCCAAGGATGAGATTTCTCATTTTCCTTTCTACAATGATGGGCTCTAGTCATCCATTGATGTTCCTTTCAAGGCTTTCTTTCTATTGTAGCCCATACCAAGCATCATTTGTAGTCCTCTGCTAGCTTCATCCATGGGTAGGGTGGGTGTGGGTCTTTCATCTTGGTATAGTGAGGTCTCCTTCATCCACATTTTCCTGACTGAGATCCCCCCAACTATAGAATCTAGAAGGATCTTCCCTAAAAGTGTGGATAGGTGTTTCAATTGGTTGGGGTTTCCCATGTGACCTAGGAGACTGTGGTAACTCTCCTACAACAAAATATTTTTTCTTCATTCTCTAATCTCCACACCCATTTTACTAGATCATGAGCTTGATGACAGATATATCGGGGATGGAGGGTGTCTTTGTCACAGAAGTGGAGGCAAGGTTATATGGATCTATGTATGAGGTGGAGGGACCTTCATGTTTTTTGGGACTTGGAGAATTTTGTAAAATTTGGATTCTAAGTTTTTGCAATGGGAAAATGGCTCCAAATCACCATGTATTGTGACCTCGTCATTTTGGTATAAAAATTTGATGCATTGGTGGAATGTTGAGGCAACCTCCTTCATTCCATGGATCCATGGGTGTCCCAGGAGGATTTTGTAGGGTAAATCAAGGTCGAGGACCTGACATGTGATTTTCATAGTGGATAGCACGACTTGGATTGGGAACTTGATAGTGCCTTGAGACACTCTTTCTTGGTCATCATATGCTTTGATGGTAATACATTTGTTTTTTTTGATGGAGTCTTCTGATATTCCCAAGTTATTTATAAGTTTAAGTGAACAAATATTGAGGCCCGCGCCTCAATCCACCAAGACCCTTTTGACCTTTTTCTTCTGAACCAAAACATGAAGGTGAAGCACACGATTGTGAGATGGTTGGGTGGGAAAGTCTTGATCGAAGAAAGTGCAGAGATTTGGGGTGATGATGTTACCAACCATAGCCTAAAATTGTTCCATATCAAGGGTAGCAGAGATAGTGGATGCAACTAATGCTTCATCAAGGATTTCCCTGTGGGCGATTTTATTTTTTAATAACTCCATGACGGAGATCTGAGTGGGGGTTATTTTTAGCTGGTCAATGACGTTATAATCATAGGAAAAACTTTTGGATTTGAGATGGGGGTATTAGATGGCTGTAATTCCCCTATAATAGTAACCTTGTTGCCATGTGTGGTGACTCCATAATCAGCATTGGCTCCTTTGACACTAATGGCAATGACCATTTAATCTATACATGCAATGATGTCTTTGTTTATAAGGTTTGCACTGGCATATTTTTGTTTTCCTTTATTGTTCCCTTGGTTATTTCCTTGATTGTTTCCTTGATTATTTCCCTAATTGTGGTTGGGCATTGGATTTGTGTATATTTTGAGATCTTGATTTCCAGAGGGTTGCTCGACATTTATGATTTTATCCTCAATGAGATCCTAGATGATGTTCTTCAACCTCATGCAATTGGAAATTGTGTGTCCCTTAAGCTTATGATAATCACAAAGGAGATTTCCGTTGTACTAGGCTGGCTTCACTTGGGGCTCACTATAACTATCATGGGTTGGGACCTTGATGATGTTCTCATTAACCAAATTATTTATGATGGATTCAATTGACTCCCCAAGGGCTATAAATTTTTTTTTGGGGGGAAACTTGTTTCGTGAAGGTGGTCCTCCTTGATTATTGAGATTATTGATCTGATTTTGAGGTGGTTGTTGGCTTACCACATTTTTTTGCATGTTACTTTGATTGTAGTTCTATGGTTGATGATTATGCATTTAATTATTTTTCTTAGGAGCACTAATGACAACCTTGCCATCCACTACTCCATTGTTGGTGACATTTCAGTTCTCTTCCCATGTGTGAGGTTTGTCATTGTAGCTGGTTGATGGGCAACTCTCCTAATGTTTAGGATAAGTAGGCATGCTCCCTTGTGTGACAAGAGCTCGTTCAATATTGAGCACCTTGGGGATCAGTTGATCATACATATTGATGCATTGCATCTTTGGATAGAATGCCAAAGTTTTGTCTATATTGGAAATGATGGTATAGACTTTTTATTCTTCTAGCATGGCCCACTTGCTTTGATTGGCCTTGGCTTGCCATCATTGGAGAAAGGTGGTGAATGATTCCCCATTATTCTATTTGAGTGCTGAAAGTTCTTCCAAACTAACATCCACATAAATGTTGAATGCATAATTTGGAGGAATGCATCTTTGATCTCCTGAAATGTTTTAATGCCAGTAGGCAGATAGGAAAACCATTCCATACCATCACTAGCAAAGCTTTGAGGGAACAACCAATTAGATATGTGTCATTGTAGGTGAGTTCCATGCAATGTACCTGAAACTCCCTAATGTGATCTTTGGGGTTTCCCATCCCACGATATTTATCAAATTTAGGGATTTTGAATACCTTTGTGAATGGTACCATATCCAAGCTTCTGTCAAATGGATAGGAACACAAATTGCCAGGTGTCCTAATTGTCTTTCTAAATTGAAGATCTAGCACTAGTTGTGAGATAAATTTGATTTGTGTCATCACATCACCTTGTGGATCAGGAGGTGGAGTGAATATGTTATTGGGTGTGGGATTGATAGATGGGATGTTGGGGTGGTTTTGTTGCAATATTTGTTGAGAAAGTAATGCATTTGTTTGTTGTTAAGCCAACAATGCTTTTTGTTGGTCCCATTGCTGCTACACCAACAATGCTTTTTGTTGGTCATGTTGTTGTTGTGCCAACAACGCTTGTTGTTGGTCATGTTGATGTTGTAATTGATTGTCTTGCAAGGATTTTTGATACGCTTCTTGTTGCACTTACAATTGTGCTTGGTACTATGCTTGTGCTTGTGCTTGCTGAGCTTGGAATTGGGCTCATGCTTGAGCATGTTCTTGTTGGATTGCCTGTACAATCTAAGTGGCATGTGCAGTTTGGGTGGCTCAAGCTGCCCACGTAGCTTGGGCTACTTGAGCTGCTTGCATAACTTGTGTGGCTTGGTTTTGTTGTAACAAGGCTTGGGCTTGTGTAGCCTATTGTGCCTATTTTGCAACTAATTCAGCCTACGCTTGTTGAGAAGGTAGTTGTATGGCCTGCTGATTTTGGAGTGATTTTTGTTGAGTAGCTTGTTGAGTAGCTTGTAACGCCATGGTGAATGAATTGGTCACATTATATCTTTTTGGTAATGGTTGTGGGTTAGGAAGAAAGCCAACTGTTGTGATGAGTGGAATAGTCATGTTAATGATGGGAGTTTGATCTATGGATGGTGTGATTGAGCTGTTTGGTCATAGAGACACCATGCTTTGAGGAATGGTGGATGTGTTGGTCACTGTGGTTGCTTGGATGGTTTCCATATGTTGTTGTGATACATATGGCACAACTGGTGGATTTGATAAGGTGTTCTGACTTGAATGGTTGATGGTGGGAAGAGGAGGAAGACCCAACCCCAAGGATGATGTAGATGTGAGTGGTAGGGGTGGAAGTGGTCAAAAAATAGGTGGTGCAATCCCTTGAAGTGATGATGATGGATCCAAGATTTCCCCTACTCCAAATAAGTCGCCTTCTCCCTATGAGATAGGGAAAGAGGTTTGCATGTCTAGAGGATAATATGGTGTTGCATGAAATGAGGATGAATTGGTATGATCATGAAATGTGAGTGGGATGTAAGGGTGTAACATATTTACTAAGATGGATTGATCTAATGTGGTGCTTGCATTCAACCCTCAATTTTTCACAAGGTGATGTTTTTGGATTTCATGAAACATGGAACTTCCCTTGTTAACAATCGATGTGGTTCAAGCAATAGATCATATGATTTGGGGAATGTCTTGAGTGACGTTTTGAAGTGGAAGTTTGGATGTGGGTGAGGGCATGATACTAAGAGACCTCTCCACAATGGTGCTTACATTGAAGTTAGAAGGGAACTTAACCCCTTCTTTTGCTAACTCTAGCATGTATTGGGATGGGTACAACCTGAGCATGGCACTGACAATTCGGTGGTTCTTAGGGTTTTGTACCATTTCTAGAAGTTTTGATTCTGTCATCCCATTGTTAGTGATGTCCTCTATATGACCTTCCTCTTTATAATTTTTAATTTTGTTTCGGTTTGACTTAGATCACTCGAAATGGATGTTTCTTTGTTTTGCTCCATATTCTTCTTGTGTTGAGATCGAGTTTGAACCATAAAATATAGATCAATTTTCAAGAATGTAAGAGATTAACCTCTAATCCCTTAGATTTGTCTAAACCTTAGGTTCAAAGAACTAGGATAATTCAAGGACCAAAGTGATGATGGGAATGAGATAAACAAAAAATGGATGATGCAGATGAATGGAATTCTTGAGGAACCTTGAGGGACATGCTGAACTTTTAGGACTTGATTGATTGATTGTGATGGATTGATAGTTTGGATAAGTGTGTTAAGTCAAAAAAGTGACAATGCACTTGTAAACTTTAGGAAGTTGTGTTATCCTAGAGTAAACTCATACAAGAGGGTAGTTTGACTAAGTTTCTTAAGTCAAATGAGGTGATTATGTATTTAGCAATTTAGCTAAGTGTGTTAAGCCAAATAAAGTGATGATGAACTTGTAAACCCTAGGAAGTTGTGTTATCCTAGAGTAAACTTGTGTACAAGATGATAGTTTTACTAAGTGTGTTAATTCAAACAAAGTGATTTGATTTTTCCTAGAATTTTAGCATAAAAGATGTTTACAAAGTTTCCAAGAGTTGTTGATGAGGTGATTTTTGACTGATTTTGATGGTTGAGAGGTTAATGAAAGTGATTGATTTTGATCCTAGACTTGACCTAGATAACACTTCTTCTTACAAGACCTCGGTTTTGAAGAATGCACTTGAATTCCTATGTGAGAAAATAAAACCTTTCAAAAATCTCAGGATTTTTTTGATAATAGAACTCATACAAGTTAGGGTTGTTTCTTGAAGCTTTCTTGTAAAATTTGTAATCCAATCTTTCTCTAACTTCAAGACATTCCTCACGAGCTTTTGGGCTAATATTTTTGAACCTGGGTTTCCATATTTTGATCTTGTGGGAAATCATTTGAGATAACACATGTGTGGAGTCAATTGTCCTTATCTTTGCTTATTGAATTATTTTTACCAAAAACATTTCTTTAATTAAAGTTTCAAACTAAATGTATACATCTAAACTTCTCATTCCACAAGGTCCGTTATGTGAAAATCAAGGTTTCAAGAGCATAGTTTCCTAAGTTGACTTTAGTGAAAAAAAATGATGATTAAACCCAAGTACTTAGAAACCTCTAAGGATAGAATCCCTAGGGCAAGTAAGAGCACTTAGATTCGTCAAAGGATATTTGTTTCCTCTAAAGAGTTTGAAATTTTGAAGTTTCTTGTGAATGTTTTTTTGCAACGTTTTAGATCCAAGCAAAGTGTTTTATTCCAATGAAAAGCACAACCCTAGGTTGAAAAGACAATATTTGTTGGATTCCCACTTGGATAAATCCAGTTGCGCATATTCAATATGGATGATTAGATGTTTGACCACACTGGCTCCCCTCCATGACACACACTTCTCAGGTCAGCCAAGCATTAGTACCCATGAATCTCCCATGGCATAATTTTCATCTCTACAACAAAATCACATGTATATGTGGGGCAGCTTCAAAGGACATGACCTTTTGCACCAACAAATAGATAGGATTTTGGCCTTTGCTAAACAAGGGGTTTTAATTCAGACTTTCTATTCGTAGGAGTTGACCCATGTGGTGAGAGACCAATGTTGTCCTTCTCATCAGATCCAACCATGTGATACTAGATTTTGTTCCAGTACCCACTTTTATATCCCGGTTGGAAATACACTTCACTTTAGTGTGTTACTGGTTGGGTCATTCCCTTGCATGAGTAATATTTCCCACAAGGTAGGCCCTCTAAATGTGTACAATAAAAAGTAAGTGTATTCTTAGTTCGATCATCTTTGTTTGCGTGAACAAAGAGAGAACACTCGCAATGCCTTTTTCTCACACAAGACAAGTTTGTTCACTTTTAGATCCCAAATCAAAGTGCGGAGGCAATCTTTTAAAAAATCTAATATTACCAAAATAATTTTGATTCTCAAGATCACCGTGAAGAGCGAGAGAAGTTCTTACAACTTTTAAATGATATTAATTTGTGAAAAATATTGTAAAGCATCAAAAACACTTGTTTATTTTAGACCACAAAGCAATGATTTTGATTCGTTTTAAAGCAACAAAATGAGATGTGAAAGTTTCCTTGTTCAATTGTTAAATCCAAAAAATTTCTAGTGAGTTTCTAGGTTCAATTTTAACCAAGCTGGAGAGATCAAATCAATGGTTAATTTTAAACCCAAAATTTGAAGTGAGTTGGTTCAAAACATAAAACTAAAGAATTAATTAGAGCCCTTTAAAGCATTAAAAAAAACTTTAGGAATTTCAATTTTAATGCTCAATTTTCTAGCTCCAATATTCTTCCAAGATCACCTCTTATCTTACAATGTTGCAAGTCCTTTTGTATGAATGAAAATGCTTCTTCTTCCTTTTCTTCATGAGAGATTTTCTAGGCCCTCCTTCTAGTGCCACATGTAACACTACAAAAATCTGTAAAATTTAACATTATCACATATTAGCATGATGTGAGTATGAAATTAGCAAATATAGTAGAATTCTTATGAAATATATAAACATGGTTAATAATGTTAACAAAATTATAACCAAAACAACTAAATGAAAGCATTAGAAAAAAATATGAATCATACCTATTCCATATTGGATTGGTGCACCTTGGGTATGTGAAGGAGCCCTTTCCCAATCCTTGGCAAGCCTTGAAATGATGATAGACAAAGTGATGCAAGATGAACTCAAGTTGCCTATAGTGAGAATGCTAAAAATGGTAGATGCCAATGAAGGAGAAAACCCCTTGAATTTATAGGTGAGATCAAGAAGAGAGAACAAGAAAATTTGAGGAATGTGGGACTAATCCCCAACCAATAGATTCATGCCACTTGTAAAAATGTGAGAGGAGAAAGATTGAGCACATTTTGGTCTTTGTGCAAGATAAATGCAATTAGGTGAGTTTGAAATTTGAAAAATGTCATTAAATGCATATGGTTGAGAGGTTTGGGGGGAGATTTGTTTTGTCAAAAAAGTCAAAAAAATGGAGTTAATGAGGGCATATTCCTTGGGAATATACTTTGTGAGGAAAATAGAGCTTTTAATAAATCAAAATAAATGATTTATTGTGCAAGTGTGAAAACCTAGAGGATGGGACATGGGTGAATTTTAACATTAATCATGATTTAGTTAAATTAAGAGAGGATTTAGGTGATGTGACATTTGATTTACATTTTTGTATTTGTTTTAAATCAAATGAGAAGAAAATGAAAATTTAGAGATGTAATTAAGCATTTGGGTTGATTTAATTAAATGGGGGAACCTTAGGAGATTAATTAAATAATTTGATTTAATTAATTAAGAATAAAATGATAAACTATGATGTTAATCAATCATGGTAATTTTGCATGTCTACAACACCTTGGGAGCCAATGATTATAGTGGCTACAACAAAGCAGGTGATTAATAGATTATAGGCACAACAATGGGTTTGGAGGGGAGGAGCGGTAGATGCTGGGACCACTCCCAAGTATTATGTCTAGTGGGGGACACATAGGTATTCTCTATTTATAGATCCTGACCAACCTACTCCAGTAATGAGACGAGGATAGTGTCCTCGAGGTAGGAGAGGCGAGGAAAGAGGTAGAGGAGATGGAGGCCAAGGGGATGGTGGAGGTCGAGATGATGGTGGATATGATGACAAGGATTATGGTGATGGTGGTCGAGGTGGGAGAGGAGGTGATGGTCAGAGAGTTTTTCAGAGACTGAACAGGAGGAGGAGGTCATTTTCTCCTATCCAAGAAGAGGGAGAGGAGGAGGAGAGACATGAGGAGGAGCAACAGGAGGAGGGGATTTATGAGGAGGAGCAATAGGAGGAGATTTATGAGTAGGAGAGACATGAGGAGGGTTATGAAGAGGAGGGACATGAAGAGGAGTGACAGGAGGAGGGTCATGAGGAAGAGATGCTCGATGTATAGGTGGAGGAGAGCGAGAGAGAGGAGTTGGAGGTATTAGCTACTACAACTACCATGGAGTTAGATGTAGGGGTACATGAGGAGTAGCCAGATGATGAGGATATGGGTAAGGAGGAGCACATCCTCTATGGGAGGATCATAGTTGGGGAGGAGAATTATGAGGATGTTCCCATTAGGGGCGGTTCTTGGGGCATGGATGGGGAGTTGTCTAGATTACAAGCTAGAGTACATGCATTAGACACTGAGGTATAGTTCCTATGGGAAGAGAGGGATGGTATACAGGTGGAGAGGGATACCATTAAAATGGAGAGGGGTAGTGTGGTGATCTGAGCACAATAGGTGGATTAGAGGGTTATTGACTTTGTATCCTTCGAGCTTGCAAGCTCTTATTTCTAGGAGATACATTATGACATTGTACTATGACAAATGTTTTGAGATATATATATAATTTTTGGTGGTGATTTATATGCTATGCAGTTCTATTTATGCATGTGTTATGGATGTCAATATTTACTTTATGATATGTATGCAGCCTATGATGATGTAATAATTCATTTTGATGATGTATGTGTTTTCTTCTATGATATTGTGAATGTAATGTATGGATACTATGTTTATCATGATGAAATGTAATATGATTTTAATATGTACAATTCCATGTGAATGTATTTGTTATGATAATATGTTATATAGTTGATGATGGTAAATGCATTTTATGCCATGGATTCCTAGATGTGATAGATATGTATATTTTTGTGGCTTTTTTAAATGCCACATATATGTATGATTTAATATGTATGTATGTATGAAAATTTCTAAATGATGTGTGTAATGAGAATTCATATGTAGGAAACTTCATTTTTTTTTTTTTGTGTCATAGGACTCTGTCATAATGTAGGAAAGAAGAAATGTTAGTGCAGACAATCTAGATGTTAGTATAAAATACTTGGATTGAGCTTGGAAGACTTGGATGTTAAAAGAATCTTGGAATCTCTAATATTTTTCCAAATAAATAATAGGCCTTGCAATAATCATCATTGGGAATTAAATGATACAAATGGAAAACAAACACCATGATATAAGATAGACCAAGGTGTGCAAGGTCATGTACCTACTAAAAATAGACAATCGCAGACAAGGAGTGTCCTAACTCGTACTAAGGTAAAAATTGCCCCAGTCTTTTTGTCAAGACAAACCACAGACAATAAGAAAATAAAAGACAATTCATGAGACATCATTGCTCTAAATCCTTCATGGGACATCCCTGAGGAAGCTAGTAGCTTGACTTGATTTTTTTTCAAAAGATAGTCAACAAACAATAGTCAAAGAAAAAGAGTCCTGAGAAATCCTTGCTTCTCTAAATCCGTCATGGGGCATCCTTGAGAAAGCTAGTAATCAAACTCAAAGATAAATCCAAATGAAAAGATAAGAAAAAACAAACCATAATGTCAACAACCAATAAAAATATTTTCTGAAATTTGATGTTTTGTTGTTTGATTGATAAAGCCTTATTTCAGGAATGACACATTGTATAAGATGTTGAGTCTAATTTCAATCATGTGGCAATATATATAGGGCAATGACAAAGTCTATTTTGAGAAAGACATATATCATAGAAGACGTTGAGTCTAGTTTTGATCATGTGACTATTAGTATAAGGCATAGATAATGATTTCAACTATTTGGTAATGTCTATTTTTAGGAAGGACACATCCTATTTAAGACATAGGTTGATTGTTGGTTATTTAAGTGTTTTGACATTTTGTTTGGTTTGGATTGATGACCTTGTTGACTTGTGTGTTTTGTTGATGTGCGACTTATCTTAATATTTTGACCATTGTTTTTGTGTGATGACAATGTCTGACTTATTGTGACTGACACGACATACCCTAAAGGACTGACCTAGTGCGGCCTTGGGGGCTCATTGATTGATGGCCTTGCCTATGTTATATATGTAGACACCTCATAGTTCGACATGACCAATGACTTTTTCTTATTGACCATAGGATTGAGTCATGATTTATTCCCGAAAAACTTAAAAAGATGAATGTAAAGGACTATCATGTGTGATATTTGACATGTGTGATAGTGACCATGATGAACCCTAATAGACTCATCCTAGTGCAGCCTCAAGGGCTCATTGATTGATGGCCTTACCTATGTTATACATGTAGAGACCTCATAGTTTTACATGACCATTCACTTTGCTTAATGGACGAAGAATAAAATCATGATTTTTGTTGTGTGATACCTAAAAGGACTAACTTAATACCTTGGGAGCACATCGATAGATGGCCTTGCCTACATCCAGTTGTAGAGGCAACATAGTTCGACATGACAATGACTGTTTAACATAATTGAATTTGACTCTATTTTTGGGACTTTTGAAAGATATCTGAATATTTGTGGGTTTTGGCATGTTTTGATTTTTTCGTCTTTTTTGAGGTTTTATGATTTTATTGGATTTTTTCAAGACATTTAACGATGTTTTTCTGATTTTTTTAGGATATTTTATGATGCTGGAACAACAAAAGGAAGGTATAATTGACATAGGTTGAGTATTTTCCCCCAGGCAGGTATGAGAACAATAGGATGAAATGGGGATATGGAGTGTACTTGATGTCAATCATTTAATGTTATGCAAAGGACAACCATTTATTATGGGTCACAATAACGATATGAAAGGGCTATCAGATTGGAATAATGGTAGATGATGGAGCAAAGTCGACTACACATGGTGCTTTTCTTCTAGGTTTTCACGATGGTACTTATCCAAAGCACCACCGAAGTGGTTTTCACTATTGGAAAACTTATTTCTCTTTATGATTTTGTTGATTTTCAATTTTTTTGGTGTTACAAAGATGCTTGTTTGCCAAGTTTTCATCAAGGTAACAATTTTTTTATTTTCTTTTCATTTTGTTTTGTATTTTTTCATGATTAATACAAGGCTCTCTAAAGCTATGCATAGAACCTTTTTAGATTAAGGTTTTTTATTGGTGTTGATAGTGGTTCTCCTTTGAGGGTAGAGAGTTGATATGCTCCTGATCCAAAGGCTTATGTAACAATGTAAGGCCCTAACTAGTTTGGTTCAAACTTTCCTAGTTTTTCTCTTTCTGCTTCATTCTTTGTATTTTCTATTAAGACCAGGTCACCAATGTCAAAATGTTGACTCAAGACTTTCCTATTATAGTTATGATGAAGGTTGTTTTGATATGCTTGGAGGTGATGTAGTTCCTTTTTTCTTCACTTGTACAGGAGCTCTAGCTCATGTAGTCTTGACACATGATACTCTTCATCATCGATATTCCCTTTCAAAGATACCCTTAGGGAAGGAATTTGAGCCTCTATAGACAAGATGGATTTTGAACTAAATACTAAGGAGTATGGAGTGGCACTAGTGGGAGTGTGGATGCTTGTGTGGTAAGCCCATAGGGTAGGGTTAAGTTGTAAATGCAAGTCACGACTAGAATCATTGATAGTCCTTTTAAGGATTCTGAGGATTGTTTTGTTAGATGCCTTAGCTTGGTTGTTACCCTGTGCCTGATAATATGGTGTAAAAAAGTGGTGTTGGATATGGAATTCTTTCAAAAAGTGAAGAAATTCTTGGTTTTTAAATGGGCATCCATTATCCATGATTATGGATAGAGGAACCCCATACCGACAAGTGATGTAGCTCAGGATGAACTTAGAAATTTGTGTGTCGGTAATGTAGGTCATAAGAATGGATTCAATCCACTTGGTAAAGTATTCAATCACATTAATGATGAACTTATGGCCGCTGGAGGTTGTAGGATATATCTTACCGATGAGATCAAGTCTCCATTGTGAAAAGGGCCATGGTGAAGTTATTGGATGAAGCTCCTATGTTTTTTCATGTATCATGTCTCTGTGAATCTAGCACTATCAATATTTCTTGACAAAGATGTATGAATACTTTTCCATCATAGTCCAATAATAGTCTAGTCTCATAATATTTTTAGCTAAGGTGGGACCGCTAGAGTGGGATCCACTTATACACTCATGTACCTCATGTAAGGTTACTTTTTCTTCTTTAGTATCAGGACATTTCAACAAGGTGTTGTCTAGGGCTCGTCTATAGATGGTATCTCTAATGATGGTATAATTGGAAGTCTTATGGATAAATGTCCTACATTGGTTGTTCGAGAAGTCTAAGAGTAGGATTTTGGCATGGAGATAATCATATATGTCCTTGCACCATGGGGAATTGGGACCAAAAATTTCACACACCACCTCAGAATCTAGGATGTGAAAGGTAGGGACCAAAAGTTGTTCTGCCAAAAACTTGAATTTAGGCATGTTGCTAGGTATCTCCAAGAGTGAACCATTAGTTTCCATGACGTATGCTTTCTTGTTCTAAATGCATGGTATTTGATGAAAGGTGATGATATCAAAATATTGTTTTAAGCTATCTTCCATCCACTTGTATGGGGCGATATTTTAATCTTTGGTTTCATAGTCATCATTAACTTGTTAGACTACTAGGTGATAATCTCCATAAACTTGTAGATGCTTAGTATTCCATTTGACTGCCATTCATAATCTTATTACAAGAGCCTCATATTTTTCTATATTATTGGTGCATGCAAAATAAATCTTGAATGACATTGGAATAGTGTAACCTTGTGGTGTGACAAATAATATGTCAGCCCCTGAGCCATGATTAGTGTGGGATCCGTAAAAGTATAACTTCCATGACGTTCTTGTGTCGATGGTGAGGATGAACTCATGAATAAAATATACAACCAGAGGATGATCTACCTTGATTGGTGTGTCCGCTACCTAGTCAACAATAAATTGTTCCTTTTTAGCTTTTATTTCTACATACTTGATGTCATATTCACTGAGTACCCTTACCCATTTAGCTAGTCATCTTGTTAATGTTCCTTTACTAAGGAGATACTTCGAATGATCTATCTTTGTGACGAACATTGTTTGGTGGTTTAACATGTAGTGCCTAATTTTTTGAGTAGCAAAAACTACTGCAAGATAAGCATGCTTGATATGACTGTAATTTAGCTCATATCCTACCAAAGTATGGTTGATATAGTAGATTAACCTTTCATGACCCTCACTATCATTTTGTGCAAGTAAGGCTCCTAGCGCTGATGTTGTTGCTAAAATGTAGAGTATCAAAGGTTATCCATCAATAGGTGGAATTAGCACTGGTGGTGTAAGTAGGTAATCCTTGATCTATTGAAAATATTCTTGAAACTTATCCATCCATACAAATGGTACTCCTTTTCTAAGTAGATGCTGGAAAAGATGTATTTTATTTGCCAACTACACTATAAATCATCTGATTGACTAAATTCTTCCTTGTAGCGTCTATAGTTGACTTATATTGGTTGGGGGAGGAATTTCTATAATATATTTTAACTTTGTTGGGTCCACTTCAATGCCTCGTCTAGAAACAAGGTATCCTAGGAGTTTTCCTAATGTCACCCCGAATACACACTCTTTAGGATTGAGCCTCACTTTATATTCTTATAGTCTTTGAAAATCTTATCAAGGACCTATAAGTGATCAACCCTCGTCAATGATTTATCTATTAGATCATCCACATAGTCATCCATGAGATTATGTATGAGATCATGGAAAATAATTGTCATGGCACATTGGTATGTGGCCCAAGTGTTTTTAAGCCCAAAATTCATGTCATTCCAACAATAAGTTCCCCATGGATAATTAAAGGTTGTATTATGTTGGTCTTCAGATGTAATTCTGATTTGATTGTATCCTGAGAAACCATCCATGAGGGATAGCATCTCATATCCTATTGTTAGGTCCACAATCATGTCAATATTTGGCAAAGGAAATTCATCCTTAGGACATTCTTTGTTTATATCTACGAAGTCTATATATATGTAGATGCCCCCTATTGGTTTTTTGACTAGTACAAGACTTGAATTCCATTCTTCATAATTAGTTGATCGGATGAAGCCGACATCCGACTGTTTCTTTAGTTCAAATTTGACTAATAAAGCAATTTGTGGGTGCATTTTCCTTAATTTATCCTTCACAGGCTTCACACCTAGTTGTAATGGAAAATGATGCAATACCAAGTCAAGATCTAGTCTAGGCATGTCAGCATATGATCATGCAAAGTTTATTTGTCTTTTTGTGAAGAAGTTACAAAATTCAAGTTTCTCTATCTCTATCAAAGAACCTACAAAATAGAGTTCACGAGGATTATCTTCATTTCCTATGTTGATATCCATAGGTTCCTCTACTAACATTGGTGAATTTTCACGAGCAACGGGGAGAATTTTCAACCCTCCATCCTTGGGTGCCTTAGAGAGTTTTTCGCCCTTGGATGCATCCTTCATTTTTACTTTTTCATCATCCAAAGGTGCCTTTAAGTTTTCACCTAGGGACTCGTCATTTTTATTTTTTCATTGTTTTTCTTATTGTTTTTACTTTTACGACTAGAGGGGTGAAAAAACTTCCCCAAGTAAGCTATGTTATCCAAGTCTATGGTAAATCCAACCTTATGGTCACCACTAGGTATGCCTTCTCACAGTCGAATAAACTTAGCTATTGCTTTGTTGTTCTCAAAGGTATCTAAGATGGGGGTGTCTTCTTGATCCCAATTGATAAGCTGGGGATATACTAGGGCAATGTCATCATAAAAATTATCAAAGGTAGAGGTGGATAGGTTGAGGATAGATCTTTTGACATGGTCACAAATTTTTCTTATCAAATTCTCCTTATTCGTTTTCTTACAAACATGTAGATGTTTATGTGGGCCCACTGTAAAAGTTTGGTAATGAAAAGTGGGTACATCAGGTTCCCAAGAGGTAGGATCAATGGATTCCCAATAGTAATGTGTGAGCCATTCTTATTTTTCCAAGTATTTTTGAGGATGGGAATCAGGTGTATCTTGTGATTGATTAAGCATTTGGTAAAGTTTCCCAAATATTTTATCAAGGTCCTTTAAAGTGGTAGAGTGAGTCAGGGGAATCATAATGGAATTGGTCAGATGGCTCATTAGATGTATCTATATCTTTAGAATAACTTACTTCCTCTTGTGATGGTGTCGAGGAACTAGGAACACCAATCTTAATTAGTTGAAACCCTAGCCCTAGGCCTTTTGGTCACTAAGAGACAATTGGTGCAGAGCACCTTCGCTATTTGCACAATTTTGGTCTGAGTTGCTTTGAATTTAAGGTGTAGTGTTTAGAATTGGTATTTTCTTTTTCTAATAAGGCATGGGTGGCCAAGTTCATGTTGTAAAAATAATTGGTGGTTAGAGTTAGGAAGGTTCTAAATATTGACATTAGTATTATGGGATAATTTAGTGTTTTTGTATCTAATTTGGGGAGTAGTTGGAAGAACAATAGTAAAATTTGTTTGAATTCCTTTTTTGGAATGATGTAACAAGATGAAAATCTAGTAAAATATGAGAGAATCTCTTGAGAATGGTTGGATATTGAAGCTATTGAAATTGGAATTAAGAAAGTGTTGTTTTTTTTATGTTTTGTCTATAAATTTGAGTTTGTTACTATTTTGTACAACTCGTAAAACTATCAATCTATAAAAATTATCTGGTGTTGAGTTTAGTATCTAACTAGCTTTCATTTGAATCATAATAGATAGGATTTCATCTAGTAATAAGGAAGATTTACTGCATTTTCTTAAAATTGGTTTGTAACTAGGGTTATTGAGGGTTTGTGACAAAAAATTGATTAATGAAGGCCATTCCACCACTGTTAACTACTGTAGATATGTGGAATGGACTTGTAGGAGTGTGGAGTAAAATTTATTTCCATTTCTTAGTAGGGTGGTAAGAATGAATGAGCTTAGGAACAAGTTCTTGAATTGATAGAGTGACTGTCCGATGAAGGAAACCTTGATTTTAATGGAGATCAGCTAGTTTTAAGATTGATTAAGGGGAAATGGTGACAAATTCTTGAGATTAAAGTCTGATGCTCAAGATGCGTGTACATTTTGAGGCTAAGAGAAACAAATTTGAGGAAATTTATGTGTAAAAGAGGCCTAATTAGTCCATAGTAGAGCGAGGAAAGGCTGATTGAAGCTTTCTAGTCCAAAGTAACCTTGGTCAAGCATTTGGTATGTTGTAGAGTAGGGTAATGGGTATTCAAGGGTGTGTATTTAAATTTATGAAGAAAACAATATCAGGATACATATTTCAATAAGTGTGTCTCTTTTGCTACTAAGCTACAAAAGTCCAAATGAGGGAAGTCACTCAAATGGTGAAATGGAATCAATCTAGTTAGTCAAGAAGTGTTGAGAGGACTTGAAAACCACCCTATCATACATCAGATGGTATCAGAGCATAGGCTCCAGGTCCATTTGGAAAATAATTTTGAAAGTTCAAGTGAAGGTGAACAAGGAATAATACAAAATGCCTCCAAAGATGGGTAGCACAATAGTTGCTAAAGAAATCAGAGCCTTGAGAGAAAGGATGGAAGGTCTTGAAAGGAAGGAAAAGAGAGTTAAGGGTATCATTGAGGTGAATGAACCTAAAGAGGAGGTTGAAGAGGAAAACAATGAAGAAAAACCCTAAGAGGAGTTGGGGAGTAAAGACAAAAATCTCTTGCAGATGCTTAAGGTAGCAAGAGGAGAGGCTCAAGAAGTGAAAATAGAAATCCCTATGTATGGAGGAAAGATGGATGGAGAAGAATTGATAGAGTGGATTGATTCTCTTGACAATTACTTTGATTTCAAGGAGATTACTAAAGATAGGAAAGTTAAATTGGCTAAGACAAAGCTCAAAGGACCAGCTCTAACCTGGTGGAATTACACTCAAGAAGAGAGAGTAAAGAAATTCAAGCCAAAAATCAATTCATTGGATCAGATGGTGCAAAAGATCAAGCACCAATTCTTACTTGCTAACTATGAAGTACAAACCTATAGAATACTGCAAAGCTTGAGGAAGAGAGAGTTGGATGTGGTTGGTTCCACAGAGGAATTTCATTAATTGACCATAAGGTTAGGGCACATGGAGAATGAGAATGAAAGAGTGGATAGATACGTAAATGGATTGAGGGGAACAATCCAAGTTGAAATTAGTTTGATGACTCCTGGAACAGTGGAAGAAAGCTTCTAAGTGGCTACCAAAGCTAAAGAGAAGATAAAGAGGAGGTTGGAAAAACAAACTAGGGGTAGAGGTAATCCTGGAGGAAGAGGCTTCCAGAAGACACAAGGTGAACAAGGCACCACTCAAGAAAAAATTAGGGAAACAAGAGTGGCCTTTAGGGAAAGAAGGCTAGGAGGTAGAGGCGGGTTCAATGGATCAGCAAGAGGATATAATTCCTTTGCAGTGAAATTTTTTGACTGCAACCAATATGGGCATCTTTCATGAAATTGTCCAAAAAAAGAAAGTTTAAGCTACCAAGGTGGGGAAAGGAGAACTCAACTTGTTCATGAAGAAGAAGAGGTAGAGAGTGTAACTTCTTGCGTGGGACCTTCAACTCTCTGAGCTAAGCCAGAACTAGGGGAGTCTTTGATGATTAGGACATTGATCAAGGTGCCTACCTCAAAGGAAAGCCTTATTCAAAAAAACTTGCAAAGTTGAGGGAAAGGTATGTAAGGTCATTATTGAATCTAGCTCCACTAATAATATTGCATCTTTGGAAATGTTAGAAAATCTTATATTGAAAAGGATACCCCACTCTAATCCCTATAAAATTTCATGGTTGAACAAGGGACAAAAAGTTCTTGTGAGTGAGCAGGTTTATGTGGAGTTTTATATTGGTCCTTATAAGGATATGATGCTCTATAAAATTGTACCCATGAATGTGTGCCACCTACTTCTTGGTAGGCCATGGCAATATGACATGAAAGAACAACATGATGGTTTCAAGAATGAGTATCAAATTGAAAAAGATTGAGTGCAAATCATATTAGAGACACTATAAGAAGATAAGAGTACAATGCATGAAGGACCTAATGTGATGATGGTGAAGGGGAAGGAGTTCTTAAAAGACTTGGAAGAAGAGAAGATTGGATTTTCTATTTTTGGGAAACCAATTTCAGAGGTAGCAGCAGAGGATAGTGAGAAAGAAATCCCAAAAGAAGTACAAAGTCTACTTAATAGGTATGAGCACATAGTGGTGAAGGAGTTGCCTAATTCCTTACCTCCAATCCATGATGTAAGTCATCATATAGATTTGGTTCCTGGTGCAAGCCTTCCTAACAAGGAAGCTAATAAAATGACACCTCAACAGATTGAGGAAATTAAGAAACAAGTGCAAGAGATTTTAGACAAGGGCCTAGTGAGGAAAAGTCTCTGTCCTTGTGTTGTTCCAATAATTTTGGAACCTAAAAAAGATGGTGAATGGAGGCTCTGTATAGATTCAAGGGCCATTAACAAGATAACCATTAGGTATAGGTTTCCTATACCTTGGATGGAAGATCTCATGGATAGTTTAGTAGGGGCAACCTGATTCTCCAAGATAGATTTAAAAAGTGGCTACCACTAGATAAGAATTAGAGAAGGTGATGATTGGAAAATAGATTTCAAGACCAATGAGGGCCTTTATGAGTGGATGGTGATTCCCTTTGGGCTATCAAATTCCCATATCACATTCACGAGACTCATGAATGAGGTGTTAAAATATTTCATTAACAAGTGTGTAGTAGTATACCTGGATGATATCTTGATATTCAACAAAACAAGGGAGGAACACTTGGAGAACTTGAACAGAGTGTTGGGAAAGCTACATGAAGAGAATCTCATTATTAACCTCAAGAAGTGTGAATAGATGAAGTCAGAGTTGATATATTTAGGTTTTTTTATTTCAAAAGGTAACCTAAAAATGGATCCAAAGAAGGTTGAAGCGATTCTTAACTGGCCTACACCAAAAATAGTGGGAGAAGTGAGGAGTTTTCATGGCCTAGAAAGATTATACTAGAAGTTTATAAGGGGTTTCAATCAAACCATAGAACCAATTATAGACACTATCAAAGGAGAGAAAAGGAGAAGATTCCTGTGGACCAAGGAAGCTGATCAAAGTTTTGAATACTTGAAACAAAAGGTAGCACAACAACCCATACTTACTCTACCTAATTTTTCTAAATTGTTTACCATAGAATGTGATGCTAGTAATTTAGCCATAGGAGCAATGCTAAGACAAGAAGGGAAGCCTATTGCCTTCTTTAGTGAAAAAATGAATGAGGCAAAGAGGAAATACTCATCAAATGATCTAAAACTATATGCCATGGTGAAATCCCTCAATAAATGGAGGCATTACCTGCTCCCTAATGAATTTGTGGTGTTCACAGATAACCATGCTCTGAGTTTTCTAAACAACCAAGAGAAATTGAACCATAAACACATGAAATGGGTGGAGTGCCTGCAAGCTTACACATTTACCATAAAACACAAGAAAGGACAAGCCAATAAGGTGAAAATTTCTCTAAGTAGGAGGGAAGAATTAGTGCAAGAGGTGTAGCTTCATACTGTTGGTGTGGAATCACTCAAAGGTATGTACCAATCTGATGAAGATTTCCATTATGTGTTTGCAGTTTGTGGGTAGTCTCAAGGTTCATTTCATAAGGAATATGAGGACTATGTGATACAAGATGGGTTACTCTTCAAGGGAGCTCAGTGATGCATTCCAAAATTCTTTATGAGGGAGATTCTAGCTAGAGAAAAGCATAGTGGGAGCCTTGGTGGAAATTTTGGTCATGACAAGACCTTGGATCAGATAAAGAGATTTTACTACTAGCCCAAGATTCATTTAGATGCCAAGCGGTATATAGAAGGTTGTGTTATTTGTCAAAGAGAAAAGGGGACAAGTTCTAATGTTGGGTTGTATCATCCTTTACCCATACCAAGTAGACCATGGAAAGAAATAAGCATGGATCTTTTTTTAGGCCTGCCTAGAACCCCTAGGGGTTATGACAGTGTGTATGTGGTGGCTGATAGGTTTAGTAAGATGGCACATTTTATTGCTTGCAAATCAACTAATGATGCATCACATATTTCACATCTATTATTTAAGGAGATTGTTAGAATTCATTGGCTACCATTATCTATAGTGTCTGACAGGGATGCCAAGTTCATTGGCCATTTTTGGAGAGCATTATGGAAAAATATAGGAACTAATTTGTCATTTAGTTCTTCCTACCATCCTAAGAACAATGGTCAAATTGAGGTTGTCAATAGGTCATTGGGAAATTTGTTTAGGTGTTTGACTAAGGAGCACAATAAGTCATGGGATTTGATATTGCCACAGGTAGAATATGCCTATAATGACTCCATCAATCAAAGTATGGGGAACATTCCATTTGAAGTTGTTTATGGAAGGCATCCAAGGGGTGTTCATGAGTTAAGAGAATTGATGGGAATGGAGAAAATAAGTACACAAGGTGAGTATTTTGTTATGTCAATACATGACATACACAAACAGATCAAGGAGGCACTTGAAAGGCATGCAACCAAGTATAAGGAGAGAGTAGACTTGAAAAGAAGAGATGTACAATTTAAAGTAGGTTATCTAGTATGGGAACATCTAATAAAAGAAAGATTACCTAAATGGAAGTACACTAAGCTAATTATGAAGAAGATAGGACCTTGCAAGGTGGTCCACGAGTATGGAAACAATGCATATGAGATTAAACTCCAACAAGGAGTTGCAATCTCACCAATTTTCAATGTAACTAACCTCTATCCCTTCAAGGGAACTATTTTTTCAAGTAAAGAAGTAGGCGAACATGAAAAATATGAAGGAGAATGGATCAAGGACCTTCCACCTACTCAGCCAATGAAACTTGAAGCTATATTGGACTCAAGGGAGGTGAAAAGAAGAAGGAGAAAGGTCTGTAAAGAGCATTTGGTAAAGTGGCATGGATTGCCTGAGGAAGATGCAACCTAGATGATGGAAGATGACATTTCTCAGCATGAAGTCTCTATTAAAGACGTCATTTTATCAAGAGAATGAAATCATTTCATCCCTAGGTGTATGGTGTAGAGCACCTTCACTGTTTTGCACAATTTTGGTCTAAGTTTCTTTGAATTTAAGGTCTATTGTTTAGAATTGGTATTTTTGTTTTGTAATAAGGCCAAGGTGGCCAAGTTCATGTTGTAAAAAACATTGGTTTTTAGAGTTAGGAAGGGTCTCAATATTGGCATTAGTTTATGGGATAATTTAGTGTTTTTATGTCTATTTTGGGGAGTAGTTAGAAGTCCAACAGTCAAATATGTTTGAATTCCTTTTTTGGAATGATGTAACAAGATGAAAAGCTAGTAAAAAGAGAGAGAATCTCTCAACAATGGTTGGAGACTGAAGTTATTGAAATTGGAAGTAAGAAAGTGTTATTTTTTTAATGTGTTTTTATGAAACTCTGAGTTTCTTACTATTCTGTACGACTTGTACATCTATCAATCTATGAAAAGTATGTGGTGTTGAGTTTAGTATCAAACTAGCTTTCATTTGAATCATAATAGATAGGATTTAACCCAGGAATAAGGAATATTTACTGCATTTTCTTAAAATTGGTTTGTAACTAGGGTTATTGAGGGTTTGTGACAAAAAATGGATTAATGAAGGCCATTCCACCACTGTTAACTGCTATAGATATGTGGAATGGACCTATAGGAGTGTGGATTAATGTTTTTCCATTACTTGGTAGGGTGGTAAGAAGGAATGAGCTTAGGAATGAGTTCTTGAATGGACAAAGTGACTGTCCAATGAAGGAAACCCTGATTTTTATGGAGATCAGCTAGTTTTAAGATTGATTAAGGGGAAATGGTAATAGATTCTTGACATTGAAGTCTGATGCTCAAGATGCATGTAGGTTTTTAGGCTGGGAGAAACAACTTTTAGGGACTTTATGTGTAAAAGAGGCCTAATTAGGCTATAGTAGAGAAAGGAAAGGCTGATTAAAGCTTTTTAGTCCAAAGTAACCTTGGTCAGGCTTTTGGTATGTTGTAGAGCAGAGTAATGGGTATTCAAGGGTGTGTAGTTAAATTTATGAAGAAAACTATATCAGGAGATATATTTGAATAAGTGTGTCTCTTGTGCTACTAAGCTACAAAAATCCTAATGAAGGAAGTCTCTCAAGTGGTGAGGTGGGATCAATCTAGTCAATCAAGAAGTATTGAGAGGAGTTGAAAACCACCCTATCTTGCATCAACAATGATGGGTTCAGTCCTCCCATTCTGATGTAGGCCTAGCTTGCTATGTCTGTCATATCCATTATTTTGCATAATCATGAAACCTTTTCCATACTGATCTATAGGTATTAGTTCAGACAAAGGAGGTTCTTCATTATCTTATGTGTATAGCCAAGAGGTCATATCATCTTGATCTATAGCTTCTCGACTCAATTCTCCCCATTTTGTAAAATTTATTGTGGGAGGGACATGTAATTTGACAATGTATTTTCTCCTATCTATTGTTGGTACACTGTATGAATTAGGAGGAACCAACTAACTGATACAATAAGATGATTTCATATGATATTCTCCACAACCCTTATTCTAGATCTCAACCTTAGGAGTGGAAGGTGGTGTTTAGGAAGTGGATGATTTCAAAAGAGTGGATGGATTGACATATTGGGATGAGTTGGATGATGAAGCCTCTTGATTAATAAGCACCTATCATTGGGGTATTCCACATAGGTTAGTGCAATATTGGAGAGGATTAGGATCACTATATATCATAATATCAATGCCATTGTATGGGAATTTAAGGCATTGATGGTAAGTTAAAGGGATGGCCTTCATAACATGTATCCATGGTCTACCTAGTAAAAGATTATATGGAAGGATGAGATACAAGACCTGGAAACTAGTATCCATAACTACAAGACCAATTATGATGGGGAGTGTTACAACTCCTTTAGATGATCTTTCTTCATCATCATATGCTTTAATGAAAATGCTCTTAGTAGTGTCCACACATTCCTCTTAGAAACCTAATGCCTTAAACAATTTAAAGGTGCAAAGATTCAACCCTCCTCCTCAGTCTACCAAGACATGTCTAGCTTTTGTTTTATGAACAAGAACTTTGAGGTGCAACGGGTCATTAAGGTTTGTCTTCTCAGTTGAGTATTATAGTTCTGAGAAGGTAGCATGATGAGAGTTGGTTAGGTATCCTACAATCTCTTGGAAATTATTGACATCTAGGTTGCTGAGGATAGTAGTTCCTTGTAAGGATTTGTTTAAAATAGTTCGATCGTCAGGTGATATAGTCAACAACTCCAAGATAGAAATTTATCCTAGGGTCTTCCCCAACTAGTCAAGTAAATTGTAGTAAGAATTGGAGGACTGTGGTTTTTTCTATGACAGAGGACCTTGGATGGTTATTTGGGTTCGGTGAGTGTTAACAACACATTCAAGAGTTTTCTTTATGGTAATAGTGTTGACCTATTCATCGGCAGCTCGAATGTGATTTATGATTGTGATGTGGGTATAGTCATACTTGGCATTAGTATAGTTGGCCAAATTATTGGTCTAATTTCCCAAAATAGAGGCTTTTCCTTTTCCATGGTCATGTAATGGACCAGTGAAGACCTTGTGGTCACTATTTGAGGATGTCTATTTTTGTCCATTAACTTCAATAGTTCTATTTTCAACGAGATCCTGTATAATGTTCTTCAAAATTTAACATTATGATAGACTGTATCCCTTAGTTTGATGGAAATCACAAAAAGTGCTGTCATCCCACTAGGAGGGTTTAAATTGTCTAGGATCATATTGTCTTGGCTCAGGAAGTTGTATGAAATTTTATTGCAACAGTTATTTAAAAATTGATTCGATCGGTTCCCCTAGCGGAGTGAATTCACGTTTTGGAAACCTCCTTTGTGGCCTTGGTTGTTGCATGTTTTGGACAAGATTGGCAGTTTGGTTGACATTGTTGGGTGTGTCATGAAAGGGGTTGTGTCCTCTAAGTGTAATGATTGGTCCTAAGCATAAAGTTTTGGCATCGATAATTCCATCATTAGTTACATTCTTATTTCAAGAGAAAAATTTGTTCCTATCATTAGGAGTGTTTTGAACATTTGGATTCCTATTTGACATCTTGATTTCACCTTTGCAAATGAGATCCTTTTTTTGAACCCCAAAACCTACAAATGCACAAGGAAGTCAAACATTGTTAGTGGTGGCTCACATATGCATATAAATATTTGAGGAATTCCCCATGAAATCCACCTATTAAGCTAAAATTAGGAAAATGAAGAACATGAAGCAAGAAACTTGAATTAAATCCTAATTAAGAAAAAGTTAAAGATCTTATGGGGGAATTGGTGCCAATGATATGTTGCAATTGGGCCTTTCCCAATTCCTAATTGCAAATGCTTGATTGAATGAGAGAAATGGTCAAATCTCCAAAGAGATTTGAGCATAACCTTGATGCAAAATGTGAGATGTTGTGAATGTGTGGATGAAAATAGCAAAATCAATTCTCACTTGAAGAGAGTAACTTTGCATATGATTTGTGGATGAAGATTGAGGAGAAGAGTCTCCAATTTATAGATTCAAATCTTGGAAGAGATAGTGGAAGCAAGCAATGTGGGACAAAAGAGAGTCCAATGGCATTGTGCCACTTGTCCAAATGTGATTGGATGAGGAATGTGCAAGTTTTGGCCAATGTGCCAATAAATGCAATTAGGTGGCATTTCAAACTTGAGAAATGACATGTTGAAGAGGGAAAAGGAATGAAGTTATTGTCACTTGGCTCAAGGTCAAGGACATGTAAGAGGCTTTTAATGCCTTGTTGGAAGGACCAAGTCCACTTGGACTTTTTGAATTCAAAAGAGGAATATTCCCTTTTTGATTCTTTGTGAGGGAAAATAGGAGAATTAATAAATCAAAGTAATTGATTTATTGTGCAAGTTGCATTCTCTAGAGGATTTTAGTGAGAAGGATTAAGTTAATCATGGATTTCATTAATTTAATGAGGGATTCGGTGATATGACGATTCAGACTTAGATTTATGAATTGATTTAGGTCAGAAATTGAGAGGAAATGATTCATTAAATAAATGATTTGATTTATTTAATAAAGAAGGAATGTGTTAGATTAAATCAAATAAGGTTTAATTTATTTAATTTAATAGGAGGACTTTAGAGATTTTAAATAAATAAAATGATTTATTTAATTAAACAGCAATGTAGGGTTAATTAAATTGAATTGATTAATTTAATCAAAGGAGGTGAGAATGACTTAATTAAATGAATAATGATTCATTAGATTAAGAGATAGAATGTGATGTAAGAGGAAACGTTGTTAGTAATCAGGATCAGGTGTGCCAAGATGAGCTTGTATATTTTCCATGTCTACACTTTTCAAGTATGATTCCTTTTCCTACTAGTTCCACAAAAGATGTGCAATAATGTACTCTTAGGTCACTTCTTAGTTTTGGATTAAGGTTTCAAGGAATATAGTGACCTTTTTTTTTTTTGGTATTTCAATAGGGCATCGACTAGCTAAACTCCTCCATCTCTAGAAGAAGGTGATAAATTTCTCTCCTTCCTCTTGTATGGTGTGACATAAGGATGATATTGTAATTTCATTGTCAATGTTAAAGGAGAAATGTTCTATAAAATTTTCAGCAAGTTCACCCCATGACCTTATGCCATACAAAATTTTAGAAAACCATTCAAGTGTGATTCCAACAAGGATCCACAAAAAAAGTCTCATAAGATGCATAGGATCATATTCAATGTCTATGCAAATTATGGAAAATTCCCTTATATGTTCAAGAGGATTACGCTTCCCATTATACTTAGGAAAGTTTGGTACAACATATCCATGTGGGAAGGGTGTCATGTATAAATATTTGTAAAAAGGAAATGGGCATAAGTCTTTTGCTAAAAATCCCTTTTGGTAGACATCGTCATGTTTTCCATTTTTTGTTGTAAGGTTTCCATTTGTGTTCGTAGAACATCTACTTCTATCAATGACGCATTGGTTGTATTGTTGGGGTTTATGTAAGTGTTCTGAGACCCAATATTTTGTGATGGATTTTGGTTCAGTGTGGGTATGTGTCCCGTTTGTAAATCCCCTATTTGTGGAATGGCACTAGTGGTTTTGATGTTTGGTATAGCATTTGTCATGTTTATGCTAACTCTAGGCCATTTTCTTCTAGTATTGGTGCCAAAGGGATTTGACGATGATGCTCCTATGTAAAAACAAAGGCCCTGTTTCATGCTTGATGTACCAAATGGTGTTATATGTACTATTGTGGCACTTTCCATAGGTAATCCAAATGGTATAGTTATAGTTATTTGAGGAAGAGAGGCACTAGATGTCATTGTGTTTGTCCCTTGAGTAGATGAAGTTCTCAATGTGTGGATGTCAAATCTAGGAGGTAATGCGGCACCTTCTACTAACAATTTTTCTAGGTATCATTGAGGATCATTTTCCAAGCATTCATCTACAAAAGATGCAAATTGTAGATCTTGGAGAGCAACGTCTATATCTTCAACTAAAATGTGTCCTTATGGGTCTCTAGTGAAAATTTTTCCCATTCAGGCTTTGTGAAGTTTGGATGTCCCTGATGGTGGGTTTGAAAATGGATTGATGTAGTCTTGTGGATCAGCCATTTCTCTTTGTTTCTTTTTGGACCTTGTTTCAACCATGTAAGATATTCTCAAAATGGGGATGATGCAAAACTATGTCTATGAATGATATGATTTTAGTCTATGTTTTTGGATTTTTTGGATAAAAGGAATGAATGCTAATACATCTATGTTTTTGGTCTTTTTTTTTTCAAAAATAAGTGATGTTAAATCTTAATTAATGTCTAAAATAATGGTGTTCTAAAATTATTATGTCTAAGTATGCTAAATTGTATGCAAGATTTTATAGGTAATCAACTGTGGAAGATTTGAGAAGAGGCTACCAACCATGCAAAGTTAACTCAAGGCTTCAATTTATTTTGTCAGAGGAACTTTTGTAAGAGACAAAATGAGCTCCCAATCTAGATGGAAAAGACTCACCAAAATGACAAAAGATAACTGGTAGGATAAATGACTTGGTTCTATGAAAATTTCCGTTGAAGGAAAGGTGTATCCAAAGCATGGAAAGTTGTCCTATTTTAAAATCTCCAAAGGCGATTGTCCAGAAAGTTAGATTGATCTAAAGATAATGAAGACTCCTAAAATGTGACTAGGATTTGCAATTGATATGTCTATTTCTATGGTTAAATGATACTAAAATATGCAATGATGAATAGCGTGAGAAAATATTTTTGGTTTCTATTCAAAGATCACTGTTAAAGGATAATTAGAGATTGGTTTTGAATATTTAACCTCAGGCTGTGATGGTGAAATTTGTTTTTATGATTGTTAGGAAATTGTAGTTGAGATTTAGAAGATACGTCATTTGATAGTCAATTGAGGTTTTCGATAACAGATGTGTCATTTGACAAATGATTGTCATTTTAAATTAGCAAATGCGTTTCATAAATAGTTGAATCATTTCATAAATAGTAGATGTGGCTCGTATTAGTAAACAAGTTAAGAAATTTGTGTAAGTTTTGGAAAATTTTCCAGGTTTGTTTCAATCTGACTCTAATCAAATTCAATGAAAATAGAAGACAATCAAAAGACACTTTTTTTTTTTGGTATCATTTCAATGTGAAAACATTTAAATTCAAATAGACAAGTACGATCCTATGGTTGGTCAGGGAAATATGTGTTGAGTTCCCTCTTGGATTTATCTAGTTGCACTTATTTAAAGTAGATGATTAGAAGCTTGACCACACTAGCTCCCCTCCCCTACACTCACTTCTGGGGTCATCCAAGCTTCAAATTCTAATGAATCTCCCATGAAAACATCTTCATCTCTACTAAGAACCGCAAGTATGTGGGATGGCTTCGGAGGTCCGACCTCCTGTACCAACAAATAGGGGATTTTGGTAAATCTTAAAACAAATGGATTTTTAATAAGGACACTCGTTCAGGTGGCTATACATGAGGCAAGATTAACTTATTTGCGTAACACATCTGAACCTGTAATGTTAAGTTTTCTAGTAGCATTCAAATTTGTATACCAGTCAAGAGTAGCCTGGCTTTAGCTCATTGCTAATTTGAGATGCCTTGGGGTGAATAATTTTTCCCACCAAGGTAGGCCTAGATCTAGAGTTAATAACAATTCCCCTTACACCCAAGATCACACAAGTTCACAAAGGGAGAGGATACTTTCATTATTAAATCCGGTTCTAATCTAAACAAAGTGTGCAAAAGAACCAACCATAGTAGACAATTGTTTATTTTAAGCACCAAACAAAATAATTATCTAAGCTAATCAAACAATTAATTTCAAAATCAATTGTTCAACAAGCATCCTGCATCAAATTTCATTAGTAGTTTCAATTTTATCCTTCGATAAACGAGAGTTATATCTTCCAGATCTTGGCTAAATGAAACTAAATAATAAAAATTAAATTCCTCTTTCCAAATAGTGTCAATAGATTGTTAGCAACTAGAAAATCCTAACCTACTAAAATGAAAAGAGAAAAACTAAAAAAGTCTAAAAATAAACCCAGAACCAAGTAGTTACGTCATGGAATGATAGATGCGATGCACAAGAATGATTAGTTGCATCATAGGAAACTCTATTGCAACTTATGGGATGATGATTGCATTGTGAAATAGAAAATGCGGCTTGGTTTATTGGCAATTGTGTCATCTTGTCTTGATGATTACATAAAAAATATAGAAATTCAGATGAAAATTATAGAAAATATATCCTCCATGTCAGGTTCACCGGATGTAGCATAGGGAAAATTCATGAGATTAGATATACAAGCCTAAATCAAACTAAACCTAAGCTAATAATAGATAACAATGGAAAATTGTATTAACAATCCATAAATGAAACTATTTTACCAAACATCTATGTGATTCCATGAATATCCTCCATTACACTTCTCCATTTTGCTATAGTATGATACTTGCCCTCAGATTTTTAATTAAGCATGCAAGTGTGGCTTTATGACAAATGATACTAGAAAAACATCAAAGATTCTAAATGTTTCTTCCAAAACTCATAAGATTTCGGGAGGATTAATAATGGTGAAGGTTAAGCCAATTTATAGAAAATCGATTTTTGAATGATAGGATCAGATTAAAAGATAAATTGATGATCATGATTAAAATATGTGACATGCAATAGGATTAGGGTTAGATTATTGTAAGTGAAAAAAACATAAATGGTGGGGATTAAATTAAATAATAATTTAATCACTAGTGGAAACTAGAAGAATAAAGACTGCATGTAAAGATAAAGACTAAAATAGATAGAAGCTGAGAATAAATAAATTAAATAATTAAAGTTATTTATTTAATAAAGGTTTGCATGTAGAAGATAAGAATAAATCTAGAGAACTGACTGATTAAGACAAAAATTATGTTTGTTAGAGACAATCAGATAATAAATCATCAGATATCTGAATGAACAAATTAGATCTAGACTTAAGTGATAAATGAGTAATTAGATAACAAAGAGATTATCTAATTATAGAGGAATGTCATATGGATAAATCCTTTTATGAATTAAATAATAATTTAATTCAACATTAAAGATTTTAGGATTGAATTAAGTCAATAAAGATTTATTTAATAAAATGGTGAAAAGGCTAAGGAATAATTAAATAATTCAAAATGATGATTTAATAGAAGATAGATTTTATTAATGACGTAATAAAATAAATAATATTTATTTAATTAATCAAGAAAGAATAAAGGTAAGAATGAATTAATTAAATAATTTAAGTTATAAATTAACAAAGGACATATGACTTTAGAAAATAATTAAATAATTAAGATTATTTAATTATGAGAAATGAAGATGAAAGAATTATGCAGAAGTTAAGGGTCACAGGCCTAGGGAAAACTTTGGTGTCTACAAAATCTTGAGAAGAGGATGATCATCATGAGTCACCTTTGGACACTCACATTGAACATTATCACTCACTAGGATGGAAAAAAATAGACATCCTTGTCACATACTTTGTTTCAACTAAGCAGAAATCATACAAAGATAAATGTTTCTTTGAAACTCAATAATCTCCACTCTCTCACTATGATCATCCACACACCTGAACAAATTATGCCAAAAATCAATACATGCCTGATGAGCCTCTAACCAATCCATAACCAAGATGACCACATTTGATCATAAAGGAAGGATACAAAGGTCTACTATGTGGGTAAAGGTTCCTAACTTAATCACACAACAATGCACCAAGGATTCAACTACCACCTTAACACCAATCGTTAACTTAACCTGCTAAATGGAAATCTACTTGTTACTGTGATCCTAATAAAATGTTGCTTCTAAATGTGAGATGTTAAATAAGAAATTAATAATGCAAATGGGAAGAAGCAACAAGATAATAGGGCACCTCAATGATTAGCCTAAGAAAATGAACAATATGAAAGTAAGATAAACAAATAGATTGTTGTTATACCTTCATGTTGTTGTCTCTTCCCTTGGTTGGCCCTTGATGTTGAAGTCTTGTGTGCTCCTTGGATGACAATGAATTTGAATGAGTGCAAGATGAATTGATGCAATATGGGTGCTAAAATGGATGAGAGCTTGAATGACAATTTTGCAAGAGTTTATTTGCAAAAGACTTGATTCCAAAATGAGGGAATTCAAGGGGTATTAATAGGCTAAATTGAATTCTCTAGAGAATTCAATGGTTGGGATTGATCCAACAAAGATCAAGATGAAGGGCTATGGTGAGTTGAGGACTCACAAGCCCTCACATCTTGACATGTGGAGTGTGAGATGTCTTAGGGTGGAGTGATGTGGAAATGAGGTGGATCTTGGGGGATGAGAAGATTCCTTGGAGGAATAAAAGTGAATTAAAAATTCACAATGATTGGAAGAATCTAGTGGATAAGAGAGGGTCTCCAAAAAGCTGGAGATTTATCACATGTGGTTGATGTGACAAGTCCAAGGTTCTAGAAGCCCTTGGCACATGTGAAGTGACAAGTCAAGGCTTCTAAAATCTTGCATGGGGGATGGGGAAGACCTTGGAAAGATAAAAGCGAATTAAAAATTCACATGGGGAAGAGAGGAACCTTGGGCAAATAAATGTGAATTAAAAATTCACATGGGGAAGAGAGTCTAGGCTAAAAATGGTAAGCCAAATGTGGCTAATGATTTTGATTAAGGTTGTGCAAACACATGATTAAGATAATTAATGAGGGATTAGAGGAAAGTGGGAGATTATGGAGGATGTGACACTTAATCAAGATTAAGTGTTGCACATCCTAATCATAGATTAATTAATTTAATCTGGATTAAAAAAGGGTTATGGAGAATGTGACAAGGAGAGAGAAAAGAGGAATTAAAAATTGGTTTTAATGCAAATGGTTAAATGACTAAATTAAATAATTTGTCATGTTTATTTAATTTAGAGAAGAACAGGGTGTAAGGTAAAGTGTTTAATTTATTTAATTAGATACTTTAGGAACCTTAAGCAGAAAATGAAATAATGATTAAATAAATTATTTAATCACTATTAATGAAATAGATGAATAAAGTAGACAATGTTGATCATATGGAAGTGATCAAATTTGGATGTCTACATTTTTCTCCTCTTTGAAGTACCATTAGAATAACTGTGCTTCGAAGAAAAGAAAGTGTTGATGACTCTATAGAGGAATTCACCAGAGGATGATGCCCCAGCTTGGGGAGGAGGACTTGAGCTGTCCAAATTAGCGGGGGAATGGATGGAGATTATGGCTAAGAAAATAGATAAATGGGAAGGGTATGCCCCCTTGAGAGGGCAACGGGGGAAAAGAGAGGGGTCCTGGGTGACCTCTCCATAGGAAGAAATGGATGGGGGAAAGGATGAGAGATGAGAGGGGATATGAAAATGACAATGTAAAGTGATGAAAAAAAAATGATGATAAGCGATTGGAGATAAAGGTGAGAACAAATGGATGCAAGGAAAAATCTGATGGTGCCCCAATCTAGGTACAAGCTAGGTTGGGCGGATGGTTGATGAGGAAATGATATATCCCAAAACAACACAGGGATAGGGAAGGATACATCCTGATGAGGATGAGGATGAGTGTTGTTGACGAGGGAATGATACATCACAAAAAAACACAAGGATAGGGAAGGATACATCCCACTAATGATGAGGATGAGGATGAGTGTTGTTGACGAGGGAATGATACATTCCAAAACAACACAAGGATAAGGAAGGATACATCCCAGTGATGATGAGGATGAGGATGAGTGTTGTTGACGAGGGAATGATACATACCCAAAACAACACAATGATAGGGAAGGATAAATCCCGATGAGAGTGTTGTTGATGAGGGAAAGATACATTCCAAAACAACACAAGGATAGGGAAGGATACATCCTAGAGATGATAATGATGATGATGATGGGGATGATGAGGATGATTGGATCAAGGCTTGTAGCAAGGCTAAAACTAAGAGTGTGATTAGATGATTTGAATGGATGGGGATGGGGGAGATATGCAAGATGATGGAATGGAAAAAAAAATGCAATCCTAATGTAATTTTCCATCCATAGAGCATTGATTTTTGCTATAGCATAAGACACCAGGCATCAGGGTATGTAAACCAAGACGGATTAGTGTCTAATGCATAAAACAAACATAACAGACAAGAAGGCTATTCCAACACCCCAAGGTCATAAAGACAGTGGTCGGGCCTGGTATTGGGATAACCACAAGCACAAAAGGATGCCCCAGCATAACACAAGACCGCAAGAGTCTTGGTGGGTACTACATGGGAAAACCAAGAAGACAAAAACATAAAAAAAGATCAAGATACGCCCCTATGTTTACTAGTCAAAGAACACCATGATATGGTAGATCAAGGGGACCATGACAAGTGATGATAGGGAGCTCAAATGATAAACAAAATGTCAAAAACATCAAAAGATCACAATCAATTTTGAAACATCCTTTGCCATAGGATCAAGATGATGGATGGGGTTGATGCGGTCTGTTAGGAAGGATACATCCTGTTGAGACCAAAGATGGAGGATAGATTGGTTGATCGACATGACGCAAGATAGCAGAAACTAATTGGATCTTGGGATACCGCTGACCGTTGTTTGATAAGAACTAGCTCGGATAGGGACATACTTGATGACACAACAAGATGACATGATGATAGGACAAAAGGAAATAAAAACCCTAAAGACCTAGGCGCTCGCAGGTTGATCAAAGATCAACCTTGCCTACGTGAAAGCGGAGAGCCCTCGTAGTTCGATAAGAGACCATGGATAAAAGCGGAAAGAGGAAAATGAAGACCTTGATGGAGGACAATGATCAGATGGAAAAAATGCCCAAGGGGCAAACCAAATGATTGACCTTCTCTATGTGAAAGTGTAGAGGCCATGTAGCTTGACACAAGGCAAAATATATACGATGGAAGAGACAAGACAAACAAAAGATAGAACCTCAGAGGCGGATCAAACGACTGACCTTGCCTACGTGAAAGCACAGGGGCAATGTAGTTCGACAAGAGACCGATGACAGACAATGGATAAGGGATGATGAGATGACCAAGATAAATGGATAAAATGATGGAGTGGATATGATGAGCTAGGATAGGCCGTGCAGATGGGATGGGGGTTATGCGAAGCTCAGGGATGGGATAGTGACCTAGATTATTAGAATATGAATTGGGAGGATGAGAGGATGTATAGATGAATGATGAAGAGTGACAAGATATCAGAAAGATGTAGGAAATAGATAGGAGTGATGATAGTGAGATAACATGGCATTGGATTACACGAGGGTAGCCTATAGCTAGATACCAATGACAAGGAATATTAGAGGGAAATAGATGGATGGATAAGAGGATGCTAGGATAGGTGGATAGATGATGGATAGATGAGTGATGAAGATTGGAAAGATGTGAGAAATAGATAGGAATGATGATAGTGAGATAGAATGGCCTTGGATTGCATGAGGGTAGCCTATAGCTAGATACCAATGATAAGGGATAATGGATGGAAATGGATGGATGGATAATAAGATGCTAGGATAGGTGGATAGATGATGGATAGATGAGTGATGAAGATTGGAAAGATGTGAGAAATATCAAGTCATTGGATTGCATGAGGGTAGCCTATAGCTAGATACCAATGACAAGGAACATTAGAGGGAAATGGATGGATGGATAAGAAGATGCTAGGATAGGTGGATAGATGATGGATATATGAGTGATGAAGATTGGAAAGATGTGAGAAATATCAAGTCATTGGATTGCATGAGGGTAGCCTATAGATAGATACCAATGACAAGGGATAATAGATAGAAATGGATGGATGATGTCTCTAAGGACCCAATTGAAAATAAGGAGATGCCCCCACTCTATATGTGTCATGCATGACGAGGCAAGAGGGATAGCAATATGGGTGGGTAAGGGAGTGAGATGGGCAATGTAAGATAAAGAGAGGTGGATAGGATATATAGACAGTGGAAGATAGAGAGAGGTGGATAGGATATATGGACAGTGGAAGATAGAGAGAGGTGGATAGGATATATGATAGTGTATGGATGGGAATATATGCCAAGAGGTGTCAAAAGCATGTATAGAGATTTTCCCCCAAATTTATCAAGATCACAAGGAAGATGGAGGGAGTAGGATAAATGGGATAGGATGGATAGGATGTGAAAGATAGGCAGATGTAGGAGATGAAGGAAAGGAATGCGTAAGTGGATGTTACCCCCAATTGTGGAAGGACACAAGATGGGGAATTTATGCATGATGCTTGTTTGCCAAGTTTTCATCATGGTACTTATCCAAGGTGCTTGTTTGCCAAGTTTTCACCATTGGACGAATGATTTTCTCTTTACTATTTTTTTTTTTGACTTTTTGATTTTTTGACTTTTTTGACATTTTGAATTTTTTACTAGGATACGGGTGAAGATGGATGAGGATGTGGATTCGGAAGACATAAGCATCAAGTTCAATAAGAGGTAATAAGAGACCATGTGTAAAGTGACCACCGGATGTTGGTACAACCTTATTAGAATGGATGGATTATGCAAGAGGATGGATTAAAGGGATTTGATGGGGGAGATAGAGGGGATAGTGGATGGGATGTTGGAAAGTGTATGGATGGAATGATGGAGTGGATGTGTTATGGGGGAAGGTGTTCAGGACCAACCTTGGCACATGTGATGGTGGATGTGAAAAGATAGGTGGATGAATAGATGGAGAGTGTGGCGATAATGGAGGCATTGGAATAGTGAATTTTGGGATGTAGGGACCCAAAATAGATTTAGCAAATGGAGGAGGTGAATGATTTTGTGGGGGAATAGCAACTTTGGATGTCATTATGGATGTTTCATTCGAAGCTATGGTACCTTTTTTCTTTGGGATCCACATGGTTTTGATTTTTTCTTTGGTGGGCCTTTGTGGCCTTTTGGATTGATTTGGATTTTGGACTTGATTTTTATGTTCTTCAACATGTCTTTTGAACAGGACATGAGGAGATTTAGATTCATGTGGACATGTGGATTTAGACCTTTTTTCTTTGGCATCCAAAGTTCTTTTAGTAGCAAGGGGATATATGCGAGGAGATGGATGATGGGGAGCAATGGAGGTAGGATGATAGGAATTATGTGTGGATGGATAATGTGTAGGTATGTGCCTTTGTTGATCTTGATTAGGAGTTATGAAGGTAAGATGTTTATGTTGTGTGTGAGGGAGAGGGGGTAGAATTATGAAAGGATGTGTAGGATAAGATGGAGGGGGTGATTTTGGGATATAAGGACCCAAAATAGATTGTGTATATGGAGGATGTGTTGGGCTTGATGGAGGGATATAAGAAACCATAGTAGATGAAGGATGAGCAATGATGGATGGAGGGACATAAGGACCCAAAATGGATTGAGAGGATGAGGGAGGAAGATGGATGGTTATTTTTATGTAGTATGATGGAGGAGGGGGGATGGCGGCATATGTCCTAGTAGAATGATGGGAAGTACCTCTTGCACCTTTAGAAGAGGATCGTTTAGGATGTACGAAGGTTGTACCAACATCTTTAGAGTGCGGGTTTTGGGAGATATATCCGAGACCATGTGTGCCTGGATGTTCTTTGACTTGGATGGGTTCTAAAATACCTTGCTCATGAAGGCCTAAACCTTTACCTTGATAGTTCATGTTCTCAAGCATGTGATCTATGGTAGGATGTTTATTCTTTTGGAAGCATGATGCGAGCACATTAGTAGGTGGAAGAGGTAGGGTGGTGCATACACATTGTTTTGCTTCTGCAAGAAGACCACCATGGGCGCATGTAATATTACCAAGGTGATACAAAAGTGGCATTGGGATGGTAAGACTAGATGGCAATGAAGGATCATGTGATGGGGATGAGGAGATAGCAACATTAGGAGGAATGAGTGATAAGGGACCATGAGAGGTAGTCGATGATAAGGGCTCATGAGATGGATTGATTGGATCTTGAAGGCAAATGGGATCATGGGATGGAGTGGAGGAGATAGTGTGATCTGGAGATGGGATGGATGGGAGGATAGGATCATGACTTGGTCGACGATATGGATCATGAGATGAAATGGATGGAAGACTATGTTCTTGAGATGGAGTAGATGGGATGGAGTGATCTTGATTTGGAGGAGGCGAAATGCTTGTATGCTTTGGATCAAGCTCTTGGCATGACTCATCTTGTGGGGGATGTATGATGATGGAAGAGTGTTGGAAGGACTCCTCAATTGGGGGAGATAGGAGGATGGAGGATTCATGAAGGGTATGGGTTTGAAGTTTGTGAATATTAGGACTAGGAGGAGGGGATTAGATGTCTTCAATGGATTGGGTGGATCTAGTAGGAGAAGATGGTACTTCAATGGAGTCGATGGGTTTGACCGGCTCAATGGTTTGGACGGTGTCAGGAATGGTGATGGGAGGTATAGGTGTAGGATAGTGGAGGGCCTCATCACTAGTGATAGTACATGATAGAGTGGTAGGGCATGGTGTCTCTTCTTGCATGAGTCCTTGGGAAACATTTGGAAGGGATGTAGGATTAGGTAGAGTGATGGGAATGTACGGAGGATTAGGATTAGGGATTGGTGGATTAGGATTAGAGATTGGTGGGTTAGGATTAGACGTGGGGATGGGATTGGATGTAGGATTAGGAGGAGATGGAGGATGAGGATTAGATGAAGGGATGGGAATGGATGGAGGATTAGGGATTGGTGGATAAGGATTAGATGAAGGGATGGGAATGGATGTAGGACTAAGAGGAGATGGAGGATTAGGATTAGATGAAGGGATGGGACTAGATGGAGGACTAGGAGGAGATGGAGGATTAGGATTAGATGAAGGGATAGAAATAGATGGAGGATTAGGATTAGATGAAGGGATGGGATTGGATGTAGGACTAGGAGGAGATGGAGGATTAGGATTAGATGAAGAGATGGGACTAGATGGAGGACTAGGAGGATTAGGATTACATGAAGGGATAGAAATGGATGGAGGATTAGGATTAGATGAAGGGATAGAAATGGATGGAGGATTAGGATTAGATGAAGGGATGGGATTGGATGTAGGAATAGGAGGATATGGAGGATTAGGATTAGATGAAGGGATGGGACTAGATGGAGGACTAGGAGGAGATGGAGGATTAGGATTAGATGAAGGGATAGAAATGGATGAAGGATTAGGATTAGATGAAGGGATGGGATTGGATGTAGGACTAGGAGGAGATGGAGGATTAAGATTAGATGAAGGGATGGAACTAGATGGAGGAATAGGAGGAGATGGAGGATTAGGATTAGATGAAGGGATGGAAATGGATGGAGGATTACGATTAGATGAAGGGATGGGATTGGATGTAGGAATAGGAAGATATGGAGGATTAGGATTAGATGAAGGTATGGGAATGGATGGAGGACTAGGAGGAGATGGAGGATTAGGATTAGATGTAGGGATGGGAATGGATGTAGAACTAGGAGGAGATGGAGGATTAGGATTAGATGTGGGTAGGGGATTGGATGTAGGATTAGGATTAAGAATTGGAGCATTATATGAGTGGATGTGTGGATGAGGATTAGGATTAAGAATTGGAGGATTAGGATTAGATGAAGGGATGGGATTGGATGTAGGACTAGGAGGAGATGGAGGATTAGGATTAGATGAGTGGATGGGACTAGATAGGGGACTAGGAGTGGTTGGAGGATTAGGATTAGATGAGAAACTAGGAGGAGATGGAGGACTAGGATTAGATGAGTGGATGGGACTAGATGGAGGATTAAGATATAATGCAGTGAAAGGGAGAGTGATGTAGGAAGATGTGGATGTTGGATTAGATTGGGATGGGGAGTTATAGTAGGAAGATGTAGATGAAGGATTGGAATGGGGAGATGTGGAATTAATGTAAGGGTGTGGGGATGGGGGATTGTGATAGGAAGGTGTGGATGTTGGATTAGAATAGGAAGATTGAGGTGGTGAACCATTGTAGGAGGACATGTATGGTGGGTTGGTGTAGGAGGATATGGATGGTAGATTAG
>CM021106.1:590173557-590265822 GCA_007115665.2 Sequoiadendron giganteum | reverse complement strand
TTGATCAAAGATCAGCCTTGCCTACGTGAAAGCATAGAGCCCTCGTAGTTTGACATAAGGCCATGGATAAAAGCAGAAAGAGGAAAATAGAGACCTCGATAGATGGTGCAGATTGGATGGACAAATTCCCTAGGGGTGAGTCAAATGATTGACCTTGCCTACGTGAAAGCACAGGGGCAACGTAGTTCGAAACAAGGCCAAAGACAGATGATGGAAGATGACGAGACAGACAAAAGATAGAACCCCAGGGGCAGATCAAATGATTGACCTTGCCTACGTGAAAGCGTAGGGGCAATGTAGTTTGACAAAAGACCAATGAAAAACAATGAATAAGGGATGATGAAATGACCATGATAAGGAGATATGATGATGGAGTTGATATGATGATTCAAGATAGGCTATGTGGATATGATGGTCCATACGCATAAGATGAAGCTCAGGGATGGGATAGTTATCCAAATTATCAAAAGATGAAGTGGGAGGATGAGATGATGGATAAATGATAAGAGATTAGGAAGATGTAGGAAATATATAGGAGTGATGATAGTGAGATAGCATGGCATTGGATTGCATGGGGGTAGCCTATAGCTAGATACCAATGACAAGGGATTAGGGGATAGGAGGAAAATAGAGATAAATAGATGGATGGATAAAGAGAGGGAGATAGAAAGATGCTAGGATAGGTGGATAGAAGGATAAGGATTTGGAAGGATGGAATGGATTATTGGATGGAAAAATGGATGGGGGAGATAAGGATGAAAAGATGGAACATGACTAGCGGATGGGTAGATAGGAAGATAAGGATGGGGAGATGGAAGGGATTACTTGGAGGGATGGATGGATGATGTCTCCAAGGACTCTGTCGCAAATAAGGAGATGCCCTCACTCTAAATATGTCCAGAATGATAAGGCAAGAGGGATGGTAGATAGAAAGATGGGTGAATAAGGGAGTGAGAAAAACATATATAGGATAGATGGGTAAGGAAGGGATGTGGGTGTTGGCATGATGGATGGATGTAGATAATATGCATGGATCAGAAAAGTAGATGGGGAGGATAAGTAATATGATAGCGTATGGATGAGGGGAAGATATGCCAAGAGGTGTCCAAAGAAATGTATATATATGTGCCCCTGTCTTTATCAAGGTCACACGGAAGATGGAGGGACTGGGGTTAATGGGATATGATGGATAGGATGTAGAAGATAGGTGGATGTAGGAGATGGAGGAAGGGAATTCATAGATGGAAGTTGCCCCCATTTGTGGCAGTAAACTAGATGAGGGAGTTACACATGATGCCTATTTTCTAGGTTTTCATCATGGTACTTATCCAAGGTGCTTGTTTGCCAAGTTTTCACCATTGGACGAATGATTTTCTCTTTACTATTTTTTTTTTTGACTTTTTGATTTTTTGACTTTTTTGACATTTTGAATTTTTTACTAGGATACGGGTGAAGATGGATGAGGATGTGGATTCGGAAGACATAAGCATCAAGTTCAATAAGAGGTAATAAGAGACCATGTGTAAAGTGACCACCGGATGTTGGTACAACCTTATTAGAATGGATGGATTATGCAAGAGGATGGATTAAAGGGATTTGATGGGGGAGATAGAGGGGATAGTGGATGGGATGTTGGAAAGTGTATGGATGGAATGATGGAGTGGATGTGTTATGGGGGAAGGTGTTCAGGACCAACCTTGGCACATGTGATGGTGGATGTGAAAAGATAGGTGGATGAATAGATGGAGAGTGTGGCGATAATGGAGGCATTGGAATAGTGAATTTTGGGATGTAGGGACCCAAAATAGATTTAGCAAATGGAGGAGGTGAATGATTTTGTGGGGGAATAGCAACTTTGGATGTCATTATGGATGTTTCATTCGAAGCTATGGTACCTTTTTTCTTTGGGATCCACATGGTTTTGATTTTTTCTTTGGTGGGCCTTTGTGGCCTTTTGGATTGATTTGGATTTTGGACTTGATTTTTATGTTCTTCAACATGTCTTTTGAACAGGACATGAGGAGATTTAGATTCATGTGGACATGTGGATTTAGACCTTTTTTCTTTGGCATCCAAAGTTCTTTTAGTAGCAAGGGGATATATGCGAGGAGATGGATGATGGGGAGCAATGGAGGTAGGATGATAGGAATTATGTGTGGATGGATAATGTGTAGGTATGTGCCTTTGTTGATCTTGATTAGGAGTTATGAAGGTAAGATGTTTATGTTGTGTGTGAGGGAGAGGGGGTAGAATTATGAAAGGATGTGTAGGATAAGATGGAGGGGGTGATTTTGGGATATAAGGACCCAAAATAGATTGTGTATATGGAGGATGTGTTGGGCTTGATGGAGGGATATAAGAAACCATAGTAGATGAAGGATGAGCAATGATGGATGGAGGGACATAAGGACCCAAAATGGATTGAGAGGATGAGGGAGGAAGATGGATGGTTATTTTTATGTAGTATGATGGAGGAGGGGGGATGGCGGCATATGTCCTAGTAGAATGATGGGAAGTACCTCTTGCACCTTTAGAAGAGGATCGTTTAGGATGTACGAAGGTTGTACCAACATCTTTAGAGTGCGGGTTTTGGGAGATATATCCGAGACCATGTGTGCCTGGATGTTCTTTGACTTGGATGGGTTCTAAAATACCTTGCTCATGAAGGCCTAAACCTTTACCTTGATAGTTCATGTTCTCAAGCATGTGATCTATGGTAGGATGTTTATTCTTTTGGAAGCATGATGCGAGCACATTAGTAGGTGGAAGAGGTAGGGTGGTGCATACACATTGTTTTGCTTCTGCAAGAAGACCACCATGGGCGCATGTAATATTACCAAGGTGATACAAAAGTGGCATTGGGATGGTAAGACTAGATGGCAATGAAGGATCATGTGATGGGGATGAGGAGATAGCAACATTAGGAGGAATGAGTGATAAGGGACCATGAGAGGTAGTCGATGATAAGGGCTCATGAGATGGATTGATTGGATCTTGAAGGCAAATGGGATCATGGGATGGAGTGGAGGAGATAGTGTGATCTGGAGATGGGATGGATGGGAGGATAGGATCATGACTTGGTCGACGATATGGATCATGAGATGAAATGGATGGAAGACTATGTTCTTGAGATGGAGTAGATGGGATGGAGTGATCTTGATTTGGAGGAGGCGAAATGCTTGTATGCTTTGGATCAAGCTCTTGGCATGACTCATCTTGTGGGGGATGTATGATGATGGAAGAGTGTTGGAAGGACTCCTCAATTGGGGGAGATAGGAGGATGGAGGATTCATGAAGGGTATGGGTTTGAAGTTTGTGAATATTAGGACTAGGAGGAGGGGATTAGATGTCTTCAATGGATTGGGTGGATCTAGTAGGAGAAGATGGTACTTCAATGGAGTCGATGGGTTTGACCGGCTCAATGGTTTGGACGGTGTCAGGAATGGTGATGGGAGGTATAGGTGTAGGATAGTGGAGGGCCTCATCACTAGTGATAGTACATGATAGAGTGGTAGGGCATGGTGTCTCTTCTTGCATGAGTCCTTGGGAAACATTTGGAAGGGATGTAGGATTAGGTAGAGTGATGGGAATGTACGGAGGATTAGGATTAGGGATTGGTGGATTAGGATTAGAGATTGGTGGGTTAGGATTAGACGTGGGGATGGGATTGGATGTAGGATTAGGAGGAGATGGAGGATGAGGATTAGATGAAGGGATGGGAATGGATGGAGGATTAGGGATTGGTGGATAAGGATTAGATGAAGGGATGGGAATGGATGTAGGACTAAGAGGAGATGGAGGATTAGGATTAGATGAAGGGATGGGACTAGATGGAGGACTAGGAGGAGATGGAGGATTAGGATTAGATGAAGGGATAGAAATAGATGGAGGATTAGGATTAGATGAAGGGATGGGATTGGATGTAGGACTAGGAGGAGATGGAGGATTAGGATTAGATGAAGAGATGGGACTAGATGGAGGACTAGGAGGATTAGGATTACATGAAGGGATAGAAATGGATGGAGGATTAGGATTAGATGAAGGGATAGAAATGGATGGAGGATTAGGATTAGATGAAGGGATGGGATTGGATGTAGGAATAGGAGGATATGGAGGATTAGGATTAGATGAAGGGATGGGACTAGATGGAGGACTAGGAGGAGATGGAGGATTAGGATTAGATGAAGGGATAGAAATGGATGAAGGATTAGGATTAGATGAAGGGATGGGATTGGATGTAGGACTAGGAGGAGATGGAGGATTAAGATTAGATGAAGGGATGGAACTAGATGGAGGAATAGGAGGAGATGGAGGATTAGGATTAGATGAAGGGATGGAAATGGATGGAGGATTACGATTAGATGAAGGGATGGGATTGGATGTAGGAATAGGAAGATATGGAGGATTAGGATTAGATGAAGGTATGGGAATGGATGGAGGACTAGGAGGAGATGGAGGATTAGGATTAGATGTAGGGATGGGAATGGATGTAGAACTAGGAGGAGATGGAGGATTAGGATTAGATGTGGGTAGGGGATTGGATGTAGGATTAGGATTAAGAATTGGAGCATTATATGAGTGGATGTGTGGATGAGGATTAGGATTAAGAATTGGAGGATTAGGATTAGATGAAGGGATGGGATTGGATGTAGGACTAGGAGGAGATGGAGGATTAGGATTAGATGAGTGGATGGGACTAGATAGGGGACTAGGAGTGGTTGGAGGATTAGGATTAGATGAGAAACTAGGAGGAGATGGAGGACTAGGATTAGATGAGTGGATGGGACTAGATGGAGGATTAAGATATAATGCAGTGAAAGGGAGAGTGATGTAGGAAGATGTGGATGTTGGATTAGATTGGGATGGGGAGTTATAGTAGGAAGATGTAGATGAAGGATTGGAATGGGGAGATGTGGAATTAATGTAAGGGTGTGGGGATGGGGGATTGTGATAGGAAGGTGTGGATGTTGGATTAGAATAGGAAGATTGAGGTGGTGAACCATTGTAGGAGGACATGTATGGTGGGTTGGCGTAGGAGGATATGGATGGTAGATTAGGATGAGAGGATTGAGATGGTGGATTAGGATAGGAGGAATATTCGTATGAAGGATTGTGATAGGAATGTGTGAGTGTTGGATTAGGATGAGAAGATTGGGATGTGGGATTAAGGTAGAGGTATTGGGATTGTTGATGATGATGAGGATAAGAGGACGTGGATGTTGGATAGGATAGAGGTTGAAAGGGAGGACATGATGAATATGTCGATGGTGAGGATGTTGGATATCCTTTGTCAAGGGTAGCATAAGAACCGTTATTAGATGTGGATGAAGGCATGGTGGGATATTTTGAAGAAGTAGTGGGATTTTGGGAGGCGATTGGAGAGAGCTTGCTAGCAATGATAGCATCAAGGGGATCTATATAACAATCTTCATGATCAACAAGATTTTCGTTATCGTCATCAATGGAGTTAGGATTCCCCTTGACTACTATTATTGGTCATGTGAGAGGGGGATAAAGATTCATGATGGATATAGATTAGAAGGAAATAATAGATGATGGATAGAGAAATAGGATGGATTGAAAGCTCATATGGGGATTGGATGAAAAGCTCAGATTAGGATTGGATGAAAGCTCAGATTAGGATGATGGGATTAATGCTCAGATTAAGACTATATTGGGGCTTAGATTGGGATTGGATAATAGGATATGATAGGATTGATTTGAAAACATGATCATGGGTTTTAACTAGAGGACGTAAGGTGTTGACAATTAGATTTTTGCCAAATTTGGCAGTTTTCAAAAATTGTCAAATTTTGCCATTTTAGGAAACTTCATAGGCATACATTTGAGAGTCCAGTTTTTTCCAAAAAATACCCAATACTAAGATAGGATGAATTGCCAACTAACATCATAAATATGAGACATGCATTCAGAGTTATTAACGAAACAGTTCGTTAAAAATTGGAAAATTGAAAAAAAAATGCTAATTTGTGATTTTGAGGGTCAAGATGAAAGTTTGAGGCTCTAAAAACGCATTGAAGTAGGATCCATTGGACTTAGCAATTGATTGGGAATCCAAATGCCAGCTCCTAATGCAACCACCCATAAAATTTCAGCCAAAACCCACATCCGAGTCAAAAGTTATGGCCTCTAGAAGTTTCGGCATAAAAATAAAAAATTTCAAAAATGAAGTCTAAATGATTGGGATGGATGATTTGATGATAGATATGGAATCCAATGATGTTCTAAGAAGCACTTATGCAGTTTGGTCAATGAAACGTTGATTTTCAGAAAATGTTGATGGATGCTCGGAACAGGGAAACGGCCACTCGAAACAGGTAATCAAATATTCAGATTGGATAGATAGATGGTCGGGAGGGGTGAATGGGGGCTTGGAATGGAAAAATTAAGTTTTGGATTGATCAAATGGTCAAATGGATGAAATGTTCTATTTAGGGGGCATATTCGCACCTCTATAGAAAAGGCTGAAATAGAGGGGAAGGTCGCCCCTCTGCAGTAAAAAGGTTGAAATAGCAAAGGGTAGATTCGCCCCTCTGCAGAAAATGGTTGAAATAGAGGGCAAGGTCACCTCTCTGCAATGGAAAAGGCTGAAAGAGCAAAGGGAAAATTCGCCCCTATACAAAAAATGGTTGAAACAAAGGGCAAGGTCACCCCTCTGCAATGGAAAAGGCTCAAACAACAAAGGGCAGATTCGCTCCTCTATAGAAAATGGATGAAACAAAGGGCAAGGTTGCCCCTCTACAGTGAAAATTTGAATTTGGTTTGGATAAGGGATTTTGGCAAGGACTTAAAATGGTTTAATGACAGTTTGACTTACCAAAATTTACTGGTTCTTCACAGAAAGACACTTTGAACAAGCACAATCCTATGATTAGTGTTTAACGGGTATGGCTGGCAAAGATGTTACTCTAGGATGAACAAGGTTTCTAGAGAGTCCTCGATATACACTCGGTACATGAGGCACAACCGTGAACACCAGTCCATTACAAGCGTGAGTCAGGAGCCCCAACGAGATACTGAAAGGCTCGGACCAACTCTTCACATCTATCTAGGTATCACCTTAGCTTCGGCGTTCCGCTAATTACAATGCAACTAGATTGGGGTACAGATTTGGCTCTCCCCCCTTTATATACCCTATCAGTACGTGTGGTTGGAATCATCCCTTAGGGTAATGACATCCCCAAGCAGGTCCCGCTAAGAAGAAGACACTAATTGTTTCTAACTACCCCTTTTAGATCCGCACAACGTGCAAAGGAGGAAGGTGAAAACAAGCTAATGCCCCCTTAAGGTAAAATAAATAAAATAGACACAACAAGCAGCAAATATTTCTTTCCCCTACTTATACTAAGTAAATAGATAAAACAATAAGGAAAGACTTTTAAAAATAAAAATAAAAAGGAAGGCCCTACAAGCAAATGTTAGTTGTTTATCTTTTCCCTTTTTGTGATTTTGCAGCAAAAATACGCAAGATACCAGCAAGCAATCTGACTTCACTCATCAACAAACGGGATTAGTGTGTTAGAGCATAGAACAACAAAAGAAAGAGACAAAAACGAAGCTAAAATGTCCCTTTTTACCTTCTCGAATGTGCTATTGACAACAGATTCGCCCCTCTGCAGAAAATAGTCAGAAACAGCAAAGGGTAGGTTTGCCCCTTTGCAGAAAGCAATCAGAAACAACAAAGGGAAGGGTTGCCCCTCTACACAAAATGGTCAGAAACAGAGGGCAAGGCTGCCCCTCTGCACAAAACAGTCAGAAACAGAGGGCAAGGTCGTCCCTTTGCAGAAAACAGTTAGAAACAGCAAAAGGGCAGGGTTGCCCCTCTGTAGAAAATGGTCAAAAACAGAGGGCAAGGCCACCCCTCTGCACAAAATAGTTAGAAACAAAGGGAAAGTTAACCCCACTACAGAAAATAGTCAGAAACAGAGGGAAAGGTCACCCCTCTACAAAAAATAGTTAGAAATAGAGGGCAAGGTCGCCCTTCTGTAGAAAACAGTCAAAAACAAAGGGCAAGGTCACCCCTCTGCACAAAAATAGTCAGAAACAGAGGGAAAGGTTGCCCCTCTGTAGAAAACAGTTGGAAATAGAGGGCAAGGTCACCCCTCTACAGAAAATAGTTGGAAACAGAGGGCAAGGTCATCCTTCTGTGGCATCCGGGAGGGCAAGTTCGCCCCTTTGCAACCTAAATCTGCAAACAAGCTAACAACAGAAAACATGAAAGAAAGTGACCTCTTTGTGGGTCCCACTAGGCGTGCAAGAAATGTGATCCTAATAAAATGCTGCTTCTAAATGTGAGATGTTAAATAAGAAACTAATAATGCAAATGGGAAGAAGCAACAAGATAATAGGGCACCTCAATGATTAGCCTAAGAAAATGAACAATATGAAAGTAAGATAAACAAATAGATTGTTGTTATACCTTTATGTTGTTGTCTCTTCCCTTGGTTGGCCCTTGATGTTGAAGTCTTCTGTGCTCCTTGGATGACAATAAAGTTGAATGAATGCAAGATGAATTGGTGCAATATGGGTGCTAAAATGGATGAGAGCTTGAATGGCAATTTTGCAAGAGTTTATTTGCAAAAGACTTGATTCCAAAATGAGGGAATTGAAGGGGTATTTATAGGCTAAATTAAATTCTCTAGAGAATTCAACAGTTGGGATTGATCCAACAAAGATCAAGATGAAGGGCTATGGTGAGTTGAGGACTCACAAGCCCTCACATCTTGACATGTGGAGTGTGAGATTTCTTAGGGTGGAGTGATGTGGAAATGAGGTGGATCTTGGGGGATGACAAGATTCCTTGGAGGAATAAAAGTGAATTAAAAATTCACAATGATTGGAAGAATCTAGTGGATAACAGAGCATCTCCAAAAAACTGAAGATTTGTCACATGTGGGTGATGTGACAAGTCCAAGGTTCTAGAAGCCCTTGGCACATGTGAAGTGACAAGTCAAGGCTTCTAGAATCTTGCATGGGGGATGGGGAAGACCTTGGAAAGATAAAAGCGAATTAAAAATTCACATGGGGAAGAGAGGAAACTTGGGCAAATAAATGTGAATTAAAAATTCACATGGGGAAGAGAATCTAGGCTAAAAATGGTAAGTGGGAAGGTTGACCAAAAAAGGTAAGCCAAATGTGGCTAATGATTTTGATTAAGGTTGTGCAAACACATGATTAAGATAATTAATGAGGGATTAGAGGCAAGTGGGAGATTATGGAGGATGTGACACTTAATCAAGATTAAGTGGTGCACATCCTAATCACAAATTAATTAATTTAATCTGGATTAAAAGAGGGTTATGGAGAATGTGACAAGGAGAAATAAAAGAGAAATTAAAAATTGGTTTTAATTCAAATGGTTAAATGACTAAATTAAATAATTTGTCATGTTTATTTAATTTAGAGAAGAACAGGGTGTAAGGTAAAGTATTTAATTTATTTAATTAGATACTTTAGAAACCTTAGGCAGAAAATGAAATAATGATTAAATAAATTATTTAATGACTATTAATGAAATAGATGAATAAAGTAGACAATTTTGATCATATGGAAGTGATCAAATTTGGATGTCTACAGTTACCATAATGCAACATCATTCCATAAGGAATGAGTAAATAAAGGAATTTTCAAGCACCCAAACTAAATGAAATCAATACATATTCTCAATCTAACACACCTGATGACTCAAAAATCAATCCTTGAAGCTCATCCTAAGGGTTATCTACTACCGTAAACACCCTATGTTATCTCCAAACATCCCCTTTCATAGTCTTGAAAGTTACATTCCTTTGATTACTCCCTAATACTAACCTCTTAGGATAATACTCTACATAATGACCATGCTAGCCATAAGAGAAACATGGTTCTCTACCCCATCCTTGACCTATTGATGGTAATTGAGATTATTGATAACTCCCTCTAATAGACCTAGGTTGACTTATTTACACTAGTTCACTCTAACTAGGATGCCTTTGATGCCAACTTTGGTGCCTAGAGTAATGACAACCAAAACATTTCCCCCTTTGAGGAGCCTATGAAGGTATCAAATGTGGATGTTTCTTCTGCTATTGAACATGCCAAGAGGGTGTCAATAAAGTCCTAAAGAACCCTACGGGTTGAGGTTGAGAGAGTTTCATACCCAATCCTAATGGATTTTAATGTCCAACCTAAACTCCTATGTTTCCTTGAACACCTCTAGCAAGGTTCTCCTATATAAATCTAACCCTCTCCATAGTGATCTCCAAAGAATTAGGCTCAAAAACCCATACCCCATAGATGATCTAAGAATTGTGACAGGAAATCATAGATTTTTTTGCCAGTACTAGAATAAGAATGATCAAATCTTAATCTAAACAATAATCTAAAATCCAACAACAAAGAATGAATAAGTAAACTAAATAATAAAACCAAAATGATCTCACGGAATATGCATTCACCCCTTCGAATTATCTCTATTGCTCTTCTCCATTTTTCCTTTTCAGTATTCTTGCCCTTAGATTTATATGTTTGAATGCAAGTATAGCTTTGTCGAATGTCTAAGCAAAATATCGAAGAATAGTTTGTTCTCAAAAGTGTATGATTTTGGGAGGAGGAATAATGATTGTGACAGGTCATTTTATAGATTTTGTGTTTTTGAACGATTGGCTCAGATTGAAAGAGAGATCGATGTACGAGATTGATGAATGTCATGTGATGTGAGTTCTATGTCAGATAGAACATGAGTTAGAACATGAGTTAGAACATGAGTTCAGGAAAGACTAAAAATAGAGACTAAGTTAGAATGTGAGTTAGAACACAAGTTCAACATCTTAATCTCCAAAAATAGGAGAAATATACTTTGTATGCAAAAGCCAAAGTTGGAACTCGAAGATGAGGAATTCGAATGCATAATTAATTAATTAAATAAAGATATTTAATTAATAAATGCATACATGCATATGAGTTAGAACTAGTTAATCAACTAGTTGTGATGAAGAGTCTTCTTGTAGAGATAAATTGGTGTTGAATTCGAAGATAACTAGAGAACTAAAAATAGATCTCGAGTGAGAAGGTGAGTGAATGAATTAGATAACTGAATGATAGAGGAATGTGACATAATTAATTAGATATTAATTTAATTCAATCATTCGAAAATGAATTGATTTTTAAATTTTAAATAAATAAAGATAATTTATTTTATTTGACTTTTGAAAAGGATAAATATAAATAATTAAATAATAAATATTTAATTATAGATAAAGGGGGTTAAATGAATAATTAAATAAAGATATTTAATTATAGTTGGAAAAGAATGATAAAGGGGTAATTAAATAATAAATTATCTAATTGGTAGATAAAAGGGGAAGAATTAATTAGTTCGCAACATAATTAAATAAATATGACTTATTTAATTAATCAAGTTGAATAAAGATTAATAATGAATTAATGAATTAATTAAAAAGGGGTATTCAATTAATAGAAGAAATATGTGTTAGAAAGGTTAATTAAATAATTAACAATATTTAATCATGACCATGAATAATAGAAAATTATATCGAATGTGTACTCGTAGGCCTAGACCAATTTTCGGTATCTACAGTTTGCCCCTCTTTGATACAATGTTGTTTCAGCATTGTGTCAAAGAAAACATGCCCCGATTGTGCCCCAACATGAAACAGGTTAAGGTATGCCCCCTTTGGAAAATTGACAATTTTTGAAAAGTTTCAAAAGAATCAGGAAATATTCCCGATAAGTCAATTTGATAGTCAAAAATGTTATGGAGTTGACGAAAATGAATTTGGAGTCGATATGGATGAATACGGGTCATTGGAAGTTGAAAGATTATGCGGCCAATAGATTAGGGCTGAGAAAATGCCATTGGAAATCCACCTATAAATAGAAATTAGGGTTAAACCTAATTCATTTTCACCTGGAGGAGATAGAAAAAGAGGAGTTTTTGCTCTGACTAGCTGACGAAATGGCACCCATTCCATACACTAGGCATCGAGGATATCGGATTTGGAATTTTAGGTGGCTAGCTAACACAGGACCACCAGTATGTACCCAAAAATGAATTGTCAAAATTATTTTTTGCACATTTTCCTAGGCATAGAAAAGCAATTAACCAAATGCGGTGTGTCGTAAACGACGCATATGTCGTCATATTCGCCGCAGCTGACTGCGAAATGACGCATTTGCTAAAACACGTAGAGGCTAGATTAGTCTATTTAGGGAATGACCGCATGTGGAGCATTATTCCCCGCATGTGTATTTATGCAACGCATGTGCATTTGGGATAAATGCATGTGAGTTAGTGAACCGCATATGCATTTGTGAGACACATATGTTGAAATTAGGTGGGATGTTAAAATTGCACCGCATTTGTTAAAAATGCACCGCATGTGGTTTAGTAAACCACATGTGCCATATGCTGACAGGGGATGTGGGAAATATGTGACGCATATGTAATATGCACCGCATCTGTTAGTGAGCTGCATTTGGCTAGTAATTTTTTTGAAAAATTTTGCTAAGGAAAACTTGAAATTTTTTGACATCATAGTTTAAATGCAGGTGGTTCTAGATCCGATATATATGTGGGAGTCACGACCAGATACATTCGATCTAAGAGATAATTTGACTTCGGGTGAACAGGGGGATGTTGACAGCACTTTATGAGCGATGGCATTCAGAGACATCATCATTTCATTTACCAACTGGGGAGGCCACTATCACATTGGAGGATGTGTACAGGATTCTGAGACTGCCTATCAGAGGTGAGTGGGTTATGTATGATACCAAGCGAGGATTGATGGAGTTAGCATAGTTCTATTAGGTGGATGACATCAGTAGGCTCAGGATCAAGCATTATGAGATTAGATGGCTAGTGCTAGTAGACAGATACGATCGGATCGACTGTATCTTATGTACCTTGATTGGGGGTATAGTTCTTCCAGACAGACGGGGTCACGGATTTTTAGTAGGATGGGGAGCTATGCTAGTCGACATGTTGGAGAGTGAGACGAGATATGCATGGGGTCCATGTCTACTTGGGATGTTGTACTTCCATTTACATGACATCACCTACAAAGATGCATAGTCGTTGAGTTGTGGGATGACACTGTTGATGGTATGGGGTTGGGAGAGGATAGCTATTTTCCGTCCTCCAGTTATAGTAGAGAGAGAGGAGAGACGCCCGTATGTGTTTTGATATGCAAGATAGATTACATAGACCCATGTGGGAGACATAGGGTACTGGTGACATGCCTTGGATATTCTTGATCAGTTCACATGGAGACCTTACATGGATTGTGAGGAGTGGCTGGACGAGGATATACATTTTCCATTTTGTAGATAGACATAGTATATCATTGGGAGGACTGTTTCGAGTGTTCACATTATTGAGCGGCATCTGCAAGACAGAGTTCTAAGATAGTTCGGGGAGGTTCAAGATGAGCCTCGGGGTAGAGCAGAGTTTTCTCGATCATCGAGAGAGGTTCCATGGTGGGGACCCATGATTCCAGTGGCTACTGCGGAGGCAGACATATAGGGATTACAACCATTACACTGGGGATGGAGAGATGGATTAGCAGATCTAGGGACTACGGCTACATATGATGCATAGTGGGTGGTTCATCACCCGATTCCTTATACAGATCCTGACCAGCCAGCACCAATCAAGAGATGAGGCACAAGGTCGAGAGGATAATAGAGAGGTGGAGGTGCTAGAGTGGGTAGAGTTGGTGGTAGAGGTGATGGAGATGATGGTAGAGGCAAAGGTAGAGGAGGGAGACAAGGACGGAGAGGATAGAGAGGGGTTCAGGTAGGTGGACATGCACCTATTCAGGAGGCAGTAGTAGTGGATGTACCAATGGCAGACATCAGAGGGAGAGTGGATCTATAGGTTGGGGGTGAGCATGCTACAGCAGAGGTAGCAGTTGAGGAGCGTGTAGAGGTAGATGTCAGAGTAGAGGATGTTGTAGAGGATTTAGATATGTATGTGGCTATAGACCCTCTAGGTATTCTGGCAGGATATGGAGAGGAGGATATTGAGGATGATGTTGAGGATGATGTTGAGGAGGAGGCACTGATGGAGGAGTAGGAGAGAGAGAGCTCAGAGATTAGATTGTAGAGGGGAGACAGGATGAGGATGCTCCTAGAGATAGTGACAGGGAGGCTTTGGAGGAGAGACTCAGACTTATGACTGCAGATTTTGAGGTGATGAGACTAGAGAGAGATAGTGCCTATACAAAGAGGGACATTGCATATGTAGAGAGGGATAGTGCATATACTAAGAGGGATAGTGCTCTCATGGAGAGAGACCAGGCTATAGCTTGGAGACATGAGATATAGCAGCAGTTCATAGAGATTAGATGCCTTTGCAATGGGTCCTCATCTGATGGCATGGTATGAGAGTTGATCAGAGCAGTGGATAGAGCTAGATTCTACAAAGATCTTTATGAGGCCATAGTGCCAGCAGATAGACGAGGTCCTACATTTTTAGAGGTGTGTAGTTAGAGCAGGAGTCATACTAGGAGTCAGAGGACACATAGTACCGAGGGGGTGATAGGACCACTGAGGATAGGTCCATACGAGAGGCCTTCCACTTCCTAGAGAGCACCTCTGAGTCTTTTTCCACCACCATCACCATGTGACAGCAGGGGTAGCGAGACATGATTACAGGGACTTATGTAGACATTTGTATTTTTTATCAGAGAGCCTGCAAGCTCATGTTTTATTTATGGTTACATTCAAACATTATACTATGACACACTATTTTTGAGCAATATATCTATATATGATTTTGGCGGCTTCTACATGATATGCAGTTCTATGCTATGGATGATGTTTTATTTCTATATGATTATGTTTCCTAGATGATGTATGTATATGTGTTATAAATGAATGTTCCTATATGTTATGAGTTTATGCATTTTATAATGATGTTATGGATGTCTTAACTTACTTATGATAATGGATGCAAATGTTCTATATGATGTATATTGAAATGTGATGGTAATGTACATGCGATGTTGATATGATGTATATTGAAATGTGATGGTAATGTACATGCGATGTTGACATTATTTATGCTATGATGATGCAATTCCTATTATGTCATGATTTCAGATGCAATGCAGCTATGTGCAATGCTAATGGAATGTATGCAAATGGAAAATAACCTACTGTTTTTAATGTATCACAAGACTTTATCATTATGTTGTCGAAGAGAAATGTTAAGATGGAATTAATTCAGAATGTTAGTAAGAAATAATTAAGGTTGTTTGATTGAGAAAAAGATATCATGAAGGTTGATTGATTGAGAAAAATACATAATCTTTGATATATTACCAAATACGCTATACTTGCTTGTTATCATCATTAGGCAGGACATGACACAGATGGATAGTACACACTATGATATGAGATAGACCATAGTGTACCAAGTCATCCATCTATGAAAAAAAGATAGTCATAGACAAGGAGTGTCTTAATTCATACTAAGGACAATATTGCCCCAGTCATTTTGTTGAGACAAACCACAGACAATAGAAAAATAAAAGACGGGTCATGAGATGTCATTGCTCCTCTAAATCCTTGATTGGACATCCTTGAGGAAACTAGTAACATGACTCAAAAACTAATGTTTAAAAAGATAATTGATAGACAATAGTCAAAGAAAAAGAGTCCTGAGACATCCTTGCTTCTCTAAATCCTTGAAGGGACATCCTTGAGAAAGCTAGTAACAGGATCTTGCACAAATCGATAAAAAGATAAGACAAAATAAGATATAAATTCATAAAGCCAAATAAATGTATTCGCCAAAACTTGATCTTGTGGGATTGTTTTATGATGATGTTTGACATTACGTAATGTGAGAGAATGACACATACCGCATAAGACGTTGAGTCTAGTTTCGACTTGGTGACTTTTGTATAAGGCATGACAAAGCCTAGTTTCAGAAAAGACACGTGTTGTATAAGACGTTGGAGTCTAATGACGTTGAAGTGACAAGCCACATGAGACTATGACAATTTGATGATGTCTGTTGACAAGAAAGACATATCTTGTGTAAGACATAGGTTGATCACTTTGACAATGTGTTTGATATTGACTTGATGAATTTGAGATGTTTTTCCTTGTTAATGCATGACTTGTGTTGATTCCTTCACTAATAAAAGTGTGTACGTGTTGACAGTGTATGACATGAGATGATACCTTAAAATATGATATACAACTTGTGTGATAGTGATTGTGAATGAACCCTATTAGACTGACCTAGTGTGGTCTTGGGAGCTCATCAATTGATTAGCCTTGCATACATTGTACAGACAGAGACCTTGTAGTTCAACACGACCAATGACTTTGAATATACAAAGAGTCATGATTGAAATGTGTGTGATACATGACAAACCTAGACTAATAGACCTAATGCCTTTGGGGCACATCGATTGATGGCCTTGCCTACAACCTAGTCATAGAGGCAACGTAGTTTGACTATTTCTATGACTAACTTAACATGATCGACTTGACATGATCGACTAGACATGACTAAGTTGACTCTATTTTTGGTATTTTTTGACATTTTTTTTTTGGATTTTTTAGGACATTTTTGACGGTGTGACATTATGTACAAGGTATTAGGGCATAGAACAAGGATTTTCCCCCAATCAGGAATAAGATTAGGAAGATGGAGTGGATAATGTGATGGAATGGATGCTAGATGCCAATCATTCCAAGTTATGGATAAGACAACCATTTATTATGAGTGATGGTGAAAAGGTTTGAATAGAATGATGGTAGACGGAAGAGTGTGCCTCACTACACATGGTGCCTATTTGCCAGGTTTTCACCATGGTACTTATCCATAGTGCCACCGATGCGCTTTTCACTATTGGACAGATTTATTTCTATTTACTTTTTTTTTCTTTTTTTTCAATTTTTTTGGTGTTACAATGACGCCTGTTTGCCAGGTTTTCATGAAGGTAACTTTTTTTTTGTTTTTTTCATTATTTTTATATTTTTCAAGATTAAGACATGGATTCTAAGAGACTATGCATAGAACCTCTTTAGATGCAGATTGTTGATAGGTGACAAAAGTGGCTCTCCTTCAGGAGTAGACAGTTGGTACACTCCTAACCCAAAAGCTTCTGTGACAATGTATGGCCCCAACCAGTTAGGCTCAAACTTACCTGGTTTTTCTCATTCTACTTGGTTCTTAGGATTCTCCATTAATACTAGGTCACCAATGTCAAAATGTTTATTGAGAACCTTTCTATTATAACCATGACGAAGATGATTCTGATATGCTTGTAAATGATCTAATGGTTTTTGTCTTCGCTCATCCAGCATTTATAGCTCTTGTAACCTGGAGACAAGGTACTCTTCATCATTAATATGACCCTTCAAGGATACCCTTAGAGAAGGTATTTCAACCTCAATAGGTAAGATAGCTTTAGACCCAAATGCAAGGGAATATGGAGTGGTGCCAGTGGGTGTATGGATGCTTGTGCGATAGGCCCATAAGGCAGGGTTAAGCTGTAGGTGCCAGTCATGACCAGCGTCATTGACAGTCTTCTTAAGGATTCTAACAATAGTCTTATTAGATGCCTCGGCTTGGCCATTACCTTATGGGTAATATGGGGTGGAGAAATGGTGTTTTATGTGGAATTATTCACATAAATGGTGTACTTCTTGGTTCTTGAATGGGCAACCATTGTCTGTGATTATGGATTGTAATACACCTTACTAACAAATGATATAGTTTAGGATAAACTTAGATATTTGTGTGTTGGTTATGTATGTCATGGGAATGGCTTCAATCCATTTGGTGAAGTATTCGGTGGCGGTAATGATGAATTTATGGCCATTGGAGGATGGAGGGTGTATCTTACCTATGAGGTCGATTCCCCATTGGGTGAAGGGCCATGGTGAAGTAATTGAACGAAGTTCCTGCACTGGCACTCTTATCAAGTCTCCATGTATTTGACATCATCTACACTTCTTTACAAAGATGTATGAATCCTTCTCCATTGTAGGCCAATAGTAACCTAACCTCATAATCTTGTGGGCTAGAGTAGGACCACTCGAATGAGATCCACATATACCCTCATGTACCGCTCGCAAAGTTGTTTGTGCTTCCTCAGCATTGAGACATCTCATTAAGGTGTTATCTAAGGTACGTCTATACAAGGTTTCACCGATGATGGTGTACTTAGCCGAATTTCAAATGAAGGTTCGATGTTGGTTTTTGAAAAAGTCTTGGGGTAAGGTTTGGTCAGTGAGGTAGTCGAATATGTCTTTATACCTAGGAGATGTAGGACCAACAATGGTACACAGTATCATAGTATCAGGGACATCATAAGCGGGGACCAATAGCTGTTCAACCAGAAACTCGAACTTAGGCACATTACTTGGAATATCCAACAAGGAATCCACGGTTTCCATAGCATCTGTAGCTCTATTCTAGATATGCGGTATTTGTTGAAAATTTATGTCATTGAAATACTATTTAAAACTATTAGCCATTCTCTTGTAAGGTGCAAGCTTCTCATCCTTAGTCTCATAATCATCATTTACTTGTCGGATTACTAGTTGAGAGTCACAAAAAACCTTTAGGATTTTAATTTTCCATTGAGCTGCCATTTTTAACCCAATCACTAAAGCTTCATATTATACTATATTGTTGGTACAAGGGAAAGCAATCCTGAATGATTTGGGAATGGTATCACCTTGACGTGTGAGAAATAAGATACCAGCTCCTAAACCATGGTTTGCTTGTGAGCCATCAAAGTATAGTTTCCATTCGGTCTTAATGTCAATGTTAAAGAGAAACTCATCAGGAAAGTCTGCCACTAATGGATGATCTGCTTTCATAGGTGCATCAACTAACTGATCTGCAATCACCTATTCTTTTTTTCCCTTCCTTTCGATATACTGAATGTCATATTCACTAAGTATCATGACCCATTTAGCCAACTAGCCTGTTAAAGCTGCCTTACTTAGGAGGTATTTAAGTGGATCAATCTTTGCAATTAACATAGTTTGTCGATTGAGCATATAGTACTGAAGTTTTTGGGTAGCAAAGACTACCACAAGACAGGCATGTTCTATGTTGTTGTAATTCAGTTCATAGCCCACTAAGGTATGACTGGTGTAATAAATGGCTCTCTCATGACCTTGATCATCGTATTGTGCGAGAAGAGCCCCTAATACCGACTATGTTGTTGAGATGTATAATATCAATGGTTTTCCCTCTGTAGGTGGCATTAAGACTAGTGAAGTAAGTAAATAGTCCTTGATTTGTTGGAAGGCCTCTTGACATTTATGTGTCCACACAAATGGTACTCCTTTCTTGAGTAGATGCTGAAAGGGGTGGATTTTATCTGCCAGTTGTACTATGAAATGCCTAATGGGCTCTAATCTCCCCTATAGGGTTCTGAGTTGACCAATGCTGACTGGAGGAGGCATCTCTATGATAGCTCTTACTTTCTATGGATCTACTTCAATGCCTCTTCGAGAGATGATATACCCTAACAGTTTACCTAATTTCATTCCAAAGACACACTTCTTCGGATTTAACCTAACATTGTAATTTTCAAGCCTTTGGAATATCTTGTCTAAAACTTTCAAATGATCTTCCCTTGTTTCAGATTTTTCTATAATATCATCTACATAATCTTCCATGAAGGTATGTACAAAGTCATGGAAAATTGTAGTCATTGCCCATTGGTAGGTAGATCCTTCATTCTTAAGCCCAAATGACATGAAATTCCAATAGTAGGTGCCCCATGGACACGTGAAAGTTGTCTTATGTTGGTCTTCATTTTCTATTTTAATCTAGTTATATCCTGAGAAACCATCCATGAGGGATAGCATCTCGTATCCTACTGTCAGATCTACTATCATGTCGATATTCGGCAAAGGAAAGTCACCCTTAGGACATTCCTTATTGATGTCTCTAAAGTCTTTGCATATGAAAATTCCCCTAGTTGGTTTAGTCACTGGTACAAGATTTGATATCCAATCCGCATAGTCTATTATCCTTATGAATCCTACATCCAAGAGCTTCTTAAGTTCTTCCTTGACCAATAGAGCAATTTGCGGATGCATTTTCCTTAACTTCTATTTGACTGGCTTAATACCTAGCTGTAGTGGTAAATGACACAATATTAGATCTAGATCTAGCCTAGGCATGTTAGCATATGACCAGGAAAAGTTTATTTGTCTCCTTCTGAAAAATTCCTTAAATTCTGATTTTTCTATCTCTGTTAGTGAAGCTGCAAAATATACCTTCCGAGGATTCCCTTCTGTACCTATGTTGACTTCCATAGATTCTTCTACTAGCATCAAAGACCTTTCCTATTCAACAGGGCGAATATTTAAATGTCTATCCTTGGGTGCCTCTGGGAGGCTTTCACCCTCGGATACATCCTTTATTTTGAATTTTTCTTTGTCCAAAGATGCCTTTCGATTTTCACCTAGGGACTTGGCATTTTCTTTTTCATTGTCTTTTTCCTTTTCATTTTCATTTTTGTGACTAGAGGTGTAAATAGACTCCCCAAAGTATGCTTTATCATCCAAGTCTATGGTGAAACCAACTTTATGATCCCCTCATGGTATACATTCTCTAAGTCCCATGAACTCATCAATTGCTTCATCGTTCTCGAATGTATCTATGATAGGTGTACCTTGTTGATCCCAGTCGATGAGTTTGGGATATATAATGGGCATGTCATCATTAGAGTTTTTAAAGGTAGCTACTGACAAGGTGAATATGGAATGGTTGACATTGTCATAGAAGTCTTAGACTAATTCCTTGTTTTTCTTCCTAGGTGCAGGTATACTCTGATGTGGGACTATAGTAAGGGAAGTATCATTAGAAGATGGTTTATCAGGTGCCCAAGATGCATGATCAAGGGTTTCCCAATAATAGTTCTCTTTCCATTCTTGTTTGGACAAGTGCTTCTTAGGACTAGGAATAGGTAGTTTTGGTACAGGTTTGATGTTTAGGTCCAATTCTCCAAATAGGGCATCTATGTTCATGGTACTGGTAGATGAAAGGGAATCCCATTAATCATCGCTTGAGTAAGGGGATTCGTCAAAAACTAGAGGTTTATCATAAACTAGGGATTTGTCATAAACTGGGGGAAGTGGTTCATGAGATGTCTTGATGTCTCTATAATCACTCACTTCTTCTTGAAATGATGACGAAGTACCAGGAAGCCTAATTCTAAGCGATCGACACCCTAGCCCTAGATATTTCGGTCGTGGGTAGATAGTGATCAGTTCTGTCCTTCCATTCTGATATAGTCCCAACCCACTGTGCCCATCATAGCCTTCTTTTTGCATTATCTTAAAGCCTTCTCCATACTGGTCCTTAGATATTTGAATAGACAGGGAGGGGTATTGATGTTCTTCTTGATACAACCATGAATCACCTTGATCCGCAATTTTGTCACTTAACTCTCCCCATTTTGTCAATGTCATTATAGGGGGAACATGAAATGTGACCACCGACTATCTTCTTTCTACCATAGGTAGGCCATATGCCTTCGGTGGAATCAATTGAGTGACACAGTATGATGACATTATATGATATTCTCCATAGCCCTTGTCTTGGATCTCGAGTTTAGGAGTGGTTGATGGAGGTTTGAATGAAATGGACTTAGTGAGATGTGATTGGTCAACGTATAGGGACAAAGTGGATGATGAAGCTTCTTGGTTAACTAGTACTTGTCATGGTGGAATATCCCTTAAGATTGTACAATACTAAAAATGATTTGGATCACCATCAATAGTGATAATTGTGCCATGATAGGGGAACTTAAGACATTGGTGATATGTTGAAGGTACAACTTTCATTGCATGTATCCAAGGTCTACTTAACAACAAGTTGTATGGAAGGGTGAGATCCAAAGACTTGGAAGCTGGTGTTCATGATTGCTGGGCCAATTCTTATAGGGAGTGTGACAACTCCTTTGGATGATCTTTCCTCATCATCATGAGCCTTGATGACTATACTCTTAGAGGTATCTACGCAGTCTTTGTAGAATCCCAATGCCTTAACCAATTTTAGGGTACACAAGTTCAAACCTACTCCTCCGTCTACCAAGACTCGTCAGACTTTGATTTGATGGATTAAGACTTCAAGATGTAAGGGGTCATTATGATCATATTTCTCAGTCGAGTCATCCTATTGGGAAAATGTGGCATGATGCGAGTTGGTCAAATATCCCACCATTTCTTTGAAACGATTGACATCTAAGTCTATAGGAACAATTGTGTTCTATAGAGATTTATCTAGAATGGCTCAATGCTGAGGTGATAAGGTGAAAAATTCCAAGATAGATATTTGTGCGGGGGTTTTACTCAATTGATCAAGAAGGTTGTACTTGAACTTGGAAGCCTGCGTAGGTGGCTCAGAAGAAGAAGGTCCAAGAATAGTAATCTTAGTTCTGCATGTGTTCACATTACATTCTGGATGCTTCTTAATGGTGAAGGTATTGACATTCTCATTTGTGGCTCAGAGGTGATTTATGATGGTTCATTTACCATAGTCAAAATTGGCATTGTTATAATTGATTGGTGGATTATTCTTGGGTCCTGAACTGGAGGCTTTTCTTTTTGTGTGGTTATGTAATGGGTCCGTGAAGACCTTATGATCGCTGTTCTTTGTGTTTTTCTACCCACCGACCTCTATGGTTCCATTTTCAACAAAGTCTTGTATGATATTCTTGAGTTGGTGACATTGTTGGAGGTTGTGTCCTTTCATTTGATGATAGTCACAAAAAGAGTTATCATCCCACCACGAAGGTTTGAACTATCCAGGATCATATTCTCTCGATTCCAAAGGTTTGATAAGATTATGTTTAATCAACTCTTTGAAAATAGTCTTGATTGGTTGCCCTAAAGGTGTAAATTCACATGTTGGAAATATCCTCTGTTGTGGTCTTTGTTGTTGTGAATTTTGGACACAGTTAGCTTGTTGATCCAGACTACTCATCATGTCTTGATTGGAATTATAATCCCCAAGAGTGATAACTGGTCCCGTATGTATGTGTTTAGTATCAACAATGTCATCATTTGTAACATTCTTGTTCCTAGACCAGAATTTGTTTCTATCATTTGGCATGTTTTGATGTTGGACAACCAGAGTTCTGCCTGGTACCTTAATCTCTCCTTTGTCTATAAGACCTTTTCTCAAGGATGATGCCCTTTTGTACCAAGTCTGAGAATGAAGTACAATAGTGTACCCTAAGTCACTTCACAATTTGGGATTGATGTTCTCTAGGAATATGGTGACCTTTTGTTTCTCGGGTATTTCAACTAGACATCTACTAGCTAGACTTCGCCATCTTCTCGTGTCATGTGGCACAAGGTTGCAATTGTTACCTCATTGTCTATGTTAAAAGTGAAATTTTCAACAAAATTTTCAGCTAATTCACCCCAAGATCGTATACCATATGGTAATTTAGAAAACCATTCCAGTCCTATCCCGACAAGGGTTCGTGGAAATAGTCTCATTAAGTATGTGGGGTCATATGATATGTCCATGCATGTTGTTGAGAACTATCTAATGTCTTCCAAAGGATTCTTTCTCCCATTATACTTGGGTAAAACCGGAATAATGTATCCATGGGGGAAAGGTGTCATATGCAACGCTTTGTCAAATGGACATAGACATAGGTCTTGTGCTGAGATAGTTCGCTTTCTAGACATAGACATGTTATCCATCTGCTATTGAAGTGTTTGCATCTAGTTTTGAAGGAGATTGACTTGTGTCAAGGAAATGGTGTTTGTGAAATTTGGATCAATGTAGGTGTTTTGATATGCCATGTTCTATGACGGGTTGTGATTGGGCAAGGGAATATATCTTGTCAAGATATTCTGATTTGGTATAGAGATATTCCTTGTCTAAATGGTTTGAGTTGGTATAGGAATGCTTCCTGTCTGAATTGTTTGATTAGGAATAGGAATGCTTCCTGACTGAATGGGCTGAGTTGGTATAGGTATGTTTTCGCCAACTTTGGTTCTCTTACCAATCGTGTTGGTGTTAAAGGGGTTGGAGAAAGTTGCCCTCGTAGTAAATTGTAAACCTTGTGTGATGTTGAAAGGGGTTGTGTTTACAATTGACGATGTCTGAGTTGGTATACCAGTTGGTATTGCTGCAGTAATTTGTGGAATGGAGACAGTTGACGTTGTAGTTTGGGACAGTTGTGTTGACTATGTTTGCAAAGTACGAATATCAAATCCTATGGGTAGTTTGGCACCTTCTGCTAGCAACTTTGCTAGATAAAATTGGGGATCATTTGCCAAACATTCATCCATAAAGGATGCAAATTTAGGGTCTTGTAATGTTGCGTCTATGTCCTCTATGTAAATCTGACCATGTGTGTCTCTAGTGACATGTTTTTCTAGCAAGGAATTGTGTGGTCATTTACAGCTTGATGGTTGGTTTCCGAATAGATTGATGAATTCATTAGGGTCTGTCATTGCCTTGTGTTTCTTTTTGGACCTTGTTTCGACCATGAAAAAGTTGCTCAAAATGGGTAATGCAGACTATGTCTAAAAATTGATATGACCTATGTCTATGTTTTTGGATTTTTTTGACAATAAGGATGTTGCTAAAGACCTAAAATGACATATGACAGGACAAACAATATGCAAAATTTTGAGTGGACTAATGACAATAAATGAGTCTAAGATGGGTAAAACCTAACACCTATGGAATAAATGCATGCAATGATTTTTTTTTTACTAAGGAACCTAATTGTATGACAAGGACAGTTTTGACAAGGTGAATTTTCCAAACTAGATTATCTATATGCATGCAACTTAGGATGACTATGACTAAGACGTTTACGGTAACTAAGACGTATATGACACCTAATGATGCAAGGTTTTTGAGCAAAATTAACCAAATTCTAATCCAAGGTTGATCCTAAAAACCTAAAGCAAATAGTGACAATAATGTTTCAGACTCAGCTCACGATTTTTGATGTTTTCTGTTGATAGGAAAATGCGATTCACCTAACACTTGCGGTTCAAATTTCGATAGATGTGGTTTTTCTAATAGTTGTGATTTTTCCTCTGAAAAATGTGATTCACTAAGACACATGCGGTTCTAAAACTGACAGATGCAGTTTACCAGGACACATGCGACTCAAAATGTGACAGTTGCAATTCATGATATGCAAACTGAAAAATGAATATTTTGATAAATAGATGCGGTGTTTCCCCTAATAGATGTGACTCGCTATGACACATGCGGCGTTTAAACTGACAAATGCGACTCGATTTTTTGACTGTTGAATTTTTCCCGAAAGTTTGTTGACTAAATTTGTTTGTTTGATCAAAATTTTGATGAATACAAGAAAGAGCAAACACAACAGTCAATGTATTTTCATTTTTTGTGATGAAAGGACCATTAAGACTCGGAAAAAAATTACAACCTAGGCTTTTAGGACAATACTTGTTGAATTATCACCTGGATTTCTCCAGCTATGCCTATTTATGGTGAATGACTAGTAGCCTGACCCCACTAGCTCCCCTCCACAACACTCACCTATATGGGGAAGCCAAACTACTGTATCCATGAAACTTCCATGGCATACATTTCATTTCCACACATAAACTGTAAATATGTAAGATGACTTCATAGGGCCGATCTTCCTGTGCCAACAAATAGGTAGGATTTTGGTAACTCTACAACAAGGTGTTTAATAAGGGCATTTCGTTCATGGGATACTATCCAACATCGGTGAGAGTCCATTTCTGTCCATCTCGTTGGAATAGTGTGTGTGATTCTTGGGCTTTCCCCAAGAATCCACTTTTCTATACCGACTGGAAGTCGCTTGCCTTTAGCGTGCTACTGGTCTGAGTCATCTTGGGGTGAACACTTTTTCCCACCAAGACAGGCCCAAGTCTAGAGTCAGCAACTGTTTCTCTTACACCCAGGATCACATGACTGTGCAAGGGGAGATGATACTTCGGTGTACTGAATCGTAAGGGTTACAAATGCGTGCAAAGGCACCAAACAAAGAAGACAATGGTTCTTTTTAATCCAAATGACAATTTTCTATCTAACAATCAGAAAATTCATTTTAATCCCACATGACGATTATCTATCTACCAAAAAAAAGATTGCTTAAATAAATAAATTAACACAAAGGCATTAGGTCTTGCATACAAATTTATTAGTAGTTCATTGGTCTTCAACTTTCATCCTATAGAAAATTGTCTTAGGTTTTTAAATGTCTTCTATGCTTCATCCTGCAAACACTATGTTATTCCTTCTTAACACAACTGAAATAGATATTAGCAAAAATCCAAACAACATAAAAAGAGAACATGAAAATATGGATGCACGAAAATCAATAAAAAAGTGAAAAACTTTTACTAGGTAGATGCGGCTTTTGGAGCCATAGATGCGGTTCAACTATTGGTAGGTGGATGCGATTCGTGAATTTGTTGATAGGTGGATGAGGTTTGTGGCTTCACAGATGTAGCTTATGATGGCAGATGTGTTGCTGTTTTTCATAGATGCGGCTCGTAGTTACAGATGCGTCGTTTCTCTTAACAAATGCGGTGCACCATACGAAAAACTTGCAAAAAAGAATAGAAAACAGAAAAACGGAAAGACAAAAATTTGTGCAGATTTTAAAGCGTGTTCATGTTGGGTTCACCAAATGTAAATCATAGAGTTTTCTGCAAGTACTAGAATAATAATGATCAAATCTTAATCTAAACAATAATTTGAAATCTAAAAACAAAGAACGAATAAGTAAACTAAATAATAAAACCAAAATGATCTCATCGAATATGCGTTCAACCCTTCGAATTATCTGTATTTCTTTTCTCCATTTTGCCTTTTCAATATTCTTGCCCTCAGATTTTTGTGTTTGAATGCAAGTATAGCTTTGTCGAATGTCTAAGCAAAATATTGAAGAATAGTTTCTTCTCAAAAGTTTACGATTTCAGGAGGAGGAATAATGATTGTGACAGGCCATTTTATAGATTTTTTGTTTTTGAATGATCGGCTCAAATTGAAAGAGAGATTGACGGACGAGATTGATGAATGTCATGCGATGAGTTCTGTGTCAGATAGAACGTGAGTTAGAACATGAGTTCAGGAAAGAGTAAAGATATAGACTAAGTTAGAACGTGACTTAGAACACAAGTTCAACATCTTAATCTCCAAAAATAGGAGAAATAGACTTTGTATGCAAAAGCCAAAGTTGGAACTCGAAGATGAGGAATTTGAACGTATAATTAATTAATTAAATAAAGATATTTAATTAATAAACGCATACATGCATATGGGTTAGAACTAGTTAATCAACTAGTTGTGATGGAGAGTCTTCTTGTAGAGATAAATTGGTGTTGAATTCGAAGATAATTAGAGAACTAAAAATAGATCTCAAGTCAGAAGGTGAGTGAATGAATTGGATAACTGAATGATAGAGGAATGTGACATAATTAATTAAATGTTAATTTAATTCAATCATTCGAAAATGAATTGATTTTTAATTAAATAAATAAAGATAATTTATTTAATTTGACTTTTGAAAAGGATAAATATAAATAATTAAATAATAAATATTTAATTATAGATAAAGGGGGTTAAATGAATAATTAAATAAAGATATTTAATTATAGTTGGAAAAGCATGATAAAGGGGTAATTAAATAATAAATTATTTAATTGATAGATAAAGGGGGAAGAATTAATTGGTTCGCAACTTAATTAAATAAATATGACTTATTTAATTAATCAAGTTGAATAAAGATTAATAATGAATTAATGAATTAATTAAAAAGGGGTATTCAATTAATAGAAGAAATATGTGTTAGAAAGGTTAATTAAATAATTAACATTATTTAATCATGACCATGGATAATAGAAAATTATATTGAATGTTTACTCATAGGCCTAGACCAATTTTCAGTATCTATAGTGACCATTCACAAAACACTAAACTAGCCTGCTCTCATCCTCAACTACACATCCATACTACTTAGGCTCAAAAAAAATATTCTCATACTAACAAACTATCATACACAATTGATGAAGCTTGTGGAGCTCATCAACACATCCTTGCCTATAGTGATCTAAAAGATAACATCAATGAAACCTCTCCATAAAATTCTCCCAAGAGATAGTGGAAATATCCAAATGATGCATTTTCTCCTCTTGGTACCACCAAGTAAAACAAAATCCTGTAAAGTGCATGATGGTATACCAAGGCTTGGTATTCCTACCAAAAGGATGCATCATGAAGCAATGGTCCAAGGATAATAACCAATTCTCTACCTTATTACTTCCATGATAACCCTTAAAATTTGGTTGATAGGCTTGAATAAGATCCCTTATATGCCTTGTTATCATAACATCCATATCTACTATCTTCCTATCCCCTTCATGAGGTAGATCCTACACAACTCTCTACTCTAGAATGATGAGGCCTCCTAGAATGCTCTCTCTCACTAAACCAAGGCTTCTCATCCTAATAAGGATGGGAATGAACTAAATGGGAAACCTCCTAATGAGGACCCAATAGCACTATTATCTTTTAAAGGAGATCAATAATCTAAGTATGACCAGGCAGATCAACTAGTGGATCTATCTATGAATTATCAACTTCCTCCTCTATCTGACTTAATGTAGAACATGAAGTTTAGGTGCCATCCTTTAGATGAAAATATTTACATGGGTTGGGACATATATAAATCTATCTCTAAATCCATTTGAATTCACAATACCATAAGATTGAACATCATGGTTACATAATCCACATTTAACAAGTACATGTAAAACAAATTACACACAAGTAAGCACATAAGCCAAAGATCCAAACGTATGAACATGTTCTCTGATACCAAATGTAATTCCCTACTATGGACCCCATAGGAAATTAACTCAAATACAATGGAGATTTCTTTTGAAGTACAAGATATAATTTTTAATAACCTTAATGCAATTATACACAGTTTGTCTACTCATGATGTCTCATCACAACATTGTGTTGCATAAGTGGAAGACTAAGACTCCACACATCCCTGACCTAGTAAATGTTTTTTAAAAACTTAGAAAACTAACTAAGAAGGGTTCCAACCTTTTATGATCTTCACAATACTAGGAGAACAATTTTCCATAACCTTAGGTCTATAATTGGGTCCTTTAGGAAAGTTCCACACAAAATGATGCAAGAGATGATTTAAGTCCTCAATGATGACACTTGAGAGCTAGGTAAAAACACTAATAGGACCTCATGACTATGGTGAAGAAATTCCATTTACAATTTTTTCTCAAATTAAGTACCACAAATACAAGGGGACAACAAGTTTAGAGTTAGAGAAAGTTTGACTAGGTCTTCAAGGTTCAAATGATAAAAATGGCTATAATAGAGAAACTATAAGGCACAAAATTTATTGAAAAAGGTGTTAGAAATCAAGATCAAAAATGAAAACCAGAAAATTCATTCCACAAGAGAAAAATAAAAAAAGCAAGAGAAATTTGCATGAAGATGTGCAAATGAATAATATTCAAGAATCAAGAAATTACAAGAGATGAATTGCTTTATAAAAGAAATTTATGCATAACCCTAAAGGTAAAACCTAATTTTGAACTAAAATTAGCTCAACTAAATAAAACTTACTTATTAATTAAGTAAAAAACTATTACCTAAGTAAACTTAATAAAGTGTAATTGAATAATTAGTTACACAAACACCCCCTCTTAAGTGAAACTTAGGGAAACTAAAAGGCATGCACCTAATGCTAGGATGAATGCATGAAAGCATGAAAACATGAATGGGTCCCTTCTACAAGGCCGTGTTAGGTACCCATGTACAAATGCAATGAATGGGAAAGAGGAGAAAACCTAGTGGGATAAACCCTCCCCCCCCCCCCCAATGAGATGACCTACTACAAAGAAGTACTAGAAGAACACTATTTGAGTAACACTAGAATATTGAATATGACAAGTAGGGAAAGATACTTCTATTTACAAGAATCCATATGAGTCACTAAAGGACTCATAAAAAGTCATGTTAAAGCAACATCAGTTCAGATGCGAACACTAGAAAACTCACAAACTGGAACAACCCTAGAATCTATGAAGCAATAGTAGCTGAATAAATGATTCCCCCCATAAGAGGGAATGATATGATGAAAGAATCCAAAAGCTATGCATATCTCAATACCAATGCCAAACTATGACTAAAACTGATCCATAGGAGCAAGTACCATAAAGATTCTAAAACATTAACCATAAAATGAATGGCCCTCAAATTGAGATGTGACTCAATGTGAATCTGATGCAATTAAGGATCATTAACCATAGGCTCTCAATCTGAGATGTGAACCGATGTGAACCAAAATGTGTCAAGCTATGAGCAAGATGTGGCCAAAAGAAACTATAGAATCCTGATACAACTCATGCAAGTTGTCATCAATATGAAGATGAGATCAAAGTGAATACCATTTAACTACACTCATTAAATTATTATGCAAGAAACCCCCCTGATGGAACTTTATAGAAGTTCAATTATTACAATACCCCATGATTGTAAAAGGAGAACATTGAAAACATGCATAGATCAAAGAGAAAATGCAAAGCTAATGCATCAAAACAATAAATAGTGCATGCAAAAATCAATGTTCACATCTTCCTCCATAATCAAAATTGACCCCAAATCTATTTGGAGGACTGAATCAGCTTTCTGATGCCACTTGAATCATGAAAAACTGATAATCGATGCAAAAGTTATGCCCTCTGAAGTGAAAACTGCTTCATCTGACTTCAAAGACCTATAAAATAAATCTGAAGAAAAATATGGAAAATATTCCTACACCATTGGATGAGGCTTGAAATCAGCTTTCCAACGATATCTATTTTTGAAAAATGGACTTTCTATGCTCAAGATATGTCCATTTTACTAAAAATTCTCATTTAGGCTTTAAACTAGATATTTTATTAATTTAAAGATTAAAAAAATAATAAAATTTTCAGCTATACCTTCGTGGCACAAAACCGAGGCAACACGAAAAATTGAAGCAAAATGGCACAAAATCGAGGCTTCTCAAAAATGATCTAGGCACCAAAAAAATATGGCATGAAAATCGAGGTGTCTGTATGGATCCATATAGTCGTACAGATTTTTCTTGCAGCATTTTTGAAAATCCCCAAAAAGACTAAAAATCAATTTTCAGCAAACCCTATCATATTCTATATGAAAATAGGGGTTTTTGGGCATTCTGAATGCACTTTGTGATATTCATTTTGCACTAGTATGCACCATTTGAGAGATCAAGGTAAAAATTTCTCAAAAAATGATGGAAAACCCTCTGATCTGGCAAAAAACCATCATAGCTTCAAACCCTCACATATCCGATAAATGAAGATGAAAACCAATGAAACAAAATAAAATACCAACTTTTTTCAGTGAATCGAATGGAGATGCCTGATCTAATCCAAAACGCTCCAAAAATAAGCTCAAGGCATGAAACCCTCGAGGAACCATGAACGTTCTCTACAATGAATTTCTCCAAAAACTAAGAAGGGGATTCAAACCAAGGCTCTGATACCATGTTAGAAACCAATATCACACATGCAAACCATAAAATACCTTCCACAAGAGAAAAATAGAGAAAAGCAAAAGTAATTTGTATGAAGATGTGCAAATGAATAATATTCAGGAATTAAGAAATTACAAGAGATGAATTGCTTTATAAAAGAAATGTATGCATAACCCTAAAGGTAAAACCTAATTTTGAACTAAAATTAGCTCAACTAAATAAATCTTACTTATTAATTAAGGAAACTAATTATTACCTAAGTAAACTTAATAAAGTGTAATTAAATATTTAATTACACCAACAAATGGGCATAGGGCTTAGAAAACCTCTACTTATCATTAGTTAAGAGGATTTAATCTCTAATTTTTTTATGGGGATGAGGCCACCCCTACATAGTACTAGGCCACCCCAATACACAACCAAATTTCTACATTTTCTAGCCTAGAAATTTTTTATGCCCTTAAATACTAGGCCACACTAGTATACTACCATGATGCCCAACATGAGACTATAATTCTGCCAATTGTGTTAGTCTTTTTTCTAAAAAAATAGGTTAACTTAGTGTTTGGCAGGGGCACCTAGGTGTAGGACCAAGCCACCCAAGTATACGATTTGATACTTAGGTTCATTTTAAGCATAAAATAAAATATTCTTAGAATATTTTTAGTATTTAAACATCATAATAAAAATATGCATACGATATCATGCTAGTTACCAGTTCAATGAGATGTGTAAAATATTGGTATTAAGGTGTCTCAACCTTAGTGAGTCCCATGATTATTTATTTAATTATTTTCCTATAGGTTGTTGTTTTAATTTATTAAATGCAAATATTTGTTTCCAAATTGCTAAGTCACTTTGTGGGACCGAGTGGGGAGTTGGTATCCTACATGCAAGGTTTGAAGAGGCAACATTGTGACACATGTCACATGGGTACTCCATTGGGAAAATTTGATTGTTTAGACATTAAAAACTGGCACCATGTTGACATATGGTAGTTTTTTTTGAAAATAGGCATTCACAAGGTCCACTTGTGTGAGTTTTTTATCTCTTCAAATAAGAAGAAGCAAAGGAATCTAACACATTTTCTTTGGAGATAAAAAATAAAACACTTGTTGCTTTGGCACCCATTTGAGCTTTGGGGATTTTAAAATACTCTAGGATGAGTTACCTTATGCCATGTGGCATGTTTTGAATTGTTGACTGAAGCTTGAAGAAGAAAATATCTTAAGAAAGACAGAGTTGTCACTCGAAGTGGCTAGGAGTTGTGGGTCAGTTCTATTTTTGTAGGAAACATAATTTTCTCTATGGGATTCCTAGAATATGAGGTTGTTTGAGTTTTGGAGCTGCAAGTCTTACATGTTCTTGGATATTGTTGCTTGCTTGTTCATGTATGTGCATTTTTGGCATGCTAGTAATCTAGTGACTTTGGATTCATGCATGTTGTTGATTTTTCGCTTACATGCATGCAAAGACTAGGAGATTGAAAGATGGCAATATTCAACACCCATGTATGAGAATTATATATCGATGCCTTAGTGCATTTACTTTTAGTAATGTGACTGTAATGTCTATATGCCATTATGCTACCAGATTCACTCTAGAACTTGTATCACAATGATTCAACACTTGCAAGAGCATAAACTTTGAATATTGTATGTAATAGCATCATTACTATAATATAATTTATCTATGTTTTGGTGTGTGGGTTTTTTTCTTGAAGGTGTTTCCCCACATAAATTTTGTGTTATTTTTTAATGATTTAAGTCAAAAATAATTAATTGCATATGCATTCTTAAGTGAAAATGTGAATTCTTGAAGGATTTGAAACAATTTTTTGCAACCTTCTCCTAATTGATATATATTAGGGAACAATTTCGACACTCAACTCTCCTTTTAGTTAGTATGAAAGCTTGGCTAGATTTTGTTATCCTTGTCGGGTTTGAAGGATTTTTTGTGCATATCTAGATTCAGTAGGAGTTCTTATAGAGAGAGCTTTGTAATAATACTTTTAGTATTAAGAGGGAGAGCACATTTGGAAGAATAGAGATGGAGAAATTCAATGGTGACAATTTTAAATTGTGGAAACTCAAAATGGAGAATATGCTTGTAGATAGAGATCTATGGGTTGTAATATCTAGTACAAAATTAGCAGCAATCTCATAAGAAGATTGGAACCTAATGGATTGAAAAACCAAGGGTCTGATAAGACTCTATTTGGATGAATTTTTGCTTTTGAATGTCCCTAATGAGAAAACTGCAACTAGTCTTTTGAAGAAGCTTGGTGAAAATTACAAACGTAAATCCCTAGTGAATAAGCTTTTACTGAGAAATAAACTATATTATATGCAGATGGAGGAAAGAGGATCACTTGTTGATCACCTGAATACATTCAACATGCTTGTTGATCAACTTGGTTTTGTTGGTGTAATTACTGTATATGAGGACCATTGCATGCTTCTTCTTTGTTATTTATCAAACTTTTGGGTCCACCTAGTGATGGCTATTGGAAGCACAACAACCAATTTCAAGATGGACGATGTGTTTGATTCACTGTTATTTGAAGAGATGTAGAGGATTGTTGGAATATTTTGTCATTGATGTCAAAATGGGATCAAATGGGATTTTTTTTTATCCTATGTAGAAGCATATAATGTTGTCATTAAAGTCAAAAGTGCAAACTATGCAAGGGAGATTGTTGACATGATGACAAGAGATGAAATGGAGTTGCTCATTCAAGTGAAAATGTTGGAATGATGATAGATCAGTGGTGTGCTTGGATGATATGGAGATGTAGTGAGTATGTTTATAGAGGTATGTGGATTGGTTGTTGGTTTAGAAGAGCAATTTGCTCAATATATTGCATAGTTGACAAAATGTTGTCATCTCTTTGCAAGAGTTGCTTCTAGGTATTTGATGAAAGATTAGATGGAAGATTCAAACTGTGTCTCTCAAGAGCTTTCCAGAAAGGTATTATATAGGTCCTAATGTTAATGGAGATGTCAACATTCATTTGTTCATTATCTCGGTCTAGGGTTTATCAGTTAAACCCTACATGTGCAAGAGTTTACAATCACAGTGTTCAAATAGTTTCTATTATGTCGGTGACTTGGTATTGCAAGTTGCAAGTCACATAAGTAATAAATTATGTCATTCATCCCATAGAGGTGACTGACCCCTCTGCCTAGCGCTTTAAGTTTATACATCTGCTTTAGATCAATGGGACACTAGTGTATCGACAAGAGTCAAGTAAGTGTATCTTTGGTGACCTAATGATCATCTCATCGACAATACAATAGGTCATTGAAGGGAGTTCTATAAATGTCTCTTTGATGGATGATAAGGAGTGTGGTAGTGTTATTGGCTAGATTGGATGACATTAGTGAGACTTTTAGCTATGTCCCTCTGACTTGGCAATGAGAAGGTAGTGTTCAATGTGGGACACTGTCATAATGATGTGGCATGATGAGATAGAGTAAATGGTAATCCACATCCTTATTATGGATTACAATGCAATGACATGGTGATGAGGTAGATAGATGACGTCAGAGGTGTATATGCAGTCGTTGCCTGCATAACTTGCTGAGAATTTAGTGGGGCCCATTCAAGACCCATGAGAATAGTGGGGAATGCTAGAGATTAATCCATGGTGGATGAATGATGACCGTTGATGAATATTGTGTTGAAAAAAAAGAATAGACGACTAAGAGGGGGGGTGAATCAGTTGTTACAAAATTTAAGACTTATTTAACCTTAACAACCTTTAATCTCATATCTGATAAATAATAGTGAAATCATGAATCAACAACACATCAGAAACACATATAACACCAAGATTTTTACATGGAAACCCTCTTAGGTGAAAAATCATAGTCGAGATTAATCCACAATTTATACCTTGTTAAAAGTATAAGATAAATAAATAAGGAATGAACATGCATTCAGGAACACTACCTAGAGATCAATGCTCAAAGAAGACACACTTTCTTACATAAAAATTTCAGATTAAATCCATCTGAAGATATTGAACTGAGAAAGTAGCTTCTTCAAAAGCTTGATTACAATTCTAGTTAGCACAAAAACACTTCTTCACACTTCGCTCAAACTTCTTCATCCTTTTCTATCTAATCGAATGACTTGATCTTTATTCACGCATAACACTGACACACTTCACATAACACTTCACATATACATACTAAAATGAATTAAAAATTTCTCTTATATATCCGCTTCATGGAATTACATCAACAAATTTGTCGGCCAAAAATAAAAGAATAGATGAATACAAATTATTAGCCTAATTCATGAACAAATCTCAATGCACACCAACCAAAGTCGGTCACAACATAATGAAGACCTTAAAAAACATCCTCAAGCACACCAACCATTCAAAATTAATCCACAATGATCCACAACACACTACAACCACCATGTTAGCCAAGAACATGAAAAACATGTACACACAAAGGAAAAATCTTCGATCACGAGCACACCGATCAATGCGGATGTGCAAAAAGGATAGAGCATGATCTAGAAACATCAATGAACATCACATGAGCATGCATAACTCAAATTACAACAATTACACTCTCTTGTTCAAGAAAAACCAGCTACAATAATAGAATAATTGTAGGAACACATAAACTCACAACTTGCTCCAATATTGATGTGCACCTCTAAAAATTCTAGAGGATAAACTAGATAGGCTGAGAAACAAACCCTTTAATGCACAATTTCTGAATACCAACATACTAAACTTTTCACCTCACTGAACTTCACAACTTCATAGACAACTTCCAACATATTTGTTATAATTTTCTCAATATCCTCGACATATACAGCCTTCAAGACACCAATGCTAATAGTTTTGACATCAATGACAACCACATATTAGCAACACAACCAAAAAATCCAACAATACCCCCTTTGTCATTGATGGAAACACATGATGTGAAAAGTATCATCAACACAACTAGCTCTTCTCCAACAGTCTCCCCCTTAGATATTGTACTCGTCTCCCCAAATTTTTTCACATTACTCTTCTCCCTCTTTGACATCAATGGAAAAGGTATACAAGCTCTGAACCACATATCTGAATCATCTAACTACTCCCCCTGAGTAGCAGACACCATAACATCAATCCAAAATAGGATATGACTATAAGTGCACGGGCTGATGCAAATACTTGCATCTTAGTTCTAATTAGGAGGGGAAATCACCCCTAATTTGCGTCTGAAATACTCAAAAGTATCGTTAGGAAATGGCTTGGTAAATTTGTCTGCAATTTTTTCCTTAGTAGGCACATACTCTAATCTAAATTCTTTATCACTCACTTTGTCTCTTAAAAAATGATATTTGATAGATATATGGTTTGTCTTTGAATGCAACACTAGGTTCTTGGACATGTTTATGGAACTTGAATTATCACAAAATATAGAAATAGGCTCATCATACACAATTTTGATATCTCTTAGCATCTGCTTCATCTAGATAACTTAAGTACAATTATTTGCAGTAGCAATATATTCTGCCTCAACATTAGCTAAGGAAATGGAATTCACATTTTTACTTAGCCAAGACACCAACTTCTTCCCCACGAAGAAGGCACCACCACTAGTAATTTTCCTGTCATCCACATATCCTACCCAATTTGCATCAATAAAGGCATTAAAGGTAACATCATCATCTTTAGGATACCATAGGCCAAAATCAGCTATCCCTTTCAAGTATTTGAAAATTCTCTTTACAATAGTCACATGAGCTTCCTTCAAATCAACTTGATATCTAGCAACCATGCATACAACATTCATGATGTTTGGTCTAGTTTGAGTCAAATAAATAAATCCATTGATCATTGACCTATATCTTTTTTGATTTGCCTTAGGAGAATCATCATTTTGTGTTAAATTGCATTAGGTTACCATGGGTGTACCAATAGGCTTTGAGTCTTCCATGCCAAACTTTTTCAGCAACTCTCTTACATATTTGGACTGAGATATAAAGATTCCATTATCTAACTGAGTAATTTGCAATCCTGAAAATAATTTCAAGTCTCTAATCATTGACATCTCAAACTCACTTTTCATTTCATCAACAAACTTCATGCATAAGTCATAATCACCTTCAAAAATGATGTCATCAACAAAGACTTCAATAATCAACTCTTTATCATGATCCATCTTAAAATATAGATTACTATCAGGAGTACCTTTATTGAATCCAAGCTTCAACAAGTATTTATCTAGTCTAGCATGGTAGGCTCTAGGGGCTTGCTTGAGTTCATACACTGCTTTATTCAATCAGCAAACCATATCTCCTTTATCAGTCAGTTGAAATCGATCTGGTTGCTCAACATATACTTCTTCTATCTCACCATTTATAGATGTTGAATTTACATTTATTTGATAGAATTTTTAGTTCTTGAAAGTGGCATAAGCAAGAAACAATCTTATAGCTTAAATTCTAGGAATAGGGGCAAAGGTTTCTTCAAAATCAATACCTTCCATCTGTGAGTACCCTTTACATACTAGTCTTGCTTTATTCTTGACCAATTCACCTTGTTCATTCAACTTATTCCGAAAGACCCATTTGGCTCCAATCACATTTGTATCCTAAGTTTTGGGAACAAGAATCCATGTATCACTTTTATCTATCTACATCAATTCTTCCTTCATTTCTTCCATCCAATATTCATCTTTACATGCTTCATTGAAATTGTTGGGCTTATTTTTGGAAATCAAACAATACTCTTCTGCAATTCTTCTTCTAGTTTGCACACCTTTTTTCTTATCTCCTATAATCTGATCTTCAAAATGATTTATCTTTACATACCTTAGAACTTTAGTATTCTCTTGAGATTTTGGTTCTTCTATTCTCTCTTCTACTATTTCACTAGCTTCACCTTCTTGATTCACTTGATTCATCGAAACAATTTGAACTTGATTATGTGTCTAGGCATTCTTTCCTTTATCAGTACTATCATGTTTTTCATCTGAATCATATCCTCAGTATCTAGATGATCTAGTAGTATCCTCATCAACTTTGATATTTTCACTTTCAACCATATTCCTCAATCTTTTATTATAGCACCAGTAGGCCTTACTTTTAGTAGACTAACCCAGAAAGATTCCTTCATCACTCCTAGCATCAAAATTTCCTATATCTACATCTCTTTTGATATAACATCTACTTCCAAATATTTTGAAATATTTAACAGTAGGCTTATAACCAAACTACAACTCAAAAGAAGTCTTACCAGAATTACCATTAACATTTACCCAGTTAATAGTATATACAACTCTTCTTAGAGCTTCTCTCCAATAGATGTAAGGCACATTACCTTCCAACATCATAGTTCTAGAATCATCTAGAATTGTTTTGTTCTTTAACTCAACAACCCCATTATGTTGAGGAGTCTAATGAGCAGATAACAAACTTTTGATTCCATGCTCTTCATAGAAAGAATTGAACTCCCAGGAAGTGAACTCACCACCTCAATATGACCTTAAGCATTTAATATTCAAACATGTCTCATTCTTAGCTAGAGCTTTGAAAATTTTGAACTTTTCTAATGCTTCATGTTTTTCTCTCAAGAAAGAAGCCCATATCATCCTAGAATAATCATCAATAAGCAACATAAAGTACCTTTCCCCTTGTATACTTTTGATTCTGGAGGGACCACATAGATCAGTATGTTCTAGCTCTAGTACTCCATTAGAGTGATGTTGTTTGCTTTGAAAAGAATCTCTAGTATGCTTTCCCATCTTACATTCGTTGCATATGGTGTTAGTGGGCTTCACTAGCTTAGGAAGATCTCTAACTGCTTGAGTGGAGCTTAATTTGACAATGTTGTCAAAACTCACATCACAGAGCCTCCTATGCCATAACCAGCTTACATCAACTTGATAAATAAACAAATTTCACTAGTGACATCGGGTGAAAAATGTTACCTCTTGTCTTTATACCTAAAGCAATTACATTTCCAAAACTCCCCAATATCCTGCACTTTCCGTCTTTGAACTGAAGATTGTATCCCTTGTCGACCATCGATCCAACAATTAATAGATTATGCTTCAATCCTTCTACATAAAGAACATCATCAATATTATGTTTACCACCAACAGAAATAGTGCCTCTGCCATAAATCACACCAATATTGTTATCTCCAAATCTTACAACACCACCGTCTTATTTTTCCAAGCTTACAAACTTGATTTTGTCACTAGTCATATGATGTGAGCATCCATTATCAATCACCCACTCATCATTTTCTTCAATTTTGGCTACAAGAGCTTTCTCGAGATTCTAATTTCTAGCAGATTTAGTGGACAATGAACCATTTTCCTTGATAGCAATGAATACCCATCCATCTTCATTTCCATTTTCTTTATCAGATTCATCATCAGTAACACCTACTTTAGCATAATATCATTTATTTTTAAATCTAGGTTTGTTAGGTTTTGACCTAGGAACTCTTTCAGGATACCTTGATGCAAAATGACCTATCTTATTGTAAGAGAAACATTTAATAGGAAACTTTCCTTTATACTTACCTTGTCCTCTAGCTTCTCTTTTCACAATCAATGCTTCCAGCTCTTCTAGCTCTCTTTCTTCATCTTCAATCTTTTTCATCTCATCTTCATACTTGAATGTTCTTCTGCAACTTTCTCCCAGATCATATCTCTGTTGGCTTCTTCCGGATATAGTAGCTTTAAATGTGTAACACCCCTCTGTTTTGCTCTTATGTTAGACTAAGATGCTTTATTATTTGATCGTTTCTTTTTGAGCAATACGAACTATGTGTGTTAAGAGATGTAATTTCCTTGATGTTATACTTGACATGCTTTGATTAAATAATGTTGGTTTATTATGACATGATTATTGCTTATGGATTTTATTAATGATGGAACTGTTAGTTTGTTGATACTGTATTGGTGAAGGGGACAGGATTGCATCACTCGCTTGTGAGTGCCCTGTGATTCTGTGATTTCCTCTTCACGGTGTGTTTATGATGATTTTATATACATGTGCTATTGATGCTTTGGTACAGGTTTGCAAGTACATGACATCGACTCCACCTGGCTTCACAGGTTTGAGCATGTCGACCCAATGGTATGTTGATTGGGAGATAGTAGCTAGGTTACATGTGTCAAGTCTACACCCTAGCCTTAGCGGGTCCTTAGTCGAGTTAGTTGGGTCTTTGTGGTGCTTGTTTTAATATATTTTAATTATGAAGGGCTCTTGAGTATGGAAATTAATACTTGGAATGATTGATTTAAATAGTGTTGATATTTAGTTAAATTAAAATTTTACATTGTGATAGAAGTTTTTTATTTAAGTTGATTAATTAAATTTGACTTATTTAATTAATTAAATTTAATCCCAGGGATTGAATTTATTTGTTAAATAATTAAAATTAATTAATTAAATATGGTTTTTTAGAAAGTTGTATAATAGAGTTTAATTGCATATTGGAATTTAATTTCAATTAGTGGTAATTAAATTAGTATTTGGTAATTAAATTAGTTTTTGGATTTAAATTGGTATTTAGAATTATTAAAATAAATGAAAATTAATTCATTTTGGAATTATATTTGAATTGGAAGTTACTAAATTTATTTTGGAATTAAATTGTAATTAGAAATTATTTTAACATGCAAATGGCTTTGAGAAAAGAGCTGATTGTGGAGAAGATATTTTGAGTGTGACATGTGTGTGAGAAGAATTTATGAATTATTTTGATTGAGAAATTATGGAGAGAGAATTGAATTGGAAAAAGGAGAGAAGATCTCTACACAGGAGATTTTTGGAGAAAAAAAGAGATTATTTTTGAAAGAAGTTTTGGTTGAAAAATTTGAGAAAGCTCAAAGGGGTTTTCAAGAATTTTTTGCAGGTTTCTGTATTTTTACATCTTCCTCAAAGTGGTGATTTGGGAAGCTTTGGAAATGGATATCTGATGGGGAGGCTCTGCTTCAACTTTCATTTCTTCAAGCTTCAGGAAAACAGGTTCCTTCAAGTTTTATTTTATTTATTTTATTGTTTGAGAAAGATTGCCTGTAGAAAAGTTAATTTTGTAGAAGCTTTACTTAAAATGGTTTAATTAAGATTAAAAGATTGCCTGCGCAAGAAGATTTATGTGTTTTGTCTATAGAAGCTTTAAATTGACTTCAAATTTTGTAAAGCTGGATTTTTTTAAAATCTGCTTATAGAAGTTTTGTTAAATTTTAGTATGAGGAAGTTTGTGTAACTTTTCTTTTAAAAGATTGAAATTGAAACCCTTTCATAAAATTGAGAAAATGATTATTGTATATGTGAAAATTCTCTTGTAGAAAAATTGATTGCCCAATTAAATTTGTTGTAGAAGACTTTCTTCATAAAAATTTTCCCCAATTTTATTTATTATTGAAACTCCCTGGGTAATTTGTGGAATTGAAATCTCTGACAATCTGTAACTCTCTTTCCGTATAATTTTTTTTTGTGAGAACCAAACTAATTTTGGAAAGATTATTTTGAAGAAGGAAATTTATTTATTTTTGCTAGTTCTCAAACAATTTAGTTAGCTGGAAAATTATAATTTTTTGTGTTTCTGATAAATACATATTCTGTAGAAAATTTAGGTAAAATCTTTCCATAGTAAAATGGTATGGTTGCGTCATCCATAACTCTATTTCTACAAACTGGGTTGGTACGAAATTTAGAGGGTTTTTATATCTTGACGTTTTCTTATCCCTCTCCAAAAATTGCAAATACCCAGACCGTACTTTCTGATGTACGGTTGAAACACGAGGCTACTGTCAAGTTGTTTTCCCCATGGCTATATCTGTTAATAATAAATCTATATATATTTTAAACATTTATGGATTAGACATTAATGGATTTAGACATTTTGAATAATATATATTGTTTTAGCTTTTAAATGAGGAGGTAGTTGTTGTTAATGGAAATTCAGTTTAAGAGATTTAATGTAGATATATTTAATGTATATATTTTAAGTAGATTTTATGTTATTTTAGTTTTAAATTGTTGCATGCAATTAGGAGATATAAAAGGAAGAATAATTTATTTGCATGCCTTGGTCTATTAGGGAAATGGGTATTTAAGTAAATAGAGAAAATTGATGTTTTATAAATGTAACTGGGGAATGAGATATTTAATTATATAAGATAATTCTTTTGTAGGAACAAATGTTTTATTATCTAAAATTGGTGAAATAGATTGTGGTGATGTTTATTTCTAGTTGAAAGAGTCTTTCAATTGCATAATTAGATTGGTTACATCTGTTAAATAGATGCATGTACGAGTTCAAGTTGAAGTTAATTTTAAAAAGAAGAGTTCTTGTAATGAAGATATTGTTTTCATTTTAATAGGCATTGGATTAGATGCATGTAAATGCATGTATTAGGTGAAATTAAACTAATATGTTTTTGAAAAGAGGAAAGTATAATTTAGTTAAATGATGGAATCTATTTGGGGAATTGAATATTTATTAATTTAAAATTGAGGGAATTGGAATAATAAATGAAATGAAGTTTTTATAATTGTTTAAATTATATTAAGATATTTGAGGAATCTGTTAGTTAATTAGTTGAATTTTTCTCTTCATCTTTATATAAAGGTTCTTATTAAATTAGAGGAAATTGAGTAACTTGATTTATTACCCCTTCTTATCACTTAATATGAATGGATTTAGAAAATCCAAATCTTAGATTTAATTATCGTGATGATTGTTTATATGGTTCTTCTAGTTGCAATTAGAGGAAATGAATATTTAATTGAGTGGGTTTGCGAGAATAGGTATTTATAAATATATATAATATGTTAGTGGGAACAAAGGTTTAATTATTTTAAAATCGAAGAAATTAGGGAAATGGTTAGTGTGATGTTTATCTCTGATTGGAAGAGCCTTTTTAATTGATTAGTTAAATTGGGATAATTGAGTGCTGCGAATAGTTACAAGTCATTTCGTTGACTATATGTAAGGTTGTGATAAATTATAATATTATAAACATTAAATTATTATGTCTTTATGATGTGTTTGAGATATCTTCTGTGGTATTTAGGGATATTTGAAAAGAGGTGTTAGATGAGGTATTGTAATTCTTCCCATTTGGGTATGTTAAATTTGAGAGTTATCATTTCATGGTCTTGTCTTTTGTAGTTCTCCATGGTAGTAGGGATTGCCGTTTTTAGTGAGTCACCATGTTTCTACAAATGAGGAATGGTTTTTTCTTCTTTGAATGGATTGTTGGATTATTTGTACCTCCTTAGTTTGGAGTGGTGATGAATGACATGATAACTGTAGGAGGGTGAAGCTCAATGGGGGCCTAAATTTGGAAAGATATGACGGGTAACTAATGTACCTTGAGTGACATTTCTCCTTGGTTAGTAGTATGTTTAGGATATTGGTGTGTCATACTGTTTAAACTCTTATTTCAATGTAATCTTGAGTTAGTGTTGTACTTGTGGTGGTTTTGTTTGGTGTTGAGTCATCCTATGACTAGAGGTTGTAGGGATTGTCCTTGTATCTGTGTTATTGTCTCCTAGCACGGGGGGTGGGCCTTCGGGTACCACTTGGTCGGGAGGAATGTGCGCCCTACACCATTAGGTTCCCTTTGATTTGTAGATTACGTTGTGAGGTTTTCAGTGGAGAGCTCGCAGTGGTTTCATAATTTAGTTTAAGCTTTCTATTTACTTTATAATAGCTCTTGTAATTATGATTCCCCTCACTTATTTTTGAGGAACCTTGTAATTGTAATAGTTAGGTTTGAGCTACCTCATTCTGGGAATGAGTATTGTAATCTATTTTTAAGGTAATGTAATATGGAACTTATTATATGTTATTCTAGTGTTAAAATCTTTATTGCTTTATAAGTTTGTGAAATTAAATGTATGGTTAATATTTTAATTAATGCTTTATGTGCATATAGTGTGTATGTTTGGTAATCATTGTAATCTTGTCACGTTACCTTAGAGGTTGTTGCAAAGTGTTGTGCATCTTCTTATTATTAATGCACTTTTAAGAAAAAAAAATTGTACGCTTCCGCGTTGAGTTGCAACTTCCTTTAGGGTCCCGTGGCAGGGCATTACAAAATGCAGATTATGTCTTATGGGTAGATTCACCATATTCACTCAACCCAAAGGCAACAACCTTGCCAATAAACATATCTTTTGTCACATTTTTTACTATCCTAAGCTCTTCAATAGCATGCGCTTTCATTTTGTAAGAAGTAGGAAATGATTTGAGCACGTTAGCTACAATCCCTTATTCATCCAAATTTTGACCAACATATCTAATACCCATCACTAGTTCATTTACTTTTTGCATGAAAGAAATAATGTTTTCATCTTCACTCATTTTCATGTTTTCCCACTTGCCTTTCAGACTTTGCAGCTTAGCAAATTTCACTTGTGCATCTCCTTCATAGAATGTTTCCAGCTTCTTCTAGATCTCATGTGTTGTTCTCAGACCCATCACATTTGTCATCTTTGAATCTATCAGAGAACTCAATAATGCTTCTATAGCCCTGATATTACTTTCAACTTCTTTGATCTCATCAGGAGTAGAGGGACCATTCTGAGGAATAACATATCTATTCCTTGTAATCTTCCAGAAGGGTTCACCAATGCACTTCAAATGAAACTCCATTATAGCCTTCCACATAGAGTAGTTTGTTTCATTGAATCTAGGACTATCCTTCTTTTATGATGCCATCTCGGACCACCTCAAGCTATTAAACTTATTTAGAGGAAATTTCTCTGATACCAATTGTTAGAAAAACAAGGATAGACAATTGAGGGGGGGTGATTTAGTTGTCACAAAATTTAAGACTTATTTTACCTTATCAACATTTAATATCAAATCTGATAAATAATAGTGAAAGAATGAATCAACAACACATCAAAAACATAAATAACAACAACATTTTTGCATGGAAACCTTGTTAGGGGAAAAACCACGGTGGAGGTTAATCCATAAGTTATACCCTATTAAAAGTATAAGATAAATGAATAATGAATGCACATGCATTTAGGCACACTGCCTAGAGCTCACTGTTTAGAGAAGACACACTGTCTTACATAAAACTTTTAGATTAAATCCATCTAAAGAGATTGAACTGAGAAATTAGCTTCTTCAAAATCCTAATTATAGTTCTGGTTAGGCACATAAATACTTCTTCACACTTCACTCAAAAATTTTCATCCTCTGTTCTACAATCCAATGATCTGATCTTTATTTGCATATAGTACTTGCACACTTCACATACACTTCACATATACATACTAAAATGAAGAAATAATCGCTCTTATATATCTGCTTCATGGAATTACATTATCAACTTTATCAACCAAAAATAAAAGAATAGATGAATACAAATTGTCAACCCAATTCATGAAAAAATCTCAATGCGCACCAACCAAAGTTAGTCACAACATAATGAAGACCTAAAAAGACATCCTGGAGTGTGCCAACAATTCAGAAATTAATCCACAAGGATCTAAAACATGCTACAAGCACCATGTCATCCAAGAACATGAAAAACCCAAACATAGAAAGGAAAAATCTCTAATCACAAGCACACCGATCAATGTGGAGATGCAACAAGGATAGAGCATGATCTAGAAACATCAACAAACATTGCAGGAGCATACACAACAAATAAAATTACTAGAATTACATGATCTTGTTTGATAAATGCCAACTACAGTAATAGAATAACTATATGAACACAAAAACTCATAACTTGCTCCAATATGGATGCGCACCTCTAGAATTTCTAGAGGATAAACTAGATAGGCTCATAAATAAATCCTTTAATGCACAACTTTTGAATACCAGCATACTAATATTTTCCCCTTACTGAACTTCACATCTTCACAGATAACTTCCAACATATTTTTTATAATTTTCTTAATATCCTCAACATATACAGCCTTCAAGACACCAATGCTAATAGTGTTGACATCAATGAAAATCACATATCAAAAACACAACCACAACATCCAATAGATTGTGGGACTAGATAGTTGAAGGTGACGTATGTCATGAGCTATTGGTAGTGGTGAATGGTAGAGATTGAATGAGGAAGATCAGACGGTGCCCGTAGTGTATTTGGTGGGACCCAAAAAAGGAGGAAGAGAAGACATATGATTCAAAGGAAAAGATCTCAAATGGCTAAGTTAGTGTAAATAGCATTTCTATTGGTAATCGATATAGGAGAAAGAATTAATTGGTCCAGCTGCACCTATGACCAATTTAAAGGAAGATTTGATCTTCAAGATGGTGGCACAGATTATAGAGGTGATCGAGATTTGATCAAATTGAATGAAAAAGAGAATGCATTGAATGAACATATAATTATTAGGGTTTGATAGAGAGAATGAGGGAAAATTATCTATATCAAAATTAAATATTGTGTGGCTCGATGTAGAGGTATGGGAATATCTGACAAACCTTATTTGATGTCTTTATGATGAGCTAGAAGATGGCATGTAGCTCAATGTATAGGTACCTTGATGGTGAAGTTAGCAATCGAAGGAAACCCTAGCAAAAGATTTGAGAAGATTTGAACTATGGACAAAATCTTGAGGTAGAGATTGTAGGTTCATGGAGAGAAAAGAAAATATGATATTCCCAAAAGACTATATCTGCAAGAAGAGGGTATGCTATATAGGTAGTGTAACAAAGTGTGCATGTGTAGAGAGAACAACCTACATTTCATTTTAGCACTGAAAAATGTTACATATTGATGATTATGTAATAGAGAGAGAGAGAGCACCAAAGGATACATTGAATTCATTTTAAAATTCCTAGACTATAATACAAAACATAATCTAGGTTTTCATTCAGGAGAGTGTAGATGTATGAGAGACTATAGAAATGGAAAGAGGAGAAGAGTATCAAGAGAGAACAGTGATTGTTATATGAGCAAAGGAGAGTGCAGAGCAGGGGTGTGTTGTTGAGAGTTTGGTTTCAGTAGTAGAGTGTACATTGTAAAAAGTGCAACAATGTACTCAATGTAATGATGCAATATAGGTTATGGAGAAACAATCTATGCATATATGAGCTTGTGATGTTGTAAGAGGTTGTAGCCTCATTGTATTGGGTTGTAGCTTAGTTTAGTGGATTATAGTCCCTTTGGAGTTACAACTCCTAAATGAGGGTCTTGTAGCATCCTTGAATTTGTAGCTTCTAAATTAGGGAGTTGAAGCCTCCTTGAGTTGTAGCCCTAAACATTGTAAAAAATATTTGGATTGTGAGGTTGGATTTGAGTAGTAGACTCAAGCAATGTTTCTCACCATGGTTTTACTCATCTTGGGTTTTCCACATATATCTGGTGTTGAGGGAATGTGTGTGTTCATTGTATATTTGAAGATTTATGTTTTCATCTTTAGTTTTCAATCTACACATTAAGAGGTTGAGAAAGAAATCTACAAAAAGTAATATGCAAAAAGGTTTTGAGAGCCAAAGTTTTGGTATCTACCGATTCACCCCCTATCAGTAAATCAATGTGTTCTAGTGAGGAAATCATTTAAGATGGCTAAGGAGGCCCTATTTTTTCATGGTAGATCAAAGTAGAAAGGAAAGAAAAGGGACAAGAATTATAATTCCAAGTCTTTGAGGAGATCTAAGTCTCGTGGAAAAAATTATAAGTCTAAAGTTTGGAACAATGGTAAATCTGATCATTTTTAGAAAGATTGAAAAGAGGAGTAAAGAAAGAGAAACTATAAATCCTCTTATTATAAATCTAACTCGAAATTATTGTATGAAGATGTATATGCATTTGTGGAAACCTTAGCAACACATGCATCAAAAGATGTTTGGTTGATTGAATCGAGTGCCTCTTTCGACATGACCTCTCACTGAGGTTGGTTCTCAAAGTATGAAGAATATGATGGTGGGAAGGTGTACGTAGGTGATGAATCTCACCTAAATATTGCTGGTAGTGGAAGATTTAGGATCCATTTCCCCAATGGTAGTGTGAAGGGGATTGATGGTGTACTACATATCCCTAGTTTTGTATAAATCCTACTTTTAGTAAGATGGGTGATGCAGGTGTGCAGTTTTTTTTCAAGAGTGGAAAATGAAAGATGACTAGAGGTTATATGATTCTTTCTAGCGGTGTTAGAATTGAAACCTTTTATATGTTGAATAAATGTACTTTTTCAGTGTAATATCACTTCTATGAAGTCCAAGAAAAGGGCTTTGGATTCTTCATCCTCACCATCAAATTGAACAGAGAAGAAGAATCCAGTGTCTAAATATAATGGTCATGCTTTTTGGGTACCTAAGGGTTATAATTATTTGGAGATGAAAATCCCAGTAGAGAAAACAATTTTGTGGCACCAAGGACTTTCCATAATGGTGAGAAGGGTCTTAGACCCCTGAAAAATAACAGCCTTGTTGAAGGCCTTGATGATTGTAATCTAGAGTTTGATTTTTGTGAATATTTTATTTATGGAAGACAAAAACATGTTTCATTTTACTCTAGTTCTCATAAATCTTTTGGGGTTTTTTATTATGTGCATTTTTATGTGTTTATTCTAGTTAATATTCATTCATTATCTAAATTTGTGTACTTTGTCTCTCATAGATGTCTATTCTAGAAGGATATTTGTATATTTCCTCACAAGTAAATATGAATTTTTTAGTTAGTTTAAGGAGTTTAAATCCTTAGTTGAAAACCATAATAGTAGAAAAATCAAGTGCTTCAAGATAGAAAATGGTGGTGTGCATTTTTCTACAAAATTGTATGGGCATTGCAGCAACCATGGAATCGAGAGATAAAACACAACTCCATACACCCCACAACAAAATGGAGTTTTAGAGAGCATGAGCAAAATGCTAATGGAAATAGATTAGAGTGTGTTGAGTGGTGCTAGCCTTGAATAGAAGTTCAGGGTTAAATTTGTATCCATTAGATGTTACCTGATTAATAGGTCTCATACTTCAAATCTTGGTGAAAATACACACATTAAATTATTTTCTCGAAATAAGCCCTTGATGAGACATCTCAGATTCTTTGGTTCTGAGGCATATTATCATGTGTCTAATGTAAAGAGATCTAAGTTTGAGAATAAGGCAGTAAAGTGTACCTTCATCAACTATGGTGTCACTATGAAAGAGTACAAGCTTTGGGATCTAGTTTTTGAGAAGGTTCTTTATAGTAGGAGTGGGGTCTTCTACGAGCTAAAACCTTCCACAATTAATCTACAACTAGAGAAGGAAGAAAATGAGGCATTTAAAATTTCACCTACACTTGAGAGAGATGTATTTCAAGATGGTGTTTCCCTTGGTCTTCTATATGCAAAGAAATTCATGGGTTTGTGACATGGCTTAACCACCTCCTATTGATCTTGTATAAGTCTGGCAGTTGTATCGGGCATTAAAAGGTTGATATTTTGGTGCAACAACAACAAGCAATATAATAATTGGTATAAGAGCCAAGGTCATATGTTTGAACCCCTCACTTCGGGGATTGTTGTAGGATGGTGTGCCCCTTGTTCTACTTTGTGTGGTACAATGATTGGGTTAGTGACATAGCGTAACTGCCTCTTGTGGATCTTGTATAAATATGGCTCTTGTATGGGGTATTAAAAGGTTTATATTATGGTGCATAAAAAACCACCAATGTAACAAGTTGAACTACATACTTCTAGTGGACCTGATGATGAGTAGAGCTCTAACAACTCTGAGAGCTTTGAAGAAGAGAAAGAATCACAACCTTAGTAATTGAGGAGGTCTACATGAGAAATGTAGCAACTGAAAATGTTTGGGTATTCTATATTAGATTCTATTTGTATATTTGATTTTATTGCTAAAACTAAAGAGCCTAGGATTATTAGAGAGGCTATGAGTATGCATGATGCACATTCTTGGATGAAATCCATGAATGAAGAGATGATTGCATTGAAGAAGAATGCTAAGTAATATTTGGTACCCTTTCCAAAAGGATGTAAGCTAATTGGATGCAAATGGGTGTTCAAAAATAAAATGGGTCCTGATGGTAGTGTTGAGAATTATAAGGAAAGGTTGGTCACAAAGGGATACTCCTAGGTTTAGGGAATAGATTATTGGAGATTTTCTCTCCTATAGCCAAGCTAACATCTATTCGGTCATTTTTATCACTTGCAACAGCTTATCACTTTGAAGTTGAGAAAATTTATGTGAAGACAACTTTCCTTAATGGTGACTTGAAGGAGGAAATTTATGTCACAAACAAATAAATTTTTTGTGAAAGGTAAAGAGAATCTAGTGTGCAAGTTGAGAAAATATTTGTATGGTCTAAAACAATCTCCTTATGTGGTACTAGATGTCTTACACCTATGTGTTGTCTTTGGGACTTTTGAGGTCAAAATCCAACCATTGTGTCTACTACAAGGCTGAAAGTGGTTGAATTGTCATTATTATCTTGTATGTGGATGATATCTATTCATTCCGAATGGAAAAAGCATGATTTCAAATTTGAAGTCTTAGTTATCAACACAGTTTGAGATGAAAGATCTTGGTGGAACAAGGTATATTTTTGGGATTGGAATCCAAAGAGATAGAGCTTGTAGACAACTTTGGTTAAGCCAAAGCAAGTATGTGAACTCTATTTTGGAGATATTTAGCATAACTGCTTGTAGATAGATGGTTGTTCTAATTATTCAAGGGATAAAGATTTCTATGTAGGATTGTCCAAAATATCCTATTGAAATAGAGGACATGCCCAAATTTCCCTATGTGAGTGTTGTTAGTAGCTTGATTTATGTAATGGTTTATACAAGGCCAAACATTTCCCAAGTAGTGGGAGTCATTAGCTAGCTTATGGCTAATCGTAGATGGGTGCATTAGGATATGGTGAAGAGAGAATTTAGGTATTTGTAGTGTACTTTTTAGCATGCCATGTATTTTAATGTTTATCCTACTGGACCTCAAAATTTAGTGAGCATTTGTTGATATATGCATTTTGATTGGGTGAGTGACATTGATAGAAGGAGGTCCACTAGCTGATATATTTTCATGATGTTTGGTGGTACTATTGGTTTGATGAGTAAGCAACAAGCTATAATACCATTGTCCACTATTGAAGCATAGCATATGGTAGCTAATTGTACTTGTAAAGAAGCCATTTGGCTTACGATACTATGCTAAGATATTGGTTTTGATCCAAGACAATTTACTATCTATTGTGATAGCTAGAGTGCTATGTGTTTAGAAAAATATCCTACTTTCCATGCTAGACAAAGCACATTGATGTGTAGTTTAATTGTTTTTCATGATATGGTGGAAGATGGAAAGGTTAACTTGGAAAATATGGACACTTTAGTGAATGTTGTGAATGTACTAATGAAGTGAGTGATTAGAGAGAAGTTCAAATGGTGTGTCAATACGATGGGCCTTGCGGCTTGAGTAGTGATACGGTGACTCCTAAAGGTCTTCAACAAGTGGGAAAATGTTAGGAATAAGTTCTCTCAACCTTAGTGAGCCCCATGATTATTTATTTAATCATTTTCCCCTAATTTTTTGATTTAATTTTTTAAATGCAATAATGTTTGTTGCCAAATTGCTAAGTCACTATGTGGGACCCAAGGAGGATTTGGTACACATTCACATGAGCACTCCATTGGGAAAAGGAAATTTTTTAGACATAAAAAATGGGTGCCATGTTGACATGTGTCAGTTTGTTTTGGAAACACGCATTGGTGGGGTCCACTTGTGTGAGTGTTTATCTCTTCAAAAAAGAAGCAAGGGAATGTGACACTTGTCACTTGGGTACACATTTAAGCTTTGAGAATTGTAAAATACTATAGGATGAGTGCCATTATTCCATGTGGCATGTTTTTGAATTTCTAAATAAATCTTGAAGAGGAAACTTTCTTAATAGAGACTAAGTTGTCACTCAAAGTTATTAGGAGTTGTGGGTGGGTTCTATTTTGGCAAGAAAGCCAATTTTCTCTATGGGACACATAGCATATGAGTTTTCTTAATTTTTGAAGCTGCAAGCCTTGCATGTGATTTCATGTTGTTTCATATTGTTGCATGTACTCTCATGTTTGATAGGTTGCTAATCAGGTCACTTGGGACTTGTTTATATTGATGATTTTCAGTTTGCATACATCTAGAGACTGGGAGATTGACACGTGGCAATATTCAACACCCATGTATTAGAAGTATATATTGATGCCTTAGTTTATTTGTTGTTAGTAATTTGATTGTAGTATTTGTATGTAATTATGCTATTGCATTCACTATAGATATTGTATCATAATGAATCAACACCTCCAAGAGCATATACTCTTAATATTGTTATTGTAATATAATTGATTTGTGCTTTCGTGTGGGTTTTTTATTAAAAATGTTTTCCCACATAAATATTGTGTTATGTGTTTAATGCTTTAAATTTGAAATAATTAATTGCATGTGTATTCTTAAGTGAAACTATGAATGTTTAAAGGATTTGAAACAATGTTTTGCAACCCTCTCCTGATTGATTCACATTAGGGAAGTATTTGTTGGATTGTGTGGTATATGTTGTTGATATGTGGTTGTCATTGATGTCAACACTATTAGCATTGATGATTATAAAGATTGTATATGTCGAGGATATTGAGAAAATTAGAATAAATATGTTGTAGGCAGTCTTTGAAGCTGTGAAGATCAGAGTGGTGGTAAATTCAGTACATTGATATTCAGAAGTCATGAATTAAAGGGTTTTTTGCTGAGTCTATCTAGTATGTTCTCTAGAAGTTTTAGAGATGTGCATCAAGATTAGAGAAAGTTATGAATTTCTGAGTTCCTACAGTTATTTTGTTACTGTAGCAAGTGTTTTTGGAAGAAGAGAATGTAATACTAGAAAATTGAATTTTTGTGTATGCTCTTGAGATGTTTAGTGATGTTTCTAGATCATTCTCTATCATTGTGGTATGTCTGCATTGATTGGTGTGCTCGTGATCAAATATTTTTCCTTTTTGTGTTCGATTTTTCATGTTCTTAGCCGACATGATGGTGGTAGCATGTTGAAGATCCTTATGGATTAATTTTTGAATGCTTGGCATGTTCGAGGATGTGTATTTCAGTCTTAATTATGGTGTGATTGATTTAGGTTGGTACGCATTGAGATTTGTTCATGAATTAGGCTGGCAATTTGTGTTCATCTATTATTTATTTGTGGCCGACAAAGTTGTTGATGTAAATTCATATAGCGGATATATAAGAGCTATTGTTTCCTCATTTTAAAGTATGCTCGATGAATGTATGTGAAGTGTGTGAAAGATATATGTGAATACAGATCAGATCATTCGATTTCAAAGAAAAGTGTGAAGAATTTTGAGAAAAGTGTGAAGAAGTGTTTCTAGGCCTAACCAGAACTATCATCAGGCTTTTGAAGAAGCTAATTTCTTAGTTCAACCTCATTAGATGGATTTAATTTGATTGTTTTATGTAAGGCAACGAGCCTTCCTTTCTAAGAAGTGAGCTCTAGGTAGTTTGCATGAATGCATGTGCATTCCTTATTCATTTTACTTACACTTCTAACAGGGTATAATTATGGATTAACATCCATCATGGTTTTTCCCCTAACAAGGTTTCCACACAAAAATCTTGGTGTTGTGTGATTCTGATGTGTTGTTGCTTTTACTATTAATTATCAGATTTGATATTAAAGGTTGATAAAGTAAGATAAGTTTTAAATTAAGTAACAACTGATTCACCCCCCCTCTCAGTTATCCATTCTTGTTTTTCCAAAAATTGGTATTAAAGTAGGTTCCTCTGAAAAAAAAAATAGCTTGAGGTGATCCAAGATGGCATCATACGAGAAGGATAGTACTAGATTTGATGGTACAAATTACTCTCTATGGAAGGTTAGAATGGAGTGTCATTTGAAGTGCATTGATTAACCTTTCTGGTACATTACAAAGAAAATATACAATATTCCTCAGAATGGTCCTACTACTCCTGATGAGATCAAAGAAGCTGAAACTAATATCAGGGCTATAAAATCATTACTAAGTGCTTTGAAATATTTAGAGATGACAAATGTGATAGGTCTGAAGACATCACATGAGATCTAGAAGAAATTGGAAACATTGTATGAACGAGATGCATAAGTGAAATTTGCTAAGCTACAAAGTCTGAAAGGAAAATGGGAAAACATAAAGATGAGTGAAAATAAAAACATTGTTGCTTTCATGTAGAAATTAAATGAACTAGTGATGGGTATTAGATGTGTTGGTGTAATTATGGAAGAAGATGAGATTGTGGATAAAGTGATCAAATCAATTCCTACTTACAAAATGAAAGCTCATGCTATTGAATAACTCAAGATAGTAAAAAATGTGACAAGAGACATGCTAATTGGTAAACATGCTACCTTTGAGTTGAGTGAATTTGGTGATTCTACTCCTAAAAAAAAAATTGTATTTAAATCTACTGTATCCAGAAAAATCCAACATTGATATGATCCGAGAGAAAGTTCTAGAAAAACATTCAAATATGAAGATGAAATGAAATAGATTGAAGATGAAGAAAGAGAGTTGGAAGAGCTGGAAGCATTGATTATGAAAAGAGAATCCATAGGATAAGGTAAGTATAAAGGAATTTTTCCTATTAAGTGTTTCTCTTGCAGTAAGATAGGTCATTTTGCATCAAGGTGTCCAAAAAGAGTTTCTAATTATAAACTTGACAAGTTTAGATTTCAATAGAAATGTTATTATGCTGAAGAAGGTGTTACTGATGATGAATCTGATAAAGAAATTGGAAATGAAGATGGATGGGTATTCATTTCTATCAAGGAAAATTGTTTGGTGTCCACTAAATCTGCTAGTAATCAGAATATTGAGAAAGCTCTTGTAGCTAGAATTGATGAAAATTATGAGTGGGTGATTGACAGCAGATGCTCACATCATATGACTAGTGACAAAATCAAGTTTATAAGATTAGAAAAATATGACAGTGGTGTTTTAATATTTGGAGATAACAATGTTGGTGTTATTTGTGGTAGAGGCACTATTTCTCTTGGTGGTAAATACAATACTGATGATGTCTTATATGTTGAAGGATTGAAGCACAATTTTTTGAGTGTTGGATAAATGGTTGACAAGGGATACACTCTTCAATTCAAAGATGGAAAATGCAGGATATTGGGAAGCTCTGAAAATGTAATTGCTTCAAGTAAAAATACAAGAGGTAATATTTTTCACTTAAGTGTTGATAGTGAAAGTTGTTTAAATGCTCAAGTTGATGTAAGTTGGTTATGGCATAGGAGCCCATTTCATGTGAATTTGTATAACATTGTCAAAGTAAGCTCCACTCAAGCAGTCAAAGATCTACCTAGGTTAGTGAAGCCTACTAACACTATATGCAAGGAATGTCAGATGGGACAACAAACAAGAATTTATTTTCGGAGCAAACAACATCATTCTAATGGAGTACTAGAGCTAGTTCATACTGATCTATGTGGTCCATCCAAAATCATAGGTCTACAAGGAGAAAGGTACTTTATGTTGCTTATTAATGATTAGTCTAGGATGATATGGGTTGCTTTCTTGAGAGAAAAACATAAAACACTAGAAAAGTTCAAATGTTTCAAAGCTATGATAGAAAATGAGACAGGTTTGAAGGTTAAATTCTTAAGATCAGAAAGAGGTGGTGAATTCACTTCTCGGGAGTTCAATTCATTTTGTGAAGAGCATGGAATTAAAAGATAATTATATTCTCCCCAGACTCATCAACATAACAGAGTTGTTGAGAGAAAGAAAAAAACAATCTTGGATGGTGCCAGAACTATGATGTTGGAAGGTAATGTTCCTCATATCTATTGGAGAGAAGCTACATAAGCACTACTGTATATACTATCAACCAGGAAAATGTCAATGGTAATTCTCATAAGACTCTTTTTGAGCTATGTTTTGGTTATAAGCCTGCTATTAAGAATTTCAAAATCTTTGGAAGTAGATGCTATTTCAAGAGAGATGAAGATATTGGCAAGTTTGATGCTAGGAGTGATGAAGGAATATTTTTGGGATACTCTACTAAGACCAAAGCCTACCGGTGCTGCAATAGAATATTGAAGAAAATGGTTGAAAGTGCAAGTTTCAGAGTTGATGAGGATAGTGACAGGTGATCTATATATTGTGGATATGACTCAGATGATCAACAAGATAGTATAGATAAAGGAAAGACTACCAGAAATAGAATCAAGTTCAAATTATTCTGGTGAATCAATAAAATCATGAAGGAGTAGCTAGTGGAAGTGCAAAAGAGAGAATCCAAAAGTCCCAATGTATGTAAAGCTAAATATTTCTAAAAATCAAATTATAGGAGACAAGAGCAAAGGTGTGCAACCTAGAAGAAGAATTGCAGAAGAGTATTATCTGATTTCGAAAATTGAGCCTAGCAATATCAATGAAGCATGTAAAGATGAATATGGGATGGAAGAAATGAAGGAATAACTGATGCAAATAGAGAAAAATGATACATGGATTCTTGTTCCCAGACCTCAAGATAAAAATGTGATTGGAACCAAATGGGTCTTTCCGAAAAAGATGAATGAACAAGGTGAAGTGGTTAGGAATAAATCAAGTTTGGTATGCAAAGGGTACTCATAGATGGAAGGTATTGATTTTGAAGAAACGTTTGCCCCTGTTGCTAGAATTGAAGTTGTAAGGTTATTTCTTTCTTATGTTGCTTTCAATAATTAAAAATTCTATCAAATGGATGTGAAGTCAACATTTCTAAATGGTGATTTAGAAGAAGAATTTTATGTTGAGCAACCAGATGGATTTCAATTGACTGATGGAAGAGACCTGGTTTTTAGGTTGAAGAAAACACTAAATGGAATCAAGCAAGCCCCTAGAGCCTGGTATGCAAGACTAGATAAATAATTATTGAAGCTTGGATTCAATAAAGGTACTGCTGACAATAATCTGTATTTGAAGGTGGGTTAGGATAAAGAACTGATTATTGAGGTCTTTGTTGATGACATTATTTTTGAAGGTGATGATGACTTATGCATGAAGTTTGTTGATGAAATGAAAAGTGAATTTGATATGTCAATGATTGGAGAACTGAAATTATTATTAGGATTGCAAATTACTCAATTAGATGATGGAATCTTTATATCTCAATCCAAGTATGTAAGAGAAATAATGAAAAGGTTTGGCATGGAAGACTCAAAACTTGTAGGTACACCCATGGTAACTAGATGCAAGTTGACATAGAATGATGATTCTCCTAAAGCTAATCAAACAAGGTATAGGTCAATGATTGGTGTATTTCTCTATTTGACTCAGACTAGACCAAACATCATGAATGTGGTATGAATGGTTGCTAGATATCAAGCTGATCCAAAGGAATCACATGTGACTACAATAAAGAGAATTTTTAGATAATTCAAAGGAATAGTTAATTTTGGTCTTTGGTATCCTAAAGATGATCATCTTACTCTAAATGCCTTTACAAATGCATATTGGGCAAGAGATGTGGATGATAGGAAAAGTACAAGTGGTAGTGCATTCTTCTTGGGGAAGAAGTTGGTGTCTTGGTTAAGTAAAATATAGAATTTCATTTCCTTATCTACTACTGAGGCATAATATATTGCTGATACAAATAATTGTACTCAAGTAATGTAGATGAAGCAGATGTTGAGAGATATTAGAATTGAGTACGATGAGCCTATTGATATATTTTGTGACAATTCAAGTGTCATAAACATTTCCAAGAATCTGGTGCTACATTCAAAGACAAACCATATATCTATCAAGTATCACTTTTTGAGAGACAAAGTTAGTGATAAAGAAGTCATATTAGAATATGTGCCCACTAAGGAACAAATTGCAGATATCTTCACTAAACTATTTTCTAAAGATAATTTTGAGTATCTCAGAGGTAAGTTAGGGGTGATTTCCCCTCCTAATCTAAACTAAGATGCAATTTTTTGCATTAATCCATGCACTCATAGTCAAACCTTATTTCAGATTGATGTTATGGTGGCTACTACTTAGAGGGAGTAATCAGATGATTCAGATATCTAGTTAAGAGCTTGTGTACCTTTTCCTTTGATGTCAAAGGGGGAGAAGAGTAATGTGAAAAACCTTTGAGGAAGAAAAGGGGAGAAGAGTAATATAAAAGGGAGAAGAATAGTATGAGAAGAAGGAGACTGTTGGAGAAGAGCTAGTTGTGTTGATGGTATTTTTCACATCATGTGTTGCCATCAATGCCAAAGGGGGAGATTGTTGGATGTTTTAGTTGTGTTGCTAATATGTGGTTGTCATTTATGTCAACACTATTAGCATTGATGATTTTGAAGACTGTATATGTCAAGGATATTGTGAAAATTAGAATAAATATGTTACAGGCAGTCTGTGAAGCTGTGAAGATCAAAGTGGTGGTAAATTTAGTATGTTGATATTCAGAAGTCACACATTAAAGGATTTGTTTATGATCCTATCTAATATATTCTTCAAATTTTTCAAAGATGCGCATCAAGATTTGACAAAGTTACGAGTTTCTGAGTTCCTATAGTTATTTTGTTACTGTAGCAGGTGTTTTTGGAAGAAGAGAATGTAATCCTAGAAAATTGAATTGTTGCATATGCTCTTGAGACATTAAGTGATGTTTCTAGATTGTGCTCTATCATTGTGGTAAGTTTGTGTTGATTGGTGTGCTCGTGATCGAAGATTTTTACTTTGTGTGTTTGAGTTTTCATGTTCTAGGCCGACATGATGGTGGTAGCGTGTTGTGGATTCTTATGGATTAGGACTTGAATGCTTGGTATGTTTGAGGATGTTTATTTAGGCCTTCATTATGGTGTTACCAATTTAGGTTGGTACGCATTGAGATTTTTTCATGAATTAGGTTGATAGATTATGTTCATCTATTATTTATTTGTGGCTGATAGAGTTGTTGATGTAAATTCATGTAGTAGATTTATAAGAGAGATTTTTTCCTCATTTTGAAGTATGCTCAGTGAATGTATGAGAAGTGTGTGCAAGATATGTGTGAATAAAGATCAGATCACTCAATTTTAGAGTAGAGTGTGAAGAATTTTGAGCGAAGTGTGAAGAAGTGTTTGTGTGCCTAACTGAAACTGTCATCAGGCTTTTGGAGAAGCTAATTTCTTAGTTTAACCTCATCAAATGGATTTAATCTGATTGTTTTATGTAAGGTAGTGAGCCTTCCTTTCTGAGCAGTGAGATCTAAGAAGTCTATCTGAATGCATGTTCATTCCTTATTCATTTTAGTTATAGTTTTAACAAGGTATAATTATGGATTAAACTTTGTTTATGGGTGTTTTTGCACACTTTCTCAACATAGGAAGTGCATTACCTCTCTTGAAAGGAAATATCCAAAAATTTCCTAAACATCACCCCAAGGTCTCTCAGGTGTCAGGTCATGACTTGCATGAAATATCTCAATTGATGTTTGATGTGATTTCGTTGGTAATCACAGGGAAGACTTGCATGAGTCCAGCTAGAAGGGGAATCAGATCTGCAAATGGATTATCTGAGGTGAGGAAGCTATTGTACATTTTCTATAGGTTCAAACAACAATCTTGAACTCTATTTATGTTTTAAGATTTGTCTTTACAATGTGCAATAAACCTTAGAATAGGTCACTTCTTAAATAAGATGGAAAAAAGGGTAGTGAAGAGAGAGGGTTCTCAGACCTACAACTACCAATGAACAACGATCATGAAGGTCTCTGCTATGGACAACTTCCTAAAAACAAAACTCCACTTAACAAGAAATCTCATAGTCTCATAAAAAAATTGCTATCTTCTAAGAACTGCAGATATTTTACCATTCATCCACCATAGATATGCATGAACAAAGATAAATATTTAAAAGAAGCTTCAAATATAGGTCCAAACTAACTTTGCACAGCCATCTACTAGCAGCAAACATCCAAAAGTATGGATAAGGAGGGAATCTACACAACATAAGTCATCATAACCAAGATACAATAATACTAAATCTACCAAAGCCAACTAAAAGGAAACTAAAACAACAGAGTAAATTTAACTAAATCATCTAACTATGAGAAGAGAATCATGAAACATTAGAATAAATCCATAAATACACCAAAGTCAATCTATTTCTATTGCAATTTTTGTAGCATGTCTTTACAACAACTCAACTCTCCTTGAAAATGAGAGGAGACCCCCTATTTATAGTGCCCCAAAAGTAGAACATGTGGCCAAGATTGATTTACATTTGTGTGGCCATAATTCAATGTAAACTAGGGCTCTACCTACCCCCCAATATATTACATTTTTAAAATAAATTTTGTCCATATCCCTATTTTATCTTCTAGTGGCAGCATTGTAACATTTTGTCCTCTTGCTGATAGCTCTTTTCTATAGCTATTCCTTTAGAAATTCTTCATCAATAATAGGGTTGCCTTCTTGATTCTTCAAAGTTGCATACTCCATGAATTTCAAGATCACCAGTTGGAGCTTATTGACCTCTATGATGTCGGATCTCAACACTTGGTAGCTCCACTCTTTGGATTTATTAACAAGCTTCTCTTAGTCCTCTTCATACTTGGCAGTGTGATATTTGAACAACTTGGATTGGGCGAAAGCGTAGGTAGAAAATCTCATGAAATCTGTAGTAATTTCGGTCGACATCTCATCTTCCATCCTCTATTGGAAATGAGGCTTTATATATTCTGGATTGATCTAGACAATGAGAATTTCATATCCTATCATTAGATTTAGATATCATAAGAAATATCCTTTGGATTCCTTGGCCCACTCAACATATGGATTTACCCTTTCAAGTACTTGTTCCAACCTTTCCTTCCAATGATAAAAGTCTCATTTCCACACATCCATCAGCCAATGATCCTCTTCTTTGAAGGTGTTGGGTCTCAAAAACATAGGTTTGAACCATGAGAGGTCGTCAAGCTCTCACAACGTTATTGGCCAACTAACAAGGCCAACCAATATAGTTGAACCTTTTGCTCTTAAGAATCTACTAAAACTAGGTGGGTGTACCTATGTGGATGATGCAAACTTTTGATTATACTTCCTACTGGACCAATCTATCCACAATGGAAATTTAATAGTGGAGAAATGTGATCTAAGTTTGGTGTAAATTGTATATGCAATATCAAGGTAAAAATTCATATCTTCAGTTAACAAATGTAAATAAAATGGATAAACTAAGTAATGAAAATAAGGGAGACCAGTGCCTTGTTGGGTAAATGGAGTCAAATGAAAGTCTTAGATGAATAAATTCTTCCTAGCAAGTTCTCTAATTGTTTGGCATACACATATAAGTTTATAACTTGTATAAACATGCAAGAATATGATTGACTATCCCTACTTGAGGTAGAATATCAATCCTAATTATCTGACTCTTCTTACTTATCCAAATAACATTCCTAGATTCCTATAATTGACTAAAAGGAATTTAATTCTTATTTAAAGAACCCAATTAATCAAATCACATAGATACAAAAAATGTGCACTGATAAATTGAACATATACTTGATATTTCAACTTAGATAATGGAGAAACATTGAATTGGAGACAACCAAATAATTGCAGAAAATCAACAAACAATTGATGCTAGAATAGACACACTGAATCAATGGTATTTCATTATCTTCCTCAAATCTTATACATGCAACATGGTCCTTTTGAATATAAACATTCTCAAAATCCTATACTTCTTGTTATCTATCTTCTATCTCTCCAAAAAATCTCTCCTTGACTGCACCTTCTTTTTCAAATATTTATACACTACACCTCAAGAGTCACGGCTCTTTATTTTACTATTATAGCTGTTCACCTTCTGTCTAGAAAAATTAAAACATTTAATTATATTTCCTTATCGGCAAAGAAAATGTTTAAACTATAGTTTGATGTCTTTTATTTTTCCTTTTATATTTCTCGCCTTCACTTTTCACTTTATACTTTATCCACTCTTAATATTTTATCACTTTATGCCTTTATGTTTACTGCAATACCATGGGCTTTGACCTTTCCTCCTATAGTGACGTGGTGAATGACCCTACATTGACTGTTATGGCTACCACCATTACTTACCGCCTTACCGTGGGATTCATTTTAACTCCTGCCGGAATGGCAGTATTAGCTCTAACTATCATCTCTCACCGTTACCCATGTTACCATGGTCTACTTGTTGCCTCCTCATGGTACCAGAGTATCTAACTATCACTACGTTCTCTCCTCCTACTGCTCTACTGCGGTCTCTTCATTCAGTGCATTCGGTATGGTGGTCTTAACCATCACGGTCTTCCTTTCATCTACTGCTCTACCACGGCTTTCACTTTTGTTGTCAGCGGTAGCGTGGTACCAACATTAACTGTCATCCTCTCTAGCCACCACTTTACTATGGCCCTTGTTTCTATCACTAGCGATTCTAACATTCGTTGTTACCCCTAGCTATCTACTACTTTATTAACTACCACCATCACTTAACTGCTTGCCCCTGTCCACCACCTTACCGCAGTCTCTGCATTATCCTCTGGCGGTATTGTGGTAACGTTTCTCCAACATTTACTCTTATCTCCACCATTACCTCGCTACTACGGTCCCTTCACTGGTCAGTCATGGTGTGGTTGTAGCCACCTTCGCTACCTACAAACCCTCTATCGCAGTCACTGTAGTCTCTTCGATGATGGCCAGCGGTACCGTGGTATCAACATTAACAGCCACCCTCACCGGTTATTTTACCACCTACCATGACAGCGCAGTCAATGAATTGACCACATGTGGTGGTGCGGTAAACATCTCCTTCCTCCACCTTAACCGCCACCACCATACCACGAGCCCATTGTGGGAGTCCGTGCTAAGGCGATATGATGTAAAAGGTGAATATCTAAAGGAACGGGGAAATGTATAAAGTATATTAGGGCTTTGGAAGGGGAAATAAATGAATTATTTCATGAAAAGATAGGAAAATAGATTTTAATGGGGGTAACATAACCATACTTAGGGTGGCGAATTATTTTTTATGAGAGAGGTAGTGAAAGAAATAGGTTCAAAATGGGGAAATCATATAGGTTTTATGATGGAAATTTTGGGTTCTAACAGTGGCTCCTGTTGGGGATGAGTGATTTTACAAATCACTGGAAGAATCAATAATGTTTCTAAGAGAGCAGACTGAGAATGACATTAAAAATGAAAGCAATGGCAGATGAAGGGAATGAAAGAGTGAAGAAAATGGAAAGTGGAGCATGGAGAATGGAAGGTGAAAATGACCCTAATCTACTGTACATGGAAAGAATGTGATGCTTTCAAAAAGGGAATTCCTGAGAATGTCCATGTACTGGAAAACCCAAACCCTTCAAATTTTCTAAACTACTATGCATGGAAAAGAATATTTAAAAGGGGTTTAAATAATAATTGTCCATGCACTGGCAATTCTTAACCCTCTACAACTCCTCAAGAGAAAAAATGCTTCAGGAACTGCCCATGTATAGGAAAATCCTACTCCTCTCTAGACATGTTCTACAAGTAGTATGAATCCTCTCCTCTTTTACCAACAATAACAAAGGGACCCAACCACAATGCTTCAAATTTCCCATGTTTTCCCTTCTCCTGGCATCTTGCATTCGACATCAGTACCATATCATTTTCTTAAAATTTTCTATTTTTTGCTTTTTTATCAAACAAATACTTCATCTGAGACTGTAACTTTACATTCTAGTTTTGAGCTATTCTTCTTATTTCATCAAGCTTTTCCAGTTGCTCCATTCTCTCCTCCATTGGTCCTGGAACATCTATATCTTCTTGAAGGATAAATTTGTAAACTGACAACAAATTTTGTAAAGGCATCCTAGCTTGTGTTCCATACACTAATTCATATGGAGATTTTCCAATTGCCTTTTTCACAGTAATCCTATCTGCCCATATAGCCAATCTTAGCTTTGAATCCGAAGACATTTTATTTTTATTGAGCATTCTTCTTATGATTTTCAAAAGACTCTTGTTGTTGGATTCTGCCCGAGCATTAGCTTGTGGGTGATATGGGGTAGAATAAGAAATACTAATACCATGTGTACTACAAAAATCTCTAAACTCATCAGATTTGAAACACATCCCATTTTCTATAATTAATCTTAATGGTCTACCAAACCTGGTAATAATGTTATCCATCAAAAAATTGATCACAACTTTACTTGTTGCTTTCTCGGTTGGGATTGCTTCTACCCATTTGGTGAACTAATTAGTGGTTACTAGTATCCATCTATATCCTCCACTTGATTTCTCTTGTATCTCCCCAATAAAATTAATCCCCCATTGATGATAAGGGGCTTCAACCTACATAGGTCTAAGTCGTAAAGCTCCTAGATATTTCATTTTCCCTTAAAACTTCTAACATGCTTCACACTTTCTTACATATGAAAAAGAATCATTAAATTATTTTTTGCCAGTAGTAACCTGCCCTAAGAATATTATCTGTAGTTGTCTTTGCAAAATAATGGCCTCCATAGAACCCTTCATGCATTTCTTTTAATACATGTTTAGCTTGTGACTCATTTAGACACAACAATAGTTCATTCCATCCTTGTTTTTCCAAAACAAATCTCCTTCTATGAATACATATTTAGATGCTTGTAGCTTCAAAGTTATTCTTTGGTTATCATTAAATCCTTTAGGGCACTTCAAGTTCCTGAGGTAATACATGATATCTGTATACCAAGGAGTATGCTCAATTCTTGCAATCGCATCTCCCTCATCTTCTATATTGCAAATTTGATTTTCTTCAATATTCGTCTCTGACATTAACTTCGCCAATCCCTGGCCTCTTACTAATTTGGTAAATTGTATTTCCATATCAAATTCTTGAATTTTATTAATCCACTTGCATCTCTTCCCTGTTACTTCTGACTGTGTCAAGATATTATTAACAACTGTATGAGGAACATAAGCAATCACTTTGGCTCCAACAAGATATGGTCTAAAAGATTTTGTGGATTTTACTAATGCAAAGGCTTGTTTTCCCATTATATCATATTTCAATAATGGCCCCTACAATGACTTACTAAAAAAGGAAACAAGTTGGGCATGACCCTCATCATTTTTCTATAGCATGACAGCTGCTATGGTGTGAAATGAAGCAAAAGAAAATATCTGAAATGGTTTAGTAAAATCAGGGGATTTTAAGATAGGGGCTTCTTTGATAGCTCTTTTTATAGATATGAAGGCATCCACAGCTTCAGCAGTCCAGTCCAAACTTTCTCCTTTTTTCAACATCTTAGATATAGGTTTAACAATCTCAACAAAATTGGACACAAACCTCCTAACAAAATTAATTTGGCCAAAAAATGATTGGATGGATTTGATGGTTTTGGGCATAGGAATTTTATCTATGGAATCTACCCTTTCAGGATCTATCCTAATCCCATCCTTTCACACAATATGCCCCAGAATTTTACCCTCTGTGACAAAAAAATGACATTTTTTAGGATTAAGACTAATACCATATTCCAAAGCTTTGATGAAGATCTTCTCCAAGTCTCCCACATGATTCTTTGCCCTTTTGGAATAAGCAGTGAGATCATCTTGATATACCCCCATTATAGCATTGATCAGATTTGCAAATGCCACATCCATGGCCCTTTGAAAGTTCGCTCCTGCATTTGTGAGACCAAATGGCATTCTTACATAGACATATGTTCCCCATGAAGTTGTAAAAGTTGTTTTGTACTACTCATATTCTCTGACTTTAACCTGATTATAACCAGAGAAACCATCCATCATAGATAACAACTCACACCCTGTTACTTTATGCAGTATAGCCTCCATGTTAGGTAGAGGGTAATTATCTTTGAGTGATGCCACATTTAAATTTTTGAAGTCCACACACAATCTAATATCTCCATTCTTTTTTCTTATAGGAACTAGGTTTGATACCCATGTTGAATGCCTGATCGGTTTGATGATACCTCCATCTCTAAATTTTGCAAATTCCTCTTGCATCTTAAGTTCCAGAATTGGATTGATAGGTCTCTTCCTTTGTCTGAATGACTTTGCGTCTGGCTTCAGTGGAATTTCATGTTGAAAAAGATCCTCTCTATATGCCTTCAAATCCTCATAAGATGAAGAAAACACATTCTTATACTTTCTTAGCAATGTAATCAACATTCTTCTAATGGTTGGGCTTATCCTTTCTCCAATATAAACCGTTTTAGGTGCCAATTAAGTTCCTAGATTTATTTCTTCAATATCCTCTTTCTTAACAGGTTTCTTCTTCATGAGAGAATGATCATTTCCATCACACACTCTCTCCAATGCCACAAGCCCTTTGGGAAGCTTGTTGGTTTTAAGCTGCAAAAATTCCTTAGCAAGCATAGTCTGTTTCCCATCTACTTCTTCAACAAAAGCATTGAAATCAATCTCCTGTGCTTCATACTAGTCTATACAATGAAGAAACTTCAAAAGGTCAGTATCATCATTAAAAACCTACCAGCTATATATGTTGTCAAGGACAATAGGTCTTTTTTTGAATTGAACCTGAGATACCCCTGCTAAAGTGATATCATCTTTCTTTAAGGCTACATTAGCCAAAAAATCAGCCATCAAATTTTCAGATCTATCTATCCAATCAATTGAAAATGCATCAAACAGTTCCACTGTATCCCACACAACATTTCTATATTGTTTCATCCTTTTGTTCTTTGCAGCATACTTTTATTTGACTTGTGACACAACTAGCTCAGAATCACCCAAGACAGACAACAACTTAATCTTATGTTTGACAACCATGTTCAAACCAATCAGCAAGGCTTCGTACTCTGCCACATTATTTGTACATTCAAAAGGAAACAAAAATGAATATTTAAATGTTGTACCTTCAGGTGATATGAAGTATATCCCAGCACCATTACCTTCTTGACTGCATGCCCCATCAAAGTACATTTTCCACACACCTTGCTGATTTTCAGAAATATGTTTATCAATTAGGTCTTTGTTCACTAATTCAGGTAGACATAATTCTACTCTAAAATTCCCCATATCTATATCACAGAAGCAATTAAGTTTCTCTTGAGGAACACACTCAACACTTTGATTCATTCTTGGTTCTCTATACTACTTTACTTCTTCACCATTAACTAGTATTGTGGCATATGATAAATCAAACTACACATTACCTCCAACTCCTGCAGTCCATTGTCTTGAAAAAATAATTCCAAACTGAGGAGGTGTATCAATCACAACTATATCAATATTATAGATTGCCTATGGGTATGTTGCTAATTTTACTTCTATATTTTTCATAATCCCCACAACTGGGACTTTCCTACTATCCATGGCATAACATTTACCACCCCCAATATCTATCCACATACCAAGTTGTTTCATTACTCCTACTAGCATAATATTCATAGAAGCACATGAATCTATCATGCAATTTCTTACCAATTTACCATTTATGAGTAGGGTAGTAAAAAATGGATCAATCTATGGTGTATTCATTAAGCAAGCTTCTAGAAATTTTATCTCCTTACTCTTATTAGTGACTTCAGGGACCTCCTTATTTTCAATGTTTATATTTTGATTCCCATTAGACATCAATTGAATGGCACCTTCCCTATACTCCTTAATTTTCATCATTTCAAGCAATGGGACAAATATTTTTAATTGAGATAAGTTTCATACGAAATCAAAAGATGAACCTTTAGTTCTGATCACCTTCTTTGGTTATGTCAATTCTCCTTTGTTTTCCTCCTTTTCCCCTTTGCATGTTTGACCTGGCTTTTTTTTATCCTTGGGGACTTCTTTATCTTCTTTTTTAGGAGGACACTTCTGTTATTTTTTGTCAGATTGCTTATCACCTATCTTCTTTGATATTTCATTCGATACCTTTTTATTTTTTACAAACATTCCTCTTGGGAAAAATTCACCCTCATTTATTGTTTTGTTCCTTAGCCGATATTTGATTCTAGCTTCTTCCACCGCTACAGCAGTCAATCTTTTGATGTATTCCTCACTTGGTCTCCTTATACTGCATCTATTAGTTTGGAGTGATGCAGTAGGGGGATCTTGTTCATTTTCACTTTCTTCATACTCAGAAAATACTTCTTGTTCTACCATATGAATATTGTATTTTTGATGATTAACATCATACTCATATCCTCCTTCTTCTGAAGATGAATATTCTTTCTCCAAAGAATTAAGAGTGTGGGAAGTTAAATAGATATTATGGTCTTCTCCACCATCATTTTATACTATGTCTTCTTTTGGTATTGACTGAGCTATAACAAAATGCTCTAGGGAGTTTGGTGCATAACAAACTGAGCACCAGGGACTCTTATCCACCATATATGATCCTTTCCTTTTTAATGGATCCAATGTTTCTTTATTTCTTGGTCTATCACTTACCAGCTTCCCATCCTTCTAGTTTGTATTGTAAGGCATGTCCTGCAACCTTGGTCTTTCATTCTTATATGTATTTTCTTGTCTATTTGCGGGAGCATATGGGGGAGCCATACGGTTTTCCCTTTTATAGATCATACCTATAGCCTTCTTGTTATTCTCAATTGTGAGTGCTATCTTTTGAGCTTCAACCAAATTCCTAGGGTCTCTATTCCTAAGCTCATATCCTGTCTTGGGATCAAAATCTTTCAAATAGATTCTCAATGCAATAGGATCAGCCAACTTGGACCCATGAGGTATCTTATTATGTAGTTTGGAAAAACTCTGATTAAAGTCATAAGCTAACTCATTTTGATTCTTTTGGATAGTTACCAACTCATGCAAAGCAAACTCTGATGCACATTGATTTCCATATTTCTAAAGAAATTGCTCATAAAATATATGAATGGAATTAATGAATGCTTTCGGTAAACTATTAAACCAGTCCCTGGAATCTTTGATCAGCGACATCATAAATAATCTCATCTGCACATCCTCATATTGCATATCTAGGTCTTGAATAGCTATTTTAAATTTTCTCAGATGCTTCTTGACTGTGACTACACTACTTCCTATGAATTCTGGGACTAGGTTTCTCCAATTGATATCCAGAGGGTAAGGGTATATCTGAAATGCGGTCAAATCAAACTACCTGATCATGGTTGTATATTATGGGGGAGGATTTTGATAATGTTGATGTTGGCATAATGGATTACTATTTCCCACATATTGTTGACCTTGTGGGGGTATGTGCTACGTATAAGGAGGTGGTTGAACACCCTTATGCTGTGGTGGAGCATTTTGATGTCCACATTGGTTCCTTGGCTGATATTGGTGGGCCCCTGGGGAATTTGATACTCTCATATTATTATTTTTATGAGGGGGCACATATTTGGGTGAATCAACCATTGACGTTCTAATTTGAGCTTTGTGCAATTTCATCTTCTCAAATTATTTCATTGCCTGAAGCCTTCGCTCATATTCTACCCTTGATCTTTCTGTTTCTTGCCTCATGCGCTCCAACTGTGCATCTGCTTCATTTTGGGCCATAAGTTGATGATTTTCATTAGATGTTTCTTCATATTCAATTCCCTCCTCAAAAAGTGATGTTCTCTGCTCATATTCAAACTCTCTCCTTTTTTTAGCCTCAAAATCAACCATGAACTCACCATCCTTCTCATGGTCTAATTGCCAGAGGGAGTTTCTCTTCTCCTCTGGAGTGCAAAGTCCTTTAGATGGGATTTTTTCATTTGTTAATGCATCATATGAAGTATGTGTTTACACCAGTGTTTTTTTGTTTTTAGTTGCTAGGTCGTGGTCATCAAACACTTTTTTTCCCTGATCATTTTTGTAATTCCACTTACTTTTATCACTAGGACCATCACTATCTTTTTACAAAGATATTCTTCCCTAGATGTTGTGAGTAATCATGATAGTTGGAGCTGTAGGACAATTTCTTTCCTATCTATATTTTATTTTATTAGTCTCAATGCACTTGTTCATTCAGAGTCACCACCCACTTTTTTTAAAAGTGAGAAAATGTTGATTATTTCACCCAGTGGAGTCAACTTTCAAATTTCTTAATTGTGAATCTCTCTTTAATGACTCTATATGGAAAGGTTTCCTACCACCAGAATTTTCTCAAGTTACTCCCTAGCAGAGTCACCAATTTGTTGGGTCTCAAAAACATAGGTTTGAACCATGAGAAGTTGGCAAGCTCTCACAACATTATTGGCCAACTAACAAGGCCAAACAATATAGTTGAACCTTCCGCTCTTAAGGCTCTCCTAAACCTAGGCGGGTGTACCTACTTAAATGATGCAGACTTTGGATTATACTTCCTACTAGACCAATCTATCCACAATGGAAATTTAATAGTGGAGAAATGTGATCTAAGTTTGGTGTAAATTGTATATGCAATATCAAGGTAAAAATTAACATGTTCAATTAACAAATGTAAATAAAATCGATAAACTAAGTAATGAAAATAAGGGAGACCAGTGCCTTGTTGGGTAAATGGAGTCAAATGAAAGTCTTAGATGAATAACTTCTTCCTAGCAAGTTCTCTAATTGTTTGGAATACACATATAAGTTTATAACTGGTATAAACATGCAAGAATATGATTGGCAATCCCTACTTGAGGTAAAATATCAATCCTAATTATCTAATTCTTCTTACTGATCCAAATAACATTCCCAGATTACTATAATTGACTGAGATAAATTTAATTCTTATTTAAAGAACCCAATTAATCAAATCACATAGATACAACAAATGTGCACTGATAAATTGAACATATACTTGATATTTCAACTTAGATAATCAAGAAACATTGAATTGGAGACAACCAAATAATTGCAGAAAATCAACAAACAACTGATGCTAGAATAAAATCGTTGAATCAATGGTCTTTCATTATCTTCCTCAAATATTATTCATGCAACATGGTCCTTTTGAATATAAACATTCTAAAAATCCTATACTTCCTACTATCTATCTTCCTTTTGAACTACTCCAAACATACCACATCCAATGTGGGGAAGGTACTCCCTCATTTACCTTATCTTTTTCTTCCCTATGAGTTAGCCCCATCTAAACTTCAGGCCTAACTCGCCACTTTCAAGATGAAACATTATGAAAAATTCCTATGGATGTGAGATAACTTATTTATTTGTAAATTCAATGACCCATCCATATCCTTCTAAAATTTTGTCATAATATTTAATCTCGAGTAGCAACAAGAAAGTGCCTTTAATGCACAATTAGATGAGATCCTTTTTGGATTGTTCCCCCCAATTGAATTTTCAGAGATTTTCTATCCAAATTAATGATTTGGCACTAGATTTATTACTGGTAGGTGATTTTGAAAATGGGCGCCAGTTTTGGAAAGAAGGCAAGAAAGACAAAAGTAAGAAATATAATATTTTTCTATGAGACTGATAGACAAAAGAGTGCAGCAAAAGACAAGGATGAATGTTCACCAGAACATATCAGAACAAAGGAAGTTTAGGACAACTTGCAGTAGCACAAGTTTTTGATAGAGACCAGTGCTTCAAAATATCTCCAGCACGCAACAACACACATTTTTCTCCAGTGCACTAGAACGTACACAATTTTTGTATGAAGAATGTACAGATCATAGCTTTGAGTTTTTGTATCTAAAAAAAATTGTATTGTAATCGATTTTGGATAGTCTAATGAAATAGAAAATATTTTGCCTCCTTTTCTTGTTGTATGTTTTTATTTTGTTTGTGTTTTCTTCTTTTCCCACTGTAGTTGGGATTCTTTTCCCAATAGACTAGTATTGGAGCCCTAAGTTTTCTAGGAATTTAGTTTTTAAAGCCCTACCTCTAGTCCTAGGCATGTTGTGAAAAAATCTTGATTTTTTGGTATTTGCAAAAGTAGGTGCTACCATAATAGTGGTTTACAATTTTTTGGGAGGAACTAATTTTTTTCTGAAATCACATATTTTTAGAAAATATAATGATTTAAGCCTTTAAAAGTTCCATTTTAAGAACTCCAATTGAATAAGGTTTGATCAAACCACCTTATATCAAAACCCCTTGGATAGAACCTCGCTAGTTCTAAACCATACCTATAAATGAGTCTCTTTTACACCTATCAAAATGCTGATAAAAATTACTTTTGATTTACTTTTTGGGGGATCAAATGAAATCATTTAAAATTTATTTGAAATGATTGTGGCAGTCCTCAGAACGAGCTATCCAATGAATATAATTTTAATATGTTTTGGTTTTAAGATGCATTCTTTTTTTAGTTTTATTAAACATAGGTTTTTCATCGAAAATGAAGGTCTTTGTTCTGCACATGTGAAAAAATAGTAGATTATCAAAACAAATTTGAAAAATATGAGTGCACCAGATATTGAAGTCATTGATCCAATAAAAAAATTAAAATTGAATTTCAATATATACAAACAAATTTATGTGTTGTACGATCGTGCTATGTCTGAATTGTCATTGGTTTGACTTTGAAACTTGATTAAAAATAAATATTTAATAAAAAACTATCTAACCAAGTGGAAGCACTAGATATCGGAGTTAAAAATCTAAATTCGAAAGAATTAGAATTTTATCTTTCATGGAAAAAAAAGTTGTGTTATATAGTGTGCATCACTTTTTAAAAAAGTTATTTTATGAAAAAAACCATTGTTTGTGGGAGATGAAAAAAGAAGTGTAATTTGATTCCAAAAAATTTGAAAAAAATATTTTTGAAATCTACAGACAAAATGTGACGAGAATTTGGTTTGCATCATCTTCAAATTTCTCATGGTTTAGTTGTTATGGGTGCCTGAATGTGAAGATTTAGTTAAAAATAATAATTTCAGTGTCGAGTTTGGCAAAAAATTGTTAACCACTATTATGGGATCACCCAAACCCTAGTTTTCTAGGAAATGAAAAAAACCCGTAGATTTATTTTTGGGTATTTGTAGTTTTCCCCATTTAGCAAAATGGTTGGAGGAGACAATAGGAGCTGGCATCAGTCACCTATCTTTGATGGAAAAAAATATGACGTTTGGGAAAAAAAAATGAAAACCATTCTAGTAGCAAATGATTTGTGGGAATTAGTACCAAATGGGTTCACAGATGTGACTGGCCCAAATGCATATGCAGCATTGACCAATCCCCAAAAGAATCAGTTGAAGGAGACAAGAAAGAATGATGCTAAATCCCTCAGTTTGATTGAGGCAACCTTAAAGCAGGTTATTTTCCCTTGAATAGTAGCAACTAGTTATTCAAAAGAGGCATGGGAAATACTTTAAACCACCTGCAAAGGGACTAGGAAAGTTAGATATGTGAAACTTTAGTACAAAAAAGAGAATTTGAGACCATGTAGATGAAGGAGAACGAGTCCATTTCAGATTTTCATACAAGGGCTTCCACCTTGATTAACCAGTTGAGGATAAATGGAGAAACCATGGAAGAATAAAAGATTAGGGAGAAGATCCTCAAAAACTTACCCACAAAATTTGACCCAGTGGTTATTTCCATAGAAGAGGCAAATGACCTTTCAACATTATCAGTTGATGAGCTAATGGGTTCACTTCAAACCCATGAGCAACACCTAAATAGGTCTACAAATTTTTCCCAAGAGTAAGATTTCAAAGCTCAAACAAATGTAAGAGGCAAGGGAAGAGGTAGAAGAAACTCGAGAAGAGGAGGCTCAAACAACCAAGAGGAAGCCAATACTTCCCAATCCGACTTCCAAAATACAAGGAATATAAACTCAAATCAGAGGAAAGATAAAAACAATCTGCAGTATACTATTGTCACAAGTATGGTCACTATCCAAGTGAATGCAAGAAGAAACAATGTGACCAAGGGAGTCAAAATCCAAATGTGGCAAATGAGAACAAGGCTGAAAATGAAAAACACTCAAGTGTTTATTGCAAGCAATCTTGCAAAACAAGGCAGCTTTGAAGTTTGGTACTTGAACAATAGTTGTAGCAACCACATGAGTGGTAACATAGATTTATTTTCCTCCATTGATAGTAGGAATAAGTCTGAAATCAAAATGGGAAACAATGAGAAGGTTCCAATCATGGGTAAGGGCATAGTGTTCCTACAAACCAAGAATGGTGAAGAAAGATATAAATCCATGATGTCTTTTATTCCCAAGAAATGAAACACAATCTCTTGAGCATTTGATAGATGGTCCAAAATGGCTATAGAGTGCTAATGGAGAAAGGGGAATGCATCTTCTATAAAAAAGATGGAAGTAAGAGAGTTATGACAGTGGTTCAAATGAAAAGAACTAAATGTTTCCCCTTAAAATGCAAATCTTAGCATAATCAAAAATCCTACAATAGTTAGCTTTCAAAATGGTCATCCAAGACCCATCCAAGCTTTTGAATTTGAGGTATGGGAGTTTAATTTATTCTAGTTTAAATATTTTAGCTAAAAAAGATATGGTTAGGGGCCTACAAATAATTGTAGATCCTGATGGAAAGTGTGAAGCATGCATCCTAGGTAAACATCATAGGCAACCCTTTCAATCAGGACATTCTAGGAGAGCTAGAGCACCATTAGAACTGGTGCATTCAGATTTGTGTGGTCCCATGAAGACCCAAACCTTAGGTGGAAATGTTTATTTCATGACACTCATAGATGACTGTAGTAGAAAAATTGGGGTGTATTTTTTAAACAAAAAATCAGAGGCATTTTTTTAAGTTGGAGGAGTTTAAGGCCTTAGCTGGAAAGAAAAGCAACCATTATATAAAATTCTTCAGAATGGATAGAGGGAGAGAGTATATCTCTCAAGAATTTATGAATTTTTACAAGTCTCAAGGTATTTAGAGACAACTCATAGCTAGGTATACTCCATATCAAAATGGAGTGGCTGAAAGAAAAAAACTAGAACAATCACAAAAATGGCAGCAAGTATGTTGAAGACAAAAGGTTTGTCAAATGAATATTGGGATGATGTTGTAGCAACAACAATTTAAATTTTTAATACATGCCCTGCAAGGTCGTTCGTGATAGGATTCCACAAGAAGTGTGGACAAAGTGAAAATGGAGTGTTGAAAATTTGAGGATATTTGGATGTGTAGCATATGCACTCGTGCCAAAGGAGAAAAGGCATAAATTCGATGAAAAAGGTGAAAAATGTATTTTCATAGGCTATAGTGAAGAGTCCAAAGCTTATAGATTGTACAATCCCATCAACAATAAAGCGGTGATTAGCAGGGACATTGAGTTCATTGAAAACAAGCCATGGGATGGAACAATTGATAAAACCATAGGTATTTTTCTTTCAATACCTTTTGAGGATGATGAAGCTGTAGAAGGAAGATGCATGAGAACCTTGCAACAAGGTAACAATTTAGATAACAACAGCAACAACTCTAGAAACTTCCAGCAGAATAGTTATTCTGGGACGTTTCAACAGCAGGGTAGATGCTTTGGAACTGTACAACAATAGTCTTCTTCATCAGACTAGCAGTCAAGTAGCTCCAAAAATTGAGACCCTATGCTTGCATCATTGATGCCACAGAAGACAAGAAGCGTGAGAAAAATTTATGACAATTTAAAAGGTATGAAGATTTTCATGAGAACTTAGATTTTACTTTGTTTTCTCACAGTGATCCAATGTATTTTGAAGAAGCCATGAAAGAGGAAAAATGGTGTAATTCCATGGATGAAGAGATGGACATCATTGTGAGAAATAAAACATGAGATCTCACTGATTTACCTAAAGGGAAATCAACCATTGGAGTTAAATGGGTCTATAAGACCAAATGTACTTCTGATGGTAAGGTTGAGAGACATAAAGCAAGGCTGGTTGTTAATGGATACAAACAACCACCTAGAAGATATTAGGATGAGATTTTTGTGCCAGTTGCAAGGTCGGAAATGGTGCAGGCAGTCCTAGCAATTGCAACTCAACACAAATGGAAAGTACTACAAATGGATGTAAAGTCATCCTTCTTGAATGAAGTGTTGAAAGAAGAGGTGTATGTGGAGTAGCCACCTAGCTATGAAGTTTTAGGGAAAGAGGACAAAGTCTACTTGCTTTAGAAATCTCTCTATGGGTTGAAATAAGCACCACGATCATGGTACAACAAAATTGATTAATACCTTCTGAGCAATGACTTCAACAAAAGAGGCAGTGAGCCCACACTCTACATCAAGGAATCCAATCGTGAGATTCTTATTGTTGTGTTGTATGCAGATGATTTAATTTTTATAGGTAATAGCAATCTTTCAAATGTTTATTTCAAAGAGGCAATGAAAAATAAGTTTGAAATGATAGACCTAGGTTTGCCAAAATATTTCCTAGGCATAGAGGTCAAACAAACAGATGATGGCATCTTTATTTCATAAAAAAATTATGCTAATCAAATCTTCAAGAGATTTAGAATGTTGGACAACAAACTAGCCCCAACCGCTGCAACTATAGGTATGAAATTAAGCAAAGAGGATAGAAACAATGATGTTAACCCAACCCTCTATAAGAGCATGGTTGGAAGACTCATGTACTTGACAACAATAAGATTAGATTTGATGTACGCGGTAAGCATGATTTCCAGGTTCATGGAGCAACCTAAGGATGCCCATTAGTAATCAAGAAAAAGAATACTAAGGAATGTCAATAGCACGAAAGACTATGTAATTATGTACACCACCTCAAATGAGTTGAACAACTTGTTGGGTACACAGATAGTGATTAGGCAAGAAATGTAGATGACAAAAAGAGCACTTTGGGATACTTGTTCCACATGGGTTTAGGAGCAATATCATGGGCATTAATGAAGCAACCATAGTTTCTCTCTCCATGGTTGAAGCAGAATACATTGCAGCAAATGCAACAACATGTCAAGCTATTTGACTTAGAAGAATCCTTCCAAATTTGAATAAGTACCAAGAAGATGGTACAACCATATTTTGTGACAACGTGTCATCTATTGCTTTGACTAAGACTCTCATCTCTCATGGACGAAGTAAGCACATATAAATCCACTACCATTTTATATGGGAGTTGGTGGAGCATGGAGAGATTGAACTTTAGTACTATAGATCTGAGTAGCAACTCACTGATATTTTCACAAAGACATTGTCAAAAGAATCCTTTGAACGCGTAAGAGATAGGCTTGGAATGTAGGAATGCACCAAAACTTTGATTCTGGAAAAAATAGGAAAATACAGATGCTCTGAAACTTGTGTTCTAGAAATCGCAGAAAAGCACAGATGCTTCAGAACTAGTGTTCTAGGGAACACCGAAGAGCACAGATGCTCCAAAATTTTATTCAGGAAAACAAGCACAGATGCTCCAGAACTTTAGTTCAGAGAAACTCAAAAAAGCACAGATGCTCCAGAAATTTGGTTCTTAAAAATATAGAGATGAGCAGATGCTCCAAATTTTTTGCGGTAGAAGTTTTAAATGATAATGAAAAGCAAAAAGACTCAAGATTAAGGGGGAGTGTTAGAATATTTAATCTTGAGTAGCAACGAGAAAGTGCATTTAATCCACAATCAAATGAGATCTATTTTAGATTGTTCCCCCCAATTGCATTGTCAGAGACTTGTTGTCCCAATTAATGATTTGACAACAAATTTATTATTAGTAGGTGATTTTGAAAATGGGTGCTAATTTTGGAAAGAAGGCAAGAAAGACAAAAACAAGGAATAGAATGTTTTTTTATGAGATAGATAGATAGAAGAGTTCAGCAGAAGACAGGGAGGAATGTTCACGAGAATATATTAGAACAAAGGAAGTTTAGGAGAAACTGTAGCAGTAGAAGTTTGTGACAGAGATCAGTGCTCCAGAATATCTCCAGCACACAACAACAGACAATTTGTTCCAGTGCACCAGAACGTGCACAGTTTTTGTATGAAGAATGTACAAAGCATAACTCTGAATTTTTGTATGTAAAATAGTTTGGATTGTAATCTTTTTTGGATAGTTTAATGAAACAAAAATTATTATGCCTCATTTTCTTACTGTCTATTTTATTTTGTTTATGTTTTCTTCTTTACCCACTGTAGTTGAGATTCTTTTCCCAACAAATGTGAGACCCGCAGTAATTTTTTGTGGAGTCATAAAATGACAACTGAATGCTGTACTATTTTGTGAAAAGCATTGTTGATTACCTATTCTCAATAACGCAAATAATTGACGCTCCATTATCGTCAATCTAAAATCACTTTGGCATCATAGCTATCATTCTATTAAAGATCCAACCCTTGTTCGGAAGTCTATTACTTGCCCAAGAAAAAGGAATTGAAGCTAATATATTAATGATAAGTAATATTCCATAGCAAGGCAGACAAAGCCCGTGGGGGTCACCTCGTCGTCAAGCTCATGGCTAATGTCGACCTCAACAAGATAACACTAATCAAGATATTCACTGATGTCAACTTGATGTTACTCCCTTTTATTTTTATCCACTCAATTATCGTAACAGCAAAGTAAGCTCGATGATGCCAACAACAAATGGCCGAGAAAACAGTCGCCGTTCCAGATCTGATTCCCTAAAGAAAACAATGGCTTTATATGCCTGATTTTAAAGAAGAGACAATTTACTTCATTGCAGAACCCGCGTACGTTACAACATAGATAAAAGAATTCACTACATAAATCATAGTGGATAGGGAGATAAAAGACACCTGAAGGTCCCATAAGTCATCCAGTTCAAAATTGTTGTGCAGAATGGAAGTGGTTAGCATTAATAATCGAATGCTTAATCTATTAGCGTTAGGCAGTATCTTCATGGGTTGCATTAGCTTTGGTGTAATGGATGCCGATGCAGCTCCACATGTGCCTGCAATGTTTATTTTTGGAGACTCACTAGCAGATATGGGGAACAACAATTACATTCCGGATTGTACAATACGTGCAAACTTTACACCATATGGCATCTCCGCTTTTCCCCAGCCGACTGGCCGCTTTTCAAATGGCCTTATTACTTTTGATTATGTAGGTACGTATTGTAAAATGTTTTTGAGACATGTTCTTATGTAAAGAATCAGCTTCATGTCCTGTTGGCTTTGAAAAAAGTAGTGCATCTGTACAAACAGTTAGTACGTTGTTTTCTATTAGTAACTATTAGTAAGGAAAATTCTTGGATATTTCGGATGACATTTTGAATTACAAAGTGACATATAAAGTTATCCAGATATAATGATTTTCAAAATTGTAGCTATAAATCTGAAAATTTTCAAATTATTGTCTTTTTGAATGAATTTTATATTTTCAGATGATCATAAAATGTGGTATTTTCTTAAAGAAATATATATTTCCAATACATTTTATCTAGAAGCCATTTAAGTTTTAAAAATAATCAACTGTGAAAATTTAATTTTAATTCATAATAAAAATTCTATTTATATTTATTAGAAATATTCTGATATAATTAGAAAGAACTAAAATAATCAATTTATTAAAATTTGTAGATTGAAGAGTATCCTAGTTAAGTAAATGTAGAAGAATATAATAAAACTAGATTCAATAGTACTTGATTAACTATCATCATCAAATAGAGGAAAAAGTTGCCTTCAAAGATATAAATGAGAAATTCGTGAAGTATAGTAGATCTTTTGTTTACTGAAGATGAACAACTTCCAAAAATTCATTAAGATTTTCATATAATATAACCATCTTTTACTAATAGCTGATAACAACACAATGTAATGGTCAAGTTACAATATTTCTGGGGTGTCCACCAAAGTTCTAAATTTTGCTAGGTCACTCATAGACCACGTGCATCTATTGGGTTAATTTTTGTTTTCATTGGATTATTGTGCTTGTAGGTTTTGAGTCTTTGTTGGGTTGTTGTGCTCATAAGTTTTAGTTCTCTAAGTCATAGAGGCATAGATTTGAACAATATAATAATGATTTGGAGGCTCAAATCTTCAATAGTGGTTTTGATTTTAAAGTCATTAGAAAGAGATCCCTTTGTAACTAATCTATCGGAATTTGGACCAAACTTAATACTTAATTTTATTAAATGAAAAAAACTAACTAATAATACATTCTCAAACCCTCTTGATAAATTTACTTTTAATTATATAATCATTGTTTTAAATGAATATTTCTTAGACATAATGTTATTATGTTTTTTAATGTTATTTGTAAAAATATATTTTTCCATTTCAAATATTTTCAATACCTATAACACATAAAAATTTAGCCATTTTTATATAGACTAAGCCTTTATTATGAGAAATGAAATGGTAGGCCATCATTTTCTATCAAAACAAATGAATTGTTGTAACCATTTTTAACAACCATTTTGTAAACATTGGATGACATTCAAAAAATATTTTTTGAAGAACATCCATTCCTCTTTTGAACTTACACATTTCACAGATCCTTATTATTATAAAATAAGAAATGAAATGGAAGGCCACCATTTTCTGTCAGAATAGATTAATTGATGTCTTAATTTTTAACAACCATTTCTAAGCATTGGATGACTTAGATCTAGTCTTCTTTGGACTAACACATTTTCCATTACATCCTTATTATTGTAAAATGAGAAATGAAATGGGAGGCCACCATTTTCTATCAAAATAGAGGAAGTGTTGTCTCCATTTTTAACAACCATTTCTAAGCATTCGATGACTTTCAAAAACAAATACTTTTTATAAGATCGATTCCTCTATTGAACTTACACAATTCCCCCTACATCTAATTATTATAGCATTTCCTCTTATATTTTTTTATTTTATAAAATACGACTCCTTTTTATGTATAATGTTTTATATAATTAATTTTAATTTCAAGTTTAATAATTATTTAATTAGAATATATAATTGATACATTTTTTAAAACTAATATAATAATTTATTTTAATTGTTTTTTTTTTAAAATTAATTAATTTTAATATAATTAATATAATGATTTAATTTTAATAATATTAATTGTCAATAGGATCAAGTTGTTTATGGTGTAATATGATGGTTAAATCATTGTTGTTGTAGTCATGAAGATTCAAGTTTTCACTAGATCATTGTGAATGTGGATTTTAAGCCTTTGCTAATCTATTGTGATCATTAATTTGAACTTTTAAATTGAATCTACAGACATTCATGATGGTGACCTTATCCTTACTGATTCAGTATTCTCTTTATTCAGACTAGAGACAAGGTCTCCTATTTGTAACTTCACCTGACTCAAACCATACTTCAATATTAATAATAAAAAATAAATATATGTACAATCTTTGTGAATAAAAAATTGTACAATCTTTGTAAATTTTGTGTCACTTTTCTCATTTCTAATAACATAGGGCTAGGCTATATGGATCAATTACAAGCATTTAAACCAACTATATTTTTGGTTACTATGGTTGCAGCTTCTTTTCTAGGTTTACCTTCCCCCCGTCCATTTCTTTCACCAGGGACAAGTTTTCCTGGTGGAATCAATTTTGCATCTGGAGGAAGTGGATTGCTCGACTCAACAGGGAAAGAAAGGGTCTGTTTGATTGGTATTTTTTTCTATACTAAATTCGAGATTTAAGACCACTGCAGTTATACATGAACACTGTACATGCAAATACAAAATCTTTACATGAATTCTCTTCCTTATGCAGAATGTCATTTCTTTGAGTCAACAAATACAAAAATTTCAACACATTTCTAACATGTTTATTGAAGAACAACGATCTAAGCATCCACATGGGGCCGAGGAAGGCGCTTCCCTGATGGCCGAGTCCTTCTTTTGTATTTCAACTGGGAGCAATGACATCGGGAACTTCTTCACCAATTGCGCGCAACCCTGCCCTGAAATGGAACAATACGCTACGGTGCTACTCAAAAAATATGATCAGTACTTACGAGTATGTCTCCTAATACTTTGTTTTAACGACATATGGAACAAAATGACATAAATTTATTAGTACTTCTATTCAGGTTTGGATGAATGATGAATTCTACTTTATATAACTACATTTGGAATCTTTCACCTCTTAAGGGCTTTACAATTCTGGAGCAAGAAGGTTCCTTGTGGTCGATGTCCCTGCTCTAGGATGCACTCCTTATGCAAGACATTACGTATATCCTCTATTGCATGGAAAGTGTTTTATCCCGCCAAACAATTTGACTCTGCAATTTAACAGTGGGCTGAGAAAACTAGTGGATCGTTTGAATCAAAAATTAGATGGAGCGTCCATCATTCTTCTCAATTCTTATCCTTATGTGCTGGATATGTATCATCATGGTGAATCATATGGTATACGTTCATCCATGCTTATCATTTTTGGGTTGTAATTATCATACTTTTTGGCTGCATATGTTGGTCCACTTAAATTTAAGGTTTAATAAATGGAATGTGTGAGGTGTAGGGTTTCTGGACACAAAAATTGCATGCTGTGGGTCTGGACATTTACATGTGGATTCGCATTGCGGAGAAACAAATCCTCCTGCTCGGTACTGCAACGATCCAGACACATACTTATTTTGGGATCATGTTCATCCCACACAGAAAGCTGCTCGCATTTTTGCGAATGCAATATGGAGTGGAAATTCTTCTGTTATCCATCCCTACAATCTCTCTACTCCAATATTGCTGAGAAAATAAGGGCTGTAATCTGACAACTATCCCTTAAAAAATAAATCATTAGGATGGAGAGATTATATCTCCTAGATGACTGTGGGTTTGATAGCGTATGTCCATATTTCCATCCTAGTATATATTTGTTGTTATCATGGCTGAGAAAAATACCTCCCATTCTAGACCTGCTATTTTCAATTTCTAATTAAAAATTTGGTCACTAATGTTATTATATATAATAATTATTTTTATTTAATAATTTTGAACATATCATTTATATGTTTTTATATTGGTTAATGTTAGAAACAGTGCATAAATCAAATTATTATATAATTTCATTATATTTGACTGCAATAAATTATTTGGTTCAAGTTTCAAGTCTATTAATGTTTTGTTCTTGATTGAATGGCACTGAACACTACTATATGCATCATGATAGCTCTTAAATATTATTATTTTTCCAATTCATCATTTTTTATGGATTGATTTTTTTTAACTCCTTAATATTTTGATGTTGTTTAAATGGCATTCAACACGATAAAATACATCATAATAGCCCTTTTGTATTGTGAGGTGGCAAGGTAAATGAATATAAAAATTAATTTTAGCTTCAACAAAATTGTATTTTATAAAGTTGTATAGTTGACTTTTATATTATTTTGTCTATTTGAATTGTATTACCAATGTCACTAAAATCTATACATTTTGATATAACAAAAATAAAATACATATTTATTCTATTATGAAAAGATATACACAACCTTTTGTTTCCTTAGTTTTTGTCAACCTTATGTCATAATCAGATATTCGGTACCTTGCATACCCATCACTCAAGCCTTGTCTGTAAAACATAGAAGTCATAAATTTTTTTTTAGATTTCAAGAAAGTTCTCACAACCCTTTAGGCTCCTGAAGAGGTTATCGTAACCTTACTAAAAATTGACTATTCTTTTGGCTAATGCCATATCCAAAGTTGCATAAGTTTCCTTTCTTTATCCATGTTGATCATTTAGAGGTCATCATAGGGTGTTCATTGCTAAACTTACGTTAATTTTTATTCAATTTCTTGAAACCCTTTCAACATTGGAAGAGTTTTTCACAACCAACTTGGGAGTCGATGTGGATTTTAAACTCATGCTCATATCTAAATATTTTTGTAAGCTCTCATTTGGGAAGACAAAAATGAATGTTAATGAAGGATTTAAAGGAATTGGTAAAGGTTTTTCGAGTTTTCAAAAAGTTTTGAAACCTTTGTCAAACTTTAATGAGGTTTTGACAACTTCTTGAAACGACAAAAAACTCACCACTTATACAAAATATATTGTCACAAGAGCCTCATCTAGAGCCAACTTCAAGTTTTAAAAGAATAGAAAATGATTAATGTACTGATAGGTATCTTGAAGGATAGTTTCAAAGGAAAAAAAATTATTTAGAAAAATCAAGAGGTTTCAAAACCATTGTCAAAACTCGAGGAGGTTCTTGAAACCATTCAAAGTTTTTATGAACCCTTCCTGAATGATAAATTATTTAAAAATTTAAAAGTGACAGGGATTGGTGTTGAAGAGAACACTCACATGCACCAATATTAAAGTGCACCATTAATTCTCTATCATAGCTTAAGGACATTAAATATAAGCACACTTGGTTATAAAAGAGAATAATTTTCACTAACAATCAGTAGAGAATTTGTGGGATGAAGAAAATTAAATTACAAAGCTAGCATGGCAAAATTATGACAAGATAGTCAACTAATTTAAAAGTATTTTCATATTTTCTTGCATTGCATTGAATACTAAAAGGCAGATTGTAATAGTTCAAGTTATCTCATGGGATGCAAGCATAATATAGGATTTTAGATCGAAAATAAAATTCTTTAGATTCATCAAGTATCCTCTAGTATAAATTGTTTATACCTTTCCTTTGTCATAATGAAGTACAAGTACTTAGTATATTAGTATTTATATGACATTTAGAGCACCCTCTCTAAGGTTGGAAATACTCAATTAGGGAATGCAAATTTGAAATACTTTTGGGAAATGGTAGATAAACAAGACAGTCCCTTGATTAATCAAAGGTTGATGCAAATCAAGTTATTGCAAGAATTTGTATTCACTATAGCAAGAAAATATTCATATTTGGTCTTGGAGGATACAAATAACTATATGAGTTAGAAAGGATATGTATGCACTAATGATAACAAATTGGCTATTGAGTTGAGCGGTGAAACTTTCAGCACTTGCCTTCAGCTAACTCAAAGGGATGCATTCACTAATATTAATTTCATCATATCTTTGTAGAATTTCACAGAAATGAAAATCCAATGGAGAAATATAATTTCTTGAAAATGGTTAGAAGCTCCTAAAAAGGGAAAATCTTAGCTATTTAAGAGGTTTCATCCACCTCACTTCACAATTTTTTTTTTTAGATATCATAGTCCTTCTTCATCAATTGAGAGGTAATGAAAATACCCATGACTTTGAAGAATTTATGTACCTCTTCATTTTCTCAATCATTCATGGTTAGCAATTTATTGACTATGCTAGCTTAATTAGTAATCAAACTCATTTAGATATAACCCATTTATAGCTTAATAGATCATTCTATATCTCATCTTATCTATTCTATACAATTTCTAGCACAATACCTTGATTTGGGATTCATCTAGTGGTTTTTCTTGATGAATCAATCCAAATCTATGATTATTATGTTTAGATACAGCTAGAAAGGAGCTATACAAGCTTCAAAAGTGTGAATGATACATTCACCTTGTGGGTAGTAAGAGAAATCCAAGGTGATATGATTTTGAGAATAACCCCAAAAGCTACCCAATTGATTAATATTAATGCTAGTTATTTATACAATTTTAAACATTCACTTATGTTAGATTTGAGGGTTTTGATGCAATCCCTTACAAACTACCTAGATATGTTGATAATGAATTTTTCCTCTTTGAAATATTAAAAAAGGTAGCAAAAAATTAATAGAAGGTGCCAAGAAAGAAACAACGATGGAATTCCCTTTTGTGTGGGCATAGCTTAATACCAATGTAATTCTATGTCAGATTCCCTAAGCATTGAGAAGGGCCTAGTAAAGTATACAATTCAATTTTAAGGAAGAATATTTTCATTTAACAACAAAATCTTTGTTAGAAACAACTTATAGTTAGGGTCAATTTTTCAACATCTCCCAAACTTAGAAGATTATTTGTCGAACTGTGCCAACAAGTTCAAATTATAAATAAGGGATTAGATGATGTTTATTTTAACAAAAATAATAATGTTCAAATTATATTATGATATCTAGAGTATTGAAGATTATGAATCTAACTTAATTGATCCCTTTTTTACTGACCATGTGCACACTCAACCTATCCTACCAATTTATTGGAGCATAAAGGAAATAAAATAAAAAAATTGTTAATTGTAGACATGCAAAATTTACTCATGCATCTAATCATGCTTCATTCAACATTATTTCGTCTATTAATGAAATAAACCAATTTAATTAATTCACTAAGTTTTTCTTCTTGATTAATTAAATCAAATTAATTAATTAACTTCCTAAAGTCTCTTCATTTAGTTAAATCACATATATTTAATTAAATGACTAATATTCATTTTCCTCTCATTTGATTTAAAACAAATCCAAAGATGCAAATCAAATGTCACACCACCTAATCACTAGCTTAATTAGTCAAATCCTTGATTAATACTAAGCCTAACCCATGTCCTATCCTTTTGCACAATAAATCATTTAATTTGATTATTAAAACACCTATTTTCCTCACAAGGCATATTCCTAGGGATTATGCCCTCATTAACTCCCCTGTTTGACTTTTTTGGCCAAGCAAATTTCCCCGCAAATCCTTCAACCACATGCATTTATTACCATTTTCAAAATTCAAATGGGCACATTGGCTTAAACTCGCACAATCATGGGCCAATCACATTGTGACAAGTGGCTCTCTCCTATTTGTTGGGGATTAATCCCACATTCTTCAATTTGGCCTCTCCTCTCTTCAAACTCAACTATAAATTGATGGCCTCTCTCCTTCAAACACACAACACACTCTCATGCAAAGTTATTCTCTTCAGTTGAGAACTAATTTTTTCCATTTCATCATTTAGCTTGGCAAGGATTGGGAAAGGGCTATCTTATACACAAAGGATAGCACCAATCCATCATAGAATAGGTATACTTCATGTCTTCTTTACATGCTTGGATTAGTTTTGTCATTTGTTTTGAAGAATGTTGTATTATTCTATGAGGATATTGGAGTTGTGCTAACCATTTGCAGATTTTGGTATCCACAAAATGGCTCTAGAAGGAGGGCTTGAATATAATCTTTCTTTTTGTTCATCTATGTTAATTTCAAGCATTAGATATTCATCTACTTGATCACATGGTGATAGTTGGTATTTAGTTTTTTAGTAGTTAATATGATTTTACACGAAGATCTACATTCCTCCGATTTTCATACTTCTCTCTATGCCATTGTGTAAGATTTTCCTTTAAAAGGAAAATTCCCTCATTTGTCATTTCAGATATATTCTATAAGCATTTTGTTTTCTTGACAGTTCTTTCTTTGTTGATGCCTTCTTGACATTCTTGAGCAAAATCTACAATGCTTGTAAAAACTACCTTAAGGAGTGGTGAACCATTGAGAGATTCTCTACATATGTATCTGAATCACGTCTGAATAGGAATTTGCATATCTGTAATGCCTTTTCTCATTGACCTACACTCCCTCAATCTAGTTTTTTTCATGCTCATTGATTAAAAAAAAAAACAGGTATGTTCTGACTCTTTCAGCACCATAACCATTAATATTGATAAATTGATGTCTTGCCTTTGAATGTGAATTCTGGAAAACCTGTCATTTGGATTTACCTTTTACTAATGAAATCCTTTGCTATTCGTGGCACCTGGGAGGTAAAAATCTTTGAAGGCAGACTTAATGGATTTAATATTGATTTTGAAGCATTAAATTGATAATTTCCTACTTAAAATTTTGAAGTATGCAGTATTGATTTGGAGAATTAAGTCTTTGATGTCGATTTGAATTATTTGATATCACTAATTCTTTTACTCATTAATTCAAGTTGTGTGTGTGCTACTTGTAGACCATTCAATGATTATGAATCTTCTTGTTCAACTCCTCCCATCATAACAGTGCATTCATATTTTTCTTTGTTTGTCTCTGCATTCATTCAATGCCATCGAATTCCATTTGCTAACTTCCACCGAAAAGAACCTACGCTGGTTTCTGTACTCTCCCCACCCACATTTCGGCATGTGTCTCCCTTGATGTAGCAAGCTCTAAGCTATCGGTGGCAGGTCTTCCCGACGAGAGGAGTAGCATGTGAAAGACAGTAAAGGCAAGTGTAGTCCCGATCCATCCTTTGTACCACTCTTCATAAATTTTCCACCTATTTGAAAATGATGTGTATCCACCCTCATTTTCTAGTCATTGGAAATTAATAAGCACGTGAGCATTCAAGGGAAAATTGCATGTTTCTACGAGCTCTGTAAGGTTAAAGAATAAATGCGCAACAATGATGATGAGAGTTGTAGATATATTTTCAGGGAGTGTATCCTACCAATGTTGCACTCCACAAGAATTCCTTCGAACATGTCAAATCATTTACATATGCCTAGCAGGTTGGTTGGTCCAACTTTAAATGCTCTTGTGGTTGAATCACGAATTAGCTTGCTAGTGAAGTGATGGTAGAATCTATCACACATGTTATTTTGATTTTTGTTTGATAAATGCTTAATATTTATGTATCTTGAAAAAAAATTAATCTAAAGAGATCAAATCATAATCAGAACAGGCCTTGCTATAACTTTATTCTCCGTACTATTTCTTACAGTTCTGGAGGTTAGTATGTTTGAAGTAGATTTCTGTGAATTTGAAGACCATCCCCTGCCTATGTTTGCCTTTGCTGAGATACAATTTATTTCTCTCTGAATGCATTCATGGTTCCCCTATCATCTTTTCCTTTTGGAACAAATTAATCTAAAGAGATCAAATCATAATTAGAACAAGCCTTGCTATAGCTTTATTCTTCGTACTATTTCTGTTGGGATGGTGAGATCTTACACATGGATTGCATAGATTCAGCCATCCTCATAGAATAACATACATCACTGACTCCAAACAAAATGATAAAACTAAAACAAACATGCAATGGAGAAAATGAAATACAACCTATTCTATGGTGGATTGGTGCCCTCCATGAAAATGTGAGAGAGCCCTTTCCCAATCCTTGATAAGCTTAGTGATATGATAGACAATGAGATGCTTGAACTCAAGTTGCCTATAGTGTAGATGCTTTCAAATGTGGCTGTTGTAGATATGAGAGAAGATGGCTTGCATTTATAGGAAAAGTTGATAGAAGAGAGGCCCAAATTAGGCAATGTGGGACTAAATCCCATCCAATAGGATAGAGACACTTGTCATAATGGGATTGGTCAAAGCTTGTGCAAGTTTTGGCCAATGTGCCCATTCAAATTTGAAAAATGTCAATAAATGCATGTTGTTGAGGGTTTTGGGGGGAATAATCTTTGTTCAAAAAAGTCAAAGATGAGAGTTATTGAGGGAAAATAAGTCTTTTTAATAAATCAATAAATTGATTTATTGATGCAAGTGGGTGGGTTAGTTAGGAGTTTAGATTTGACTCTAGTTGAGTCAAAAGCTAGAGAATGATAATCATGATTTAGAAGTTAATTAATTTAGATTAATTAACTTAGGGGATTTTAGGGATTTGACATTTGATTAAATTAGTTTGATTTATTAAATCAAATGAGAAGAACATAAGGATCAAATAATTTGATTTATTTAATGAACCTTAGGAAATTAATCAATAAATTGCTTTAATTGATTAGCAGAAGAACTGAATGCATGATGTTAGTTAAAGCGGAATGCACAATGGTATTTTTGGATGTCTACATTTTGCCCCTCTTTCAAGCAATGTACTCGTTGCATTGGTTCAAAGAATGATGTTGCCGACATCGACAATAAAGAATTTCAGATTTTTCGGATGCCCCAGCGAAAATAAGTACGTTAGTACATTGCCCCCTCGAGAGATCGAGCGAAAAGATACAATTTGAGGTGGATCGCATGACAAAGAGGTTCAAAATGGATGTATGGATGGTTAGACTATATGGTAATGATGATGTAAATGAGATGTTCGAAAGATGCTTAGAATAACAAATCTATATTATTTTAAGCATGTTAAATGATTATGCAATGCATGTGAGATGGATGAGATGGATGATGTTGTCCTAATATGATGGTATGACATGATTATGCAAAATGAGAATACGGATGCAAGATGGATGCATTGTTATCGTGAAAGAAGATAGAAGAATGAGAGGGATGAACCCTTAAATCTAAGAAGAATGTAGAAGTCCAACAAGTCCCCTAGTCATCAAGACTTTATTGGATATGACGATGAATGATGATGATGTGTTGCTTATCCAGGGATGGGAGAGAGCGTACCTTCCTTTATGTTTGATAACACACGTAGGTGCGATGCATCAAGGTATTAAGAACCAGGATGGCGTTGCGCCTAGTGTGATGGACTTTGACTCGACAATCAAATAGGAGTACTCTTGTTCACACTTGACAAACATAACCTTATTCAAAATGCAGTTCAGATATTCTAGACATCTCGGGCCAAAACATAAAAAGGCAAGCCTTCTTATGTGGTCAACAAGATACCTAAAACATCCTTCCTACAAACAAAACAAATTATGCATTACGAAGTTATTTTACAAGAATATCCAACAAGCACAGCAGATAAAAAGATAATGATCGTTGCCCCATTCCTTTCTCTCTAAACCTGTTTTGTTTAGGCATCATCGAGAGGTCCTTGGAATGAGCGCAAAATAAGACAAGTCAAAAAGACCAAAATAAAGTAAACAAGCAAGCTAATGTTCTTCGTACCGCTAGCCAAGGCTAAACTACTATGGGGTACCTGATGCTTATGTCCATCGCAGGAAAGCTTCATCCTAGGACATGTAGTGATCAGGGTTTTGGTGAGACTGATTGCGTGATAAGCTATTGATACTCCGAGTTGACCAACTTGCTGACTTACTGACTTAGACCTTTGAGACTTTGATGATTAGGCGTTCACTTTAGAACCTGCTAAACTTTCTTCTGACTAACTCACCAAAGGGTGAAAGCGATGATGATTTATTATGAGTGATGACAATCACGGGTGAAAGCGAGATGAAATGGATGCACCATTTTGGTTTTTTCAAATGTTTTGAGGCTGTTTTTGGAATTTTGGGATGTTTTACAAATGTTTTTGGTATTTTTGAGATTTTACAACGAATAGACTAACTTAAAGACCTATCCTAGGGGTCTCGGGAGCTGATCCATAGATTAGCCTTGCCTACGTTATATACGCAGAGACCACGTAGTTCGACTGGTGTTGGACTAACTTGATGATAATATGGACAAATGGATTGCCATTTTATTGCCTAAAGGACTGACTTAAGATGCAGACTAGATGGGCAAACGGATTGCCAATGCGACGGACGCCTAAAGGACTGACCTAACCATCTCTGGGGATGATCAAAGATCAACCTTGCCTACGTTCAAGCTCAGAGATGACATAGTTCAACAAGGTGGAAAAACTGACAAGACTCAATAATGAATTTTTTTTTTTTGAAGATTTTCTGATATTTCGACATGTTTTTGGATGTTTTGAATGATTTGGATGTTTTTGATTTTTCGCATGATTTTGACAATTTGGATATGGATATGTGATGATATCAGTGCTTTGTTTTGGGATTTTGTTGAAAACCAAGCTAAGGTTGATTGATTAGATTGATGGATTGATGGATTGATAGTTTGACTAAGTGCGTTAAGTCAAACAAAAGTGATAATGCACTTGTAAAATCTAGGAATTTGTGTTATCCCAGAGTAAACTCATACAAAAAGGATAATTTGGCTAGGTGTGTTAAGCCAAACAAGGTGATGATTTGATAATTTGGCTAAGTGTGTTAAGCCAAACAAAGTGATGATAATGAACTTGTAGACCCAAGGAAGTTGTGTTATCCTAGAGTAAACTTGTGCACAAGATGATGGTTTGACTAGATGTATTAAGTCAAACAAGGTGACGATTGATTGGATTCGATTGATCAAGATTGATGAAGTTTGATTTGGAACAAATTTGTTTTGATGATTTGATGTGATGCTGACATGCGCATTAGATGCGATTGATATTGATTGTTTGGATTGATACTCGACGAAAGGTAGAGCATGATAAGGAATGTCTTCTTGTCAAAAT
>CM021106.1:590125288-590173457 GCA_007115665.2 Sequoiadendron giganteum | reverse complement strand
TACAATCTTTGTAAATTTTGTGTCACTTTTCTCATTTCTAATAACATAGGGCTAGGCTATATGGATCAATTACAAGCATTTAAACCAACTATATTTTTGGTTACTATGGTTGCAGCTTCTTTTCTAGGTTTACCTTCCCCCCGTCCATTTCTTTCACCAGGGACAAGTTTTCCTGGTGGAATCAATTTTGCATCTGGAGGAAGTGGATTGCTCGACTCAACAGGGAAAGAAAGGGTCTGTTTGATTGGTATTTTTTTCTATACTAAATTCGAGATTTAAGACCACTGCAGTTATACATGAACACTGTACATGCAAATACAAAATCTTTACATGAATTCTCTTCCTTATGCAGAATGTCATTTCTTTGAGTCAACAAATACAAAAATTTCAACACATTTCTAACATGTTTATTGAAGAACAACGATCTAAGCATCCACATGGGGCCGAGGAAGGCGCTTCCCTGATGGCCGAGTCCTTCTTTTGTATTTCAACTGGGAGCAATGACATCGGGAACTTCTTCACCAATTGCGCGCAACCCTGCCCTGAAATGGAACAATACGCTACGGTGCTACTCAAAAAATATGATCAGTACTTACGAGTATGTCTCCTAATACTTTGTTTTAACGACATATGGAACAAAATGACATAAATTTATTAGTACTTCTATTCAGGTTTGGATGAATGATGAATTCTACTTTATATAACTACATTTGGAATCTTTCACCTCTTAAGGGCTTTACAATTCTGGAGCAAGAAGGTTCCTTGTGGTCGATGTCCCTGCTCTAGGATGCACTCCTTATGCAAGACATTACGTATATCCTCTATTGCATGGAAAGTGTTTTATCCCGCCAAACAATTTGACTCTGCAATTTAACAGTGGGCTGAGAAAACTAGTGGATCGTTTGAATCAAAAATTAGATGGAGCGTCCATCATTCTTCTCAATTCTTATCCTTATGTGCTGGATATGTATCATCATGGTGAATCATATGGTATACGTTCATCCATGCTTATCATTTTTGGGTTGTAATTATCATACTTTTTGGCTGCATATGTTGGTCCACTTAAATTTAAGGTTTAATAAATGGAATGTGTGAGGTGTAGGGTTTCTGGACACAAAAATTGCATGCTGTGGGTCTGGACATTTACATGTGGATTCGCATTGCGGAGAAACAAATCCTCCTGCTCGGTACTGCAACGATCCAGACACATACTTATTTTGGGATCATGTTCATCCCACACAGAAAGCTGCTCGCATTTTTGCGAATGCAATATGGAGTGGAAATTCTTCTGTTATCCATCCCTACAATCTCTCTACTCCAATATTGCTGAGAAAATAAGGGCTGTAATCTGACAACTATCCCTTAAAAAATAAATCATTAGGATGGAGAGATTATATCTCCTAGATGACTGTGGGTTTGATAGCGTATGTCCATATTTCCATCCTAGTATATATTTGTTGTTATCATGGCTGAGAAAAATACCTCCCATTCTAGACCTGCTATTTTCAATTTCTAATTAAAAATTTGGTCACTAATGTTATTATATATAATAATTATTTTTATTTAATAATTTTGAACATATCATTTATATGTTTTTATATTGGTTAATGTTAGAAACAGTGCATAAATCAAATTATTATATAATTTCATTATATTTGACTGCAATAAATTATTTGGTTCAAGTTTCAAGTCTATTAATGTTTTGTTCTTGATTGAATGGCACTGAACACTACTATATGCATCATGATAGCTCTTAAATATTATTATTTTTCCAATTCATCATTTTTTATGGATTGATTTTTTTTAACTCCTTAATATTTTGATGTTGTTTAAATGGCATTCAACACGATAAAATACATCATAATAGCCCTTTTGTATTGTGAGGTGGCAAGGTAAATGAATATAAAAATTAATTTTAGCTTCAACAAAATTGTATTTTATAAAGTTGTATAGTTGACTTTTATATTATTTTGTCTATTTGAATTGTATTACCAATGTCACTAAAATCTATACATTTTGATATAACAAAAATAAAATACATATTTATTCTATTATGAAAAGATATACACAACCTTTTGTTTCCTTAGTTTTTGTCAACCTTATGTCATAATCAGATATTCGGTACCTTGCATACCCATCACTCAAGCCTTGTCTGTAAAACATAGAAGTCATAAATTTTTTTTTAGATTTCAAGAAAGTTCTCACAACCCTTTAGGCTCCTGAAGAGGTTATCGTAACCTTACTAAAAATTGACTATTCTTTTGGCTAATGCCATATCCAAAGTTGCATAAGTTTCCTTTCTTTATCCATGTTGATCATTTAGAGGTCATCATAGGGTGTTCATTGCTAAACTTACGTTAATTTTTATTCAATTTCTTGAAACCCTTTCAACATTGGAAGAGTTTTTCACAACCAACTTGGGAGTCGATGTGGATTTTAAACTCATGCTCATATCTAAATATTTTTGTAAGCTCTCATTTGGGAAGACAAAAATGAATGTTAATGAAGGATTTAAAGGAATTGGTAAAGGTTTTTCGAGTTTTCAAAAAGTTTTGAAACCTTTGTCAAACTTTAATGAGGTTTTGACAACTTCTTGAAACGACAAAAAACTCACCACTTATACAAAATATATTGTCACAAGAGCCTCATCTAGAGCCAACTTCAAGTTTTAAAAGAATAGAAAATGATTAATGTACTGATAGGTATCTTGAAGGATAGTTTCAAAGGAAAAAAAATTATTTAGAAAAATCAAGAGGTTTCAAAACCATTGTCAAAACTCGAGGAGGTTCTTGAAACCATTCAAAGTTTTTATGAACCCTTCCTGAATGATAAATTATTTAAAAATTTAAAAGTGACAGGGATTGGTGTTGAAGAGAACACTCACATGCACCAATATTAAAGTGCACCATTAATTCTCTATCATAGCTTAAGGACATTAAATATAAGCACACTTGGTTATAAAAGAGAATAATTTTCACTAACAATCAGTAGAGAATTTGTGGGATGAAGAAAATTAAATTACAAAGCTAGCATGGCAAAATTATGACAAGATAGTCAACTAATTTAAAAGTATTTTCATATTTTCTTGCATTGCATTGAATACTAAAAGGCAGATTGTAATAGTTCAAGTTATCTCATGGGATGCAAGCATAATATAGGATTTTAGATCGAAAATAAAATTCTTTAGATTCATCAAGTATCCTCTAGTATAAATTGTTTATACCTTTCCTTTGTCATAATGAAGTACAAGTACTTAGTATATTAGTATTTATATGACATTTAGAGCACCCTCTCTAAGGTTGGAAATACTCAATTAGGGAATGCAAATTTGAAATACTTTTGGGAAATGGTAGATAAACAAGACAGTCCCTTGATTAATCAAAGGTTGATGCAAATCAAGTTATTGCAAGAATTTGTATTCACTATAGCAAGAAAATATTCATATTTGGTCTTGGAGGATACAAATAACTATATGAGTTAGAAAGGATATGTATGCACTAATGATAACAAATTGGCTATTGAGTTGAGCGGTGAAACTTTCAGCACTTGCCTTCAGCTAACTCAAAGGGATGCATTCACTAATATTAATTTCATCATATCTTTGTAGAATTTCACAGAAATGAAAATCCAATGGAGAAATATAATTTCTTGAAAATGGTTAGAAGCTCCTAAAAAGGGAAAATCTTAGCTATTTAAGAGGTTTCATCCACCTCACTTCACAATTTTTTTTTTTAGATATCATAGTCCTTCTTCATCAATTGAGAGGTAATGAAAATACCCATGACTTTGAAGAATTTATGTACCTCTTCATTTTCTCAATCATTCATGGTTAGCAATTTATTGACTATGCTAGCTTAATTAGTAATCAAACTCATTTAGATATAACCCATTTATAGCTTAATAGATCATTCTATATCTCATCTTATCTATTCTATACAATTTCTAGCACAATACCTTGATTTGGGATTCATCTAGTGGTTTTTCTTGATGAATCAATCCAAATCTATGATTATTATGTTTAGATACAGCTAGAAAGGAGCTATACAAGCTTCAAAAGTGTGAATGATACATTCACCTTGTGGGTAGTAAGAGAAATCCAAGGTGATATGATTTTGAGAATAACCCCAAAAGCTACCCAATTGATTAATATTAATGCTAGTTATTTATACAATTTTAAACATTCACTTATGTTAGATTTGAGGGTTTTGATGCAATCCCTTACAAACTACCTAGATATGTTGATAATGAATTTTTCCTCTTTGAAATATTAAAAAAGGTAGCAAAAAATTAATAGAAGGTGCCAAGAAAGAAACAACGATGGAATTCCCTTTTGTGTGGGCATAGCTTAATACCAATGTAATTCTATGTCAGATTCCCTAAGCATTGAGAAGGGCCTAGTAAAGTATACAATTCAATTTTAAGGAAGAATATTTTCATTTAACAACAAAATCTTTGTTAGAAACAACTTATAGTTAGGGTCAATTTTTCAACATCTCCCAAACTTAGAAGATTATTTGTCGAACTGTGCCAACAAGTTCAAATTATAAATAAGGGATTAGATGATGTTTATTTTAACAAAAATAATAATGTTCAAATTATATTATGATATCTAGAGTATTGAAGATTATGAATCTAACTTAATTGATCCCTTTTTTACTGACCATGTGCACACTCAACCTATCCTACCAATTTATTGGAGCATAAAGGAAATAAAAATGTTACAGACTTGTTAACAATAAGTGTTATCAGTTGTTCCAACCTATCTAGGCTGAAATTGATATCATATATGTTGTCAAAGTATGTACATACCCTAGAGTTGGTTAGAGCATAAGTTGATATGAGAAAAGACATGCTTGTAGCGTAGTATAAGGAATAATGGTGATCTAAGTATGTTACAAAGGATGATACTCATGTCCTAATGTGTCTACAATATGTCTACATTGATATCATTCTAGATTCATGTAACTCATATTGAGATAGGCTATATAAGAATGGTTAAGGCACTAACTATGTAAACCCTATGGTAGTATCATGTCTTTTTGGTTTGCATCCATATATTATGTAGGTTTATTTTTTGTGGTTAAAATGAAATGATGGAAATGCTATGAAAAGACCATATCTAGGAAATCAAGTCTTCCCACTTTTCGTAGTCAAAGTTATAGTTGATAGTGTTCCGATCTATGCCCTAACAGTGTAATGGTTTGATAAAGGCTAGTTGGAATGCTCTGCATTCCTCTGAAGATGCAAGTCTCATCTTCTACCCTTGAGGACATGATTAGTAGTGATCAACACACATTATATAATATTATCAATCATGCTGGAGATCCTCAAGTGTAATCTTCAATTAATAGTGTGTTACAATTGATTTAGAATGCTATGTTTTTGCAGCTTTAGTAAGCTTCTTTAGTTACGCTAGTACTTAATGATCAAATGTTTTTGGAAGATATTTTAGGGCTGCTATAGATTACCTACATTATTCATATCTTGATCCACATGGTGTATTTGGTATCTCCCTTGTGGTGTGAAGTCAATATGGTACTGTTACTAATCAAGCCAACATGACTTGTTTTTTTCATTTGTTGTTGATCTTGATCAATTATTATTTTTTTGGAGAATGTGTGGAAATACCTCTAGGCCTCAACATAGTGTGTGATGATCCATAATCAAAGTTATTTCACTTTGGATATGTTTTGATATTTACCTATGAAAAATAATTTATTACATCTAAGGGTCATCTTGGAGCTGACCTAGTAAGAAGTTGTGTATTATTGTGGAGGACATTTATAGAAGGAAAAATAATTTGTGATGTTTGATGGATTAATTGGATGCAAATTAAGTAGAATTTTAAACATGAAGTGTGCACTATATGTATGATGATGTAAAAGGTAATTGTAATGTCATCATAATTCAAATGACTCATCTACAGTAGTTCAAGTCTTAATTTTCTTATTATAATTTTATTGTACCTTTCTCTGAGATAACGAGTCTCATCAGATCCTCTGTATCTTTCCTTTGAAGTTGTCTCTTCTCTAGTGTGTGCAATTCTATAGGAAGTGAGCCTAAAAATACACTGTAAACCTATTAAAGTAGTGAGCTTCTATATTGCAAGTTAACTCTCACCTTGATTTTTCCCTCAAAGGCTTTTCCACATAAAAATACTAGTGTTATGGTGTAGTGCATGTTTTCATTTCTGTTGTTTTTTCAATTCATGTGATGTGATGTGTTATCTACAAATGGGAATGTTTTAATTTTAATAATGTTGATTCACCCCCCTCTTAGCATTTCACTTTGTGTTCAACAATTGGTATCAAATCCAATGCCTTGAATAATCCTGATAGCTAAGGTAGGTCCTTCCCTTGAACACATGGGGTATGTGGAAAATATCAATGATATATCAATTGATCTTGAAGACTGAGATATCAATTCAAAATAATGTGAAATTGAATTTGAAAGTTAACTCAGGTGTGCTCTTGAGGATTTGGATGAAGCAAGGTTGTAAAATAGCAAACTTAAAGCTCAAATAGAAGTAAATAAATTCAAGGAAGCACAAGTTGTGATCTACAACTTGAAAGTTAATATTAAGGAAGGAAAAAGGATTGAAATTTTTTTCAATACCAAACTTCAAGATAAAACTACTAAATGATCAAAACTTGAGGAATAAATTGTTACTCTAAGAAAATAACTTGAAAAGGAAAAGGAGAAAATTGATAAAGGTATAAAACCAAAAATAGGTTTTGAAATTCTTGATGAACCGATTAATTGTCTAAAGCCCTATAAGGATAAATTCAAGCTTGGCTTTGAAAAATGGAAAAGTTATATGTTCAAGACATGTACAAATTTATATGATAACTTCAATGCTGAAGGAAAATCTGAAACAAAGGAGACATCTTTTGGATATGTAAAGAAAAATCAAGACAACAAGAAAGAAGGTGATTCCACACCTGTCTGGAAAAAGAAAGTGAATTTCAAGAAGCCCGCCCAAACTGCTTCTATCAAGTTCAAAGTTAGTTGCTATGTATGTAATAAATCTTTTCATAAGGAAATTGAGTGCAAAAGAAAGAAATTTTTCAATCCTCTTAGGCCCCCAATGTATATTTGTATGAACTCTCAATCATTTAATGGTCAGTGCTATGATTACAATAAATTTGGTGATAAGAATAATGAATGTAGAAGTAAGGTGATAAGGAATAATCATGCTATGCCCTCTCAATCTTTCTATGGTTATTGCTACGCATGAAACAAGTTCATTTATAAAGGTTCTATGTAGATCCAATGTGAGAAGAAGTAATTAATCTCCACAAGACATTATCATTTTCTATAATTATAATAGACAAGGAAATATTATAAGAATTTGCAAGGGGGAGAATGTAAGGTCTTCTACTATTCAAAGTTACCCTGTCATTATTTAGAAAAAGAAAGATATCAGAAGAAAGAGGAATGTGAAGTATGGAATGAATTTTTACCTCAACATGGTACATATGGGCTTTCCGGTAGTGAAAGAGGGAGTATTGACTTAAGGGGAGTTAAAACTATAGAAATTATCCTATGGGTATGTGCAAGATCATGATGGGCCAAAAAGTGGCAGTATGATGGGTATGTGGCTGGCAACTTTTTTTACCCAAAATTGATGAAACAAAAAGGGTTTTGAAAGGAGATTGTTAGCTTTCCACCAATATAAATTATTCTTTAATTTGAATTTAATAAATAATTATTATTCATTTTCTATTGAATTATGACTAAAGTCTTGATTTTTAGGCTGATTGAAAAACATCTATAGCTTTCAAATGGTATCATATTTTTTGAATCCAAAACATGCGTCACATTCTATGTTTTTCATACTATAAGATTAAAAATGAAAAAGATGAATTTCATGAAGTTTTGACCAAGTTAAGGTGGTCAGACATATGAGTCTTTTTTTTTTTTTTAAATTTCATAAACAATTTATAATTAATTATTTACTTGGAGACAAATTACAAAAAATAGGCATCACATCGGGACATGAGTCCTCTACTTATATCTAAAGTCTTATAAAAAAATATTATCATTTTAATGTGGTTAGGATGGTCGGATAGACACCTACTTCTTATTTTTTCCCTGAAATTTAAGTACTACTGTATTAAAATTTTAAATTTTCACCAAATAGATTTTATTTTTTTGTAAATAAACCTAGTAATTTAGAAACTACATTCAATTTTCTACAAATTCAATTCTTACATATTTTTGAAATAATATAGATAACTTATTCAAATTTTTATGTCAAGTTGTCTAACTCTGATTTTTTTGAATTTTTTGCCACTTAAGGGCATGTTTTTTCCATAATGATCCTGCACATACCCCTACCCTAAAATATTTAAGATGCTAGAATCTTCAGCACATTGGTAAATTATGATATAAACTTGATTGGTCATGTTCTTAGAGCAAGTACTCTCTCTGCAAAGGTATCTTGAAGAGTTATGGATCCCTACAATGTCATAGACCATAAAAGTTACTAAATAGATAAATACACTTATTGTAGAGAACTAAGGTTAGTGTGAGGTATATCTATCTCATTTTGATCAAATTAATTTCATTCAAACTATCTCAATTGAGAACAAGAGATAAGGAAGTAGAGAAATTATTCAGGAAGTGTTGTACAAACCCCAGCAATGGTGTTCAAAGGTAATTATTTATCTTTTTTATAGACCTTAGTATTGAATATCATGGCTACACCTATTGTCTTTGATGTCACTAAAATTCCAACACCTGAATACAAAAATTATCCATTAAAAGCACTTGAAGTGGACAAAGATGGTTCATTTTCAAATGTTCTAGTGACTGTCATCCATTACGAGGATACAAGGATTTACATACATACAAAATTAAATGATATTGATCACACTTAATCCTTTGAAGAGGTCCATCAAGAGACATTGAATGGAAATGGATTGTATAAGCCAAAGTATGCAAACATTCCTATGAAAGGGTTAGACCTCTAGAAGGATTTTCGAAACTTCCACAAGAATAAGAAATGGGTAAGAATAATCTTGAGCTACATTCATGAAAAATGAAAATTTTATCTAGCTTTAAAAACCCTACTTAATCAAAAAGGATTTTATCATGGTAGTTACTACTTTGTGTGAATTTAGACTTGTGCCTATGCTAAAATATGTAAAGAACAAAATAATTATAGAGCTCAAAGGTGTGAAATTTGACAAAAGGGCCTTGACTGGGAAAAATATTATTGATCCTAGTGTCTGGTATACATCAATGACCATTACATACAAAATCTACTTCACAAATAGGGAAGGATCCGCCACCGCCACTACAATTCATATTGCTCTTTAGATGGCGAAAGAAAATACTAAATTTGATTTGTGTGAATTTTTGATAGAATATTTAATGGAAAACTTGAAAAATATGAAGGAAACCAAGTATACATTTAGGTTTGGTTCCCTAGTTATTTTCCTTACTTTCTTCTTTCTAAATGAGTTACCTAGGTTTAGAGGTAAAATATGGGATGAATTCTCTCCAGTAGCAACACAAATTAAACAACATATGATTTTTTTTCAAATTAAGCAAGATTAAACCCCTTCCTATTGGTGATTTCTCAAGAATATATAAAATGAGATGCAAGGAAAATACAAGTTATCATCTAGTTTTTTTCAGAAATATGAAAATGAAATATTTGTTAATGGTAAATAGCGATCACTTCTTTATAAAGGTTGTAGAAACTAGAACTGTATGGATAAATGATCCGCCTTATGAGATTGGGGATGATTTTGTACAATGGTACACAGATATTTGGTTAAGTCCTAGGGAACCTAAAGTAAAAAGATTTGTAACATATAGAAAAATCATGGATGAAATCTATAAGAAGGAAAGTGAGGAAGGTGGAGAAAATAAAGTTGAAAAGGTACTTGAGAAAATAGATGCACCACAATACTCTATAATAAAGAGAAAAGAAAAGCTTTATAAGATACTGGGTGGCTCTCCAAAATCTATACTTGATGCTCCTACAGTAGTGTTAGAAGCTAGTCTAGGTCCAAGAAGATCTAGTAGAACCTCTCTTGTTGTTTCCCCAGAACACTTAGTGTCCAAAAAAACAATCGGAAGTAAGAGAAAAGTTACATTTGTTATACCTCCAAAGAAAAAGGTCACTAGATTTAAATAAAAGGAAAAAAGAGAAAATATTAATACTGATGATGAAAAAAAAGAAGTGAAAGATTTTATTTATAAGAAAAAGAGAAAAAGGCACAATTCAAGGAGAAGAAGAAGAAAACTCTTTATAGAGAAATAAGGGAAAGGGAATTTCTATTTAAAAGATTAAAGTTACTCCTTCAATATTTCATGACCCTTTGGACCATGGAATAATTCTTAATGTAATTGTTGAATATATCTTATTAAATAACATAAGGAAGCTACATTTAGGTGCCTCTCTAGAATATAAAAGGACCATTAAGAAGTCCTTCATTGAGTACATGGTAATCTAGAATATCACCTTCAATGACATTGTTAACAAAGCTCTAATTAGCCTTGCAAAGGATTTACAAAAAATAACAGAAGATGTTGTTAAGACTAATGAAGACCTGAAACTATAAAGAATTGATAAAACATGGACTCCTATCTCTCAAAAGGAAAAATAAGTGATTTTTTGGAGATAGGCCAAAGAGCTCTGCAACAAGAGAATAATAGATCTTTTGATGAGCCCAGATGAAAATGTGAAAAGAAAGATTTAGAGTGAAATCGAAGATACTAAAAATAAAATAATTAATGGTATGAAAAGTAATTCACAAGGATCTTCGAAAGGAAATAATACTAAATATGAAATAAATGTAGAACAAAATCAAAATATGGATAATGAGACTCACCCTGAAAACTCTAATGTGAAAAACACATCTGGTCAAAAAGAAATATAAGGACCCTATAGTTTGCAAAAAGAATATATCTCTGGTGCATAGAAAGAAAAGGAAAAAGAAAAGTGGCTAGATGAAAAGAAAATAAAGATACTTAAAGAAATGAGGATGGTTGAGGTGACTCTTAATGCTAGTATCCTATATTATCTTCTAGATGTGTCCACTCTAGACAAATATTTATCTAGTTTTGAAAGCAATATCACCAATAGAAATAAGAAGAAAAATGAGGAGACAACTCCCCTTATGAATATTGGTGCAAAAGACATTGAAAATCAATATAAAATTGATGCTTCTCTTTCATAACATAATGTTGCTTCTCTAGGGAAGTCAAGAAGTGATGTACATATGAGAGAAGAAATTCTTGAGATTGTTCAAGATACAATAGCTAAAGGTGATAAGAAACAAGATATCTTTGTGGATAAATGTCAAATTTATTCATCTCTAAATTTTCTCAAAGACCTATTATCTATGCAAATGTAGTTCCACCCTGTGGTAACCTCCCAAATTTTACAAATTCCCATTGAAGATGGTTAGGTTGATCTGTCAAAAACTTATTTTCTCCACAAGCTACAACTTAGTAACATTCTATAGACCTTTGCAAGAACGAAGATTCTACAAGATCACATGAAAAAGGAATTAACTAATTGAAGAGGCTATAATGATCATTCGAGACGGTTTACCTTAGGTTAACATAGAATCCTCCCTGCATCCAAAAAAAAATTGAAACTGCTAATGGATTCTTTTAAAGATCACTCCTCTCACATTGAACAAAAGGTAGGGCAAGATTCTTTGAGAAAAATAAATGATAAAAGAATGGCTGATGTATATCATAGGCTTTCTAGTACAAAAAAAAATTGCAATTAAATTTTGAAATGTTGTAAATAGTTGTGGAGAAAGCCACTGTCTAATACAAGTTCTTTTTGAAATGGCCTATTTCCACTAAGGGTATCAAGGATCATATTGACTCCATTGAGTCACAAATCACACATATAGCTAGAATGCATGATATTTGAAAAAAATAATTATGGTTTTGCTAGAGAATTTGGAAAATATTTGTTCGATGCACAAGAGAATTGAGAGGGGGGTTAAGTAGTTGTACATCAAAACATTAAAACCATCTTTAACATCTAGATATGCATTAGTCTTTAAACCCTTAACACTTTGAATCATTATTTGGAGAATGTAAACATGACAAATAGTAATGCAAACAAATCCAAACACATGAGACCACCAGATTTATATGGAAAACCTAGAAAGGGAAAAAAAAATATTAATATTAGCTCACAATATAAATTAATTGAAACATTGAATATAATAGGGTCACTGGAAAATGGCTCACTGCCCAAAAGAAAAGAAGGGCTCACTTCCAATGGCACACTGCTAGATTATAGAAGAGAATAAATAAGAATGTTACAATGAGAAATCCATCAATGAGAATTTATACAAATTTTTCTCATTGCTTCCAGTAGTCTTTAACATATTAAAGATCGCACTGCATTTCACACTTTCAGATTTCACAACTCCACACTTCACATTACACTCTCCATCACCCAATTCTCCATCAAAGGGGACTTATTCACATGTTATGTTTACTTAAGTCCTAGGTATCATTATAGAAGGCTTTGTTGTATAGATAAGATCTTATCCTATCCTATATTTTTAACTTTTATTTAATATAGGTTACCTACATTGTCATTTAATAGTTATCTCAGCACATAAGATTAAGACACATGCCACAATCTTGTCTAATATTATCTGTCATCTTTCCCTTATAAGCAAGGCCTATCATATTCAATCTATAAACTTTTCATCCATAATCATAGCAAGCAATTCTTACCATTTTATCTCTTATGGAAGATGGTCTAGAAATTATTCCCAGAGGTGTTCAGAGTCACTATTTACTCCTACAATTTATCTATAATATCTTCTACATTTCCTATCATCAATTATATATTTCATTACTTATTTCCTTTGGGTATATCCACACTAGTATAACTAACTATGTGTTTCATATTTACTCCCCTGATATTTATGAGAAACTAAAAAATTAGAAAAAATACCTATATGTAAACTAAATCAAACTTTAGAACCCAATCTACTTACCTTGACATATTCAATTTTTTTGTGAATGTCTATAGGTCTCATAAATTATCTCATAGGTGGACAATATACCATTATTTATAAGTATTTTCCATGTATTATTCATTTGGGTAATTTCGATTACATCACACTTAATGATGTATGAGTGAAATCAATAAATTACATTGTGTTCCACCCAAAATATTTAAATGATATCTATGACAATATTACTCTCTTTATTCATGTGATATTAGGTACCTCAAACTTGACACTCTATCAACAATATTTTAAAATTCACAAGACATCTGAGAGGGGGAGGGATGAATCAGTTGTATCAAATTACTTTAATTCTAACCTTAATCAATTCCACTTCAACTTAGTCTATTATTAAGTGTAAATTGATGGTAGGAAGTCATTTTTGTGACAATTCCTATTGATATAATATATTGAATGTCAACCCAGGGGTGTCCAAAGCTATTTGTGGTAAGATTTGGATTAGTTTTGGCAAGGGTTTTGTTGGTTTTGGCTCGATTAGGAGAGTTTTAGAGTTATTTTTGCTCGATCAGAAGCATTTTCTGTGCTATACCTATTTAATCAAAAGTGATTCTATTTAATCCTCCTATTTCTTGATTTAATCTAAATAACCTTTAAAATGGAAGTAAAACAAAGAGGTTTTATTACAAGACTTAAAATGGAAGTAAAACAAAGAGGTTTTATTACAAGACAATTTAGATTATGAAGGAATGGAAGATTAATCTTATCTACTTTGCTGAATTCTAAGATCTATTTAAAATTGAACTAATTGCTTTAGAAATAAACTATTCCATTCTACACTTCACTAAATTGACAAGTAAATGTTCCTCTTTGTACATACTCCATTAAAATGATAATCTAGGATATTTTAGATTGCTAAATGACTCTTAACTGAGAAATAAACCATGGAAAACATAAACAGTAAAATAAAATTTGATCTAAGATTTTACCAACATACAACAAATGAAATGATTCTAAGATCTAATATATAATAGAAAAAAGAACATATAACTAACAAATGAAAAATAACATCTAAAGGATCACCTTCCTTCCAAAAATGGACTGTTCTACTTCTGGAAAAATTTGAGCACAAAGATGAAATAAAATTCTTTTTATTTCCATAGAATCTTCCCAGATAGGGAGGAATTATAAAGAAAATAATTCTATCTTAAAACAAAAAATTAAATTACATGAGAAGGATCAAAAACTTGATACAATCTAACATCCAACTACATTGGATCTCGATATAAATATCCCTTTTTATTTCAAAAAAAAAAGATAAGCATGAAACTAATCTAATACTAGTCTAAAAATATATCTTGGCGCACATGAACATATTTGGTGAGGATCCTTATAACTGCCTTTAGTTAGATTGATTTCCATATTTCTAAACTGGATGTGCTTTGCTCGAGCTTTGGTTGCAGTTGGTAGATTCTTCATTTAGCATGATGAGTCAAAAGGAGATCAACTGATAATAACTTATTTAAGGATGAGTTAAAAACAATCTAGCCATTCATCACTTTGAAACAAAAAAGGTTATCATTTGGCTAAGAAATAAATATCAACTCTAGTTGCATAATAAAGGTGCACATATCATAAAACATTCATAGGTTAAGCACCACATTAATCATTCACTTACAAAATTAAGCATTAATATTTACCATTCATATTCTAAGTCTTAATACCTCATTAATTTCATAAATGCATACATAAAGGAAAATATTATGAGTTTTAAATCCAAACTATAAAGTATTAAAAAGGTACAAAATTAGTGATTATGAGGTCTTTATTGGGCCTCATCATAAACATGAAGTGAAAATAACATAAATAAAACACCAAAGATACCAAATTTACATGGAAAACCCAATGAGGGAAAAACCATGATGAGGATTATCTAACAATATAGCAATAATGCAATATCGAATACAAACGCTCACTGCCAGATGACTCATTGCCTAGATACAAAGGGTCACTGCCTACAATAGGACCCATTGTCTAGAAGGAGGCTCACTACCTAAAGAAAAAGAAAAGATAAATAAAGATTCACCATGAAGGTTCCACACATTTGTAGCTTGATCAAAATATTGCAGACACCATCAACTCACTACTTTTAGGAATATAACACATCAAACTACTAATGCCTTCATTTTCTCTTACAAACTTTTCTTTTCACACTTATTCACACACTTCACTTTCTTCTCTTTTAATTTGCAAAATCTTGACTCACTTTTATATCATCTTCAACACTAGAAGCATTCTCCAAGGTTGGCTAAACATTCTTCAATTTACAAATTCAAATTAGGTTGTCTACTCAACATTCCCGTAGTGGATAAGAATGAGAGAGGACCAATTACACATTTAATTAGGACCCAAAAAAATCTTGGATCAATCACACACTTCCTTAATCCGATGAAAAATCTTTATGTAATGTGTAGACACCAGGTCGACCAAACCTAGTGAAAGAACCAATGATCTTTGAAGTACGTGCATCTCCAGCAAGATGATCACATGTGGATCACTCAACACAATTCACTGGACATTTTACCATCTCTAAGAAACATTTAGGTACATCCACAACAACTACATAAATATTCATGTACAAAATATTATTCAACACTCCAACCAGACCAACCAATAACACAAAGGAGCTCTAGAGAAAGCCTTTCAGAGTGCCAAATCACAAGAAAATTTGTTAGAACACATAAAACATTAGTATGAATCATCTCCCATATCTGCAAGATCTAAAAAACATACCAAAAGACTGCAGAGCCAAAACATTTCTCGGAGTCCACAAACAAATAGTTCCATCAAACTAAATCACACACCAGTGAACACATCTTTAATTTTCCAACAATTCAGAAGCTAGAACTTAGGATATATTATCCATTGAGGCTCATGAACAATACCACAGATCCAAATAGGTATATAATTAACATAGAGTAAATATAGAGCACAATACCAAAGCACACACATAACACACACTGAACACTACCTTCATTATTTCTTAATTTTTCACAAAAGCACTTGGAAAAAACACAACTTCACCTTCACAAATATAGCTCCATGTACTCTAAGCACTTTTGTAGTATCTCAACTATACAAGTACCATCTACAATCATACCGAAGTATGTTTACGTTAATGACAATATTAATGAAAACAACATTAAACACATCCATACTTGCAACACAATATTAATAAACTCTAAAATATTCTATGAAAAATTATAATGATAACAAACCATTGTTTCTCTCTTTTATATAATGTATTGATATCTTCCATTGGAGTTGATTTTTGAACCCAATACCTCCTAGAAATCACTTAAACTTAAAAAAATATTATCAATTAGAGAGAAAAATAATATTATGTTTTATGCAACCTTGAGAATTGATTTAATCCAATAAAGAAACTAACTAGGTTTCTCAATAATGTATTAATAGATTATTATAATAATGAATGATATTTTTTTGTAAAATAAAAAATGAAAAGTCAACCCTAGATGAAACCCTAGGTGAGGATTGAATTAGATCATGACATGTGTCATCATCCTTTTCTATGAGACAAAATGTAGATGACCCAAAAATAGAACAACACTCTTAATTTTAGCTTAAGTTTAATAATGTAAATGGGGAACCTAATTAATTAATTGGCCATTGAATAATTAATTAGGTGATTTTCCTATTTTACTCTAATACCCCCCTTATATTCAACTTAGGACTAAGTTAGAAAACTAATGATGAATACATGAATGGATGGATGGATGGGTCCCTAGTACAAGGCCTAATTAAGTACTCATGTATAAATAAAAAATATCTCATAATGAGAGAAAACTAGAAAATTACAAAAAAAATCTTCTCCAATAGAGAGAGAAATTAAAAATAAATGTGTACTAATGAAAGATGGAATAGAAAATTCAAGATGATGCCCCAAGGATTTATTTTATCACATAAGTAAAATGAATTTCCCCTAATGGGAGAGAGAACATGAGAATATAAATCCCCCATAAGGAAGTGGCTATTGTGTCAATGATGAAAACCCAAAGAAAAATATGATCTAATTCCTATAAACAAAAAATATTTCCTTAAGAAAAAATATATCCATTGATGATTGGAGAAACCATTCCAATATGTTGGATGAATAAGCAAGAAGACAATTTTGGGTGCTTAATACATAAAAATCCTTATATTGAGCCTCAATACATTAACATATCTAGCTAGCTTCTCATGCTCTAATTCATTATGGCTAGATCTAATGTAAATTTTATAAACATCCTCTGCATAGGCCTTCACACTTAACTCCCTTTGTTTTAAATTTTTCAACTTGTTCAGAAGCTCAAGATGATAATCACCAAGAAGACATTTAGTCATCATCTTTCTTACCATTCGATCACATGTGATATTATCTCTACCATTTCTTCTTCTCTCAACCTAAACCTCTTTCCACCATAGTGTTGGATGACCTTTCAACCTTGTTTGGGAAACCTTCACCCTTTTGGTGTCCTTTACTTCATCATAATCAAAGTATTCCTCCATCGCTATTATCCAATCCATTATTTCATATGGTTCTAAACTTCTTGAGAAGCCTAGTAACTCCACCCTTGTTCCTTTCCCAATGTTTCAAATAGCTCTTATAATTCTTCTTTCACCTACATCCATATCTCCATATGCATTGTCACAATCTTGTTCAACTATCTCTACTCCTCCTTCATCATCTTCACCATCACTTTCCTCATGTGCTTTGACTCTTCTCATTCCACCTTCTATTGCATTCATTCTTTCATGTATTCCCCTCAATGTTTAGAACACCTCATCTATTCTTCATGTTACTTTTGTAGGTGCAACCTCTGCCATTCTTCTCCTTGGTGACATCCTCCTACTCTAAATCACCTTGCTGCAATCTCCTATCTGCAATATCCCTTGTTATAGGGACACATCCATAGTTTACATTAAAAAGGGCTTACTCTAACCTGAATCTCAGGCTACTATCCTTCTTCCCAGAGTTGTAGTTATGATTTGATACCTCACTAATGGAACCCACCCCCTTATAGGTGTGTAAAACCCACTTTAAAACAAGCAATCAAAGGGAAAAGGGGAGGTTGTGTTGTAAGAAACACACACAACCTCTATAGAGCTCTACAGATGGGATGTAAGTACAACAATTAATTTTGGAAGTATAAAAATGACTGTAAAGGCACAAACTAAGTTGTAGAAAAAAATATATTGGTACATTGTGGGTACCTAAGGCACTAGCTATATGTGACTATTCAAAATTTCATAAACATAAAACACTCAAAACTTGCACACAACATTTCATACTTCTAGAACAAAAAGATCATAATAAGTATTACTCATAGACACATGCACAAAGACAGTAGTTATGAAGAAAAAAATGATTTATTATATTTAAAGTTTAACTTTTACATACTTTACACGCATTTACATAAATATCTACAGAATAGAGTACCATCTATCAATCCTCTTTCTTTGTCTTTGTCCTTCTATTGTTAGCTATAGGCCTCTTTGACTATTTCCAAACATTCTTCTGTTGTCCTCTTTTGTCCTTTTCTTTGTTGTTTTGACCTTCCTTTCCTCCATTCTACCTCTCTTTTTCTACTATTATATTATTCTCTTCCAAACTATCAAAAAACTAAAAGTTTCTTTCCAAAACTTTCCAAAAATACTTCCTAAACATCATTAATGTCCAAAAATTGGCATTAATTTCTCCACCTACCTGTTTTGAGTTCAAAAGCTCCTACTCAATCCATTCTTTCTCATTTTTCTTATTGCCACTCATTAAATGATCTCACGAGAGGTAGTTTTATGTCCTAAATAAAAATAATAATAATTTAAATTTTTAAACCTTTAACAACCTATTTACATGGCAGCGGTTGGATAAAATATAAAAAAACTTAAATGAAATGATGCCCCTACATCAAACTATTGGGCTATAGAGTTTTTCCAGCCCCTACTCACTATGTAAAAATCTATATTGTTGTGGTTAGAAGTCAAGTTGTTGTGAGTTAGCAACTCTATCATCTTGTGTCAACTGGTATGATTCTAGCTCTACTAGGCTTAACCATGTAATCTAACAACCTCTGTAAATAATAAATTGGCTACATGTGTTGCATCATCCATCATTTTTGCATACTATAAAGTGAGCCGTTTTAGTAAATCTATCAACAACCATAAAAATAGAATCCTTACTGATGGCACCTTCAAAATTTTCAAATTTGAAGTGCCCATGATGGTGAAAATTTGCTTTGCACACTCAGAAATGCACCTGAAAAATCTGCCCCAGTGACCTAATTTGGAGGGACATAATTCAAATCCCATTTTCTTTCATGCCAAATCTCTTCATGAGTGTATTCATTTGACATATGGTAACACACCTGCTTAGTTTCAAGCCCCCAATATGAATTTTAATGGGTCATTTAATTATTTTATGGACTACGATCGGGACAAAATTGGTATTCCAAAAAGTTTCAAACTTTGGAATTCTAATGGAAACAAATTTCTCATTTTTGTTAATAAAATCCCCAGCTCCATTTTTGTCAAAATTAGAGATCATATGATGCATTATTTTAATGCATTTCAATTGTTGCGAAGGCATCTGATAGACTAGTTTACAAAGAAGGTCCAAGAAATCTTTCATCAATGCAAGTTCTGAGAAAATGGGTTTGCTCTAAATAATTGATAATGTTCTGATGCAAAAAATCATGACTCCAAGTGGTCCCATTTGTGAGCAATAAATTTTTATCATTTTGCCAAGAAAAAAAAATGATTTTTCCACTTTACTTCCAAGTTTTGCAAAACTTAAGGCATTTTCAATTTTTTAAATGTTAGGAGGGTACTTAGAATGCATTTTTAAAGGTTTCAAGATGAAATTGAAGTTGAATTTTTTCACTAATTGCTTTTCCCTACTTGCCCACTTGAATTTTGGGGAGGTTTTTAGAGTATTCAAATAGAAGAAATTATTTTACACACCCAACTGCAACAAAAAATGACTTGCACAATTGTAAATCAATTTTCAGCAATTTTGCACACCTTGGAAATGATTTAAATGTTATTTGAAACATTTTCAATGTTCCTCCATTGACCATAAAAATGACCCAACATTTGATTTCATGATCTACAACAAATTTCATCATGAAAAGAGCACTCAAATGTAAATTTCATCTTTTGTATTCTCCTTTAAAATGCAAGATAAAAGAAAATTTTAATTACCACTAAAACGGGTTTCTACCCAAAAGTGAAAATTTTCACTTGTCAAGTGAAATTGTAGCAGTAAAACTATTTTTATAGGTAGGGTAAAAAGATGCAGAAGACTTGCAAGTGAACAGAAAGAAGAGGGGAAATGAGTAAAGGGGAATTTTCTAAATGCCATTCTGTTGCATAATCAAGGGAGCTCAAGATGTGAAGTGTCTTCTACAGATTCATTTTAGGGCTTCTTCTTTTCCTGTTTCTTTTATTTATTTCTCATTTGTAAGGGTTCTAATTTCCATTTTAGGAAAAAGAAATATAAAATGACCTTAGCTGAGTGCTGGAGTTTTGTTTTACAGTGAATCAATGTACAAATTTCTATGACAATGTTAATTAGTTTAAACATATTAATGAAAATATTGTAGAAGTTGTCTCCATTTTGTATTCTCAAATTGCATATGGATTAAATATATCAAGGATATGTTGATTTTTCATTACAATCTTTTTGTACTTGTGTAAGTTTTGTATGGGTTTCTTCAAGCAAAGAAATAAATTTTGTATGTAGATTACTCTGGGTTTGAGAGAATGAAATGGATTTTTAAGTATGATTATGTAGTAACATGAGAGGTTATATTAATGTTAAAAGGCCACTAGTTTGAGATAATTTGTTTAGATTTTCATTCATGATCTTATATTTGACTCCATGTCTTAGGATTAGGAGCTGATCCATGATATTACCCAAATCTGGTTCAGAAATTTAAACCATTCAATTCTACTTTTCTTATTTCATAGATTATTTGTATTTACCATGTTCTTCATGCTAGTTAATGAAATTTTCCTAATATCTTAGCCAATGTCAAGTGATATTTCATGTTTCTTGGCATATTCTTGTGAGAGCAATATCTATTAAGAAATACTCATTTGATTGTGTGTGTGAATCTTTAGGTGTTGCGAAGAGGGTCACCCTCCTAGGTCCTATAGAGCCTGAAGTGCAAAGGAAATGTGTTCCAATCTCATTTCTTGTTTGGTAGCCAAATACTACACTAAATTTGAGCATAAAATATGACTTACTTCTAGGATTTAGTGGATCTATTTATTTGATAACCGATAGATTGATGACTCCACTTGGGAGAAATTTGAATCTCTAATTGCAGACTATTCTATTATACAGTCATATTATTTTCTAATGTGATAATTTGGTTGAAATATTGAAGGAATTCATACCTTGAGAAAAAATTATTGTGGTGAACTTGAAAGTTTCGTGATTTGTGGTGCTCTACTACTGAAAAGAACTCGAAAGGAAAATCTTCTTTGAAGGAACTTCATATTGCTTGAAGTCCAATCCTCTCTGAAGAGAGGTGGTGAATCTATCAAAAGAACTTGATGAAGATGTGAAGAAAGTGTCAAATCTATAAAGACTTCCAGTCAAAAAGAATAATTTAAAGTAGCTGCAACATAACTAGGTATTTTTTTCTATTTGAAGGTCCTAGAAAACTTTGGTTCCCTTATTTAGTTAAATGAGCTTTACAATAAAGGGATATTGGAATTGAATAGTTGTAGAGGGAATAAATTATATTTAAAAATATGTATTACTATCCTAGTTCTCCCTCTACAAGCTATAATATCATGCCTAGAACACAATCATATCCTCAAGGGAATGTGTTCACTAGTGAAAGATATGACCCTTTAGATTTTAGTAGAATCTCAGGTTACCCAAATTCTATCCCAAGAAGAATTAATGAATATTTTCCTAAGTTTAGAGGAGGTTTTGGAGAGTTGGTATCAAGACATGTACACGATTTCATTTATTTTATAGAACACTATCAAATAATAGAAGAGGATTATATCATGAAGTTTTTTGTAAGAAATTTAGAAGATAATTTTGAATGTTGGTTTTCTTGTTTACCAATGCATTCCATAGATTCATGGTATAAGCTCAAAGTACACTTCATTAATTATTTTGAAGAAGAAACAATAGACAATGAATGCTTATTTAAGGATGGAAATTTCCATATCCAAGAAGAATTTGAAGATAAATCTGAAAACAAAGTTGAATCCATATCATTTGGTAATGAGAGTTAGTTTTTGAACAAACCATGGAGAAAATGTATGTAGAAGAAAGTTGCAGCCATAATGGTAAAAGACATGATGAGCTGAATGAAACATGTGAAGTTATGTCTTCTCTTGATTTTGAAGATACATAAGTGGAGAGGCAATTTTTTGTATGAAAAGAAGAATGAAATGATGCAGATGATACTGAAAACATTTTCTTATATATGGATTATGGAAGTACAGTTGAAGGGTATGTTGATTCTAGGGCATGATTCCTTTCATGAGCTTGATCATTATGAGGGGGTTAGTAAGTTTGATAAGGTTATGTCTTCATATGGTCTTGATCTTTATCCTCATATTATGTCACTTGAAACATTAGAAAATGAAATGAGTGGAAGTGATGTGGCCTATGTTATTTGGTTTCCATGTGATAGTAGAGCTAAACAATGAGCAAGTTCTCACTTGTTCAAAAGCAACCTGACCCTTGTTCTTGCAAGAATGAAGTCATTCATGTTGTTGTGGTGTGATAGAGGAAAGTATTGATTAAAGGGGGTCAACTCCTTTAATATATTAGTGTTTGAAAAGGGTAATAATTAACCTCCCTTTTCATTTGGTGGCCTAGGGCCACCAAGTGAGGTTAGAATTTTGAAAAAAGACTTTGTCACCCAATGATTCTAGCACTCGATCTGCTCAACCAGAGATCTAGAATATTTCCATGTCCACAAGGGAACACATCCCTAGTCGAAGCCACTGATGGAACCTTCAAATTTTTCAAATTTGAACTGCCCATGATGGTGAAATTTTCCTTTGCACACCTAGAAATGCACCTGAGAAATTTTCCCTAGTGACCTACTTTGGAGGATCACAATTTGGATCTCATTTTATTTCATGCCAAATCCCCTGTTGAGTGTATTCATTTGAGATATGGTAACATGATTTCTTAGTTTTAGGTCCCCATTATGAATTTTGATGGTTCATTTAATAATTTTTTGACTAAACCCGAGTCAAAATTGGTATTCCAAAAAGTTCCAAATTTTGCAATTCTAATGGAAACCCATTTCTCATTTTGGTCTAAAAAATTTGTAGCTCAAATTTCATGAAAATTAGACATCATATGATGCATTATTTTACAAAAAGAGGTCCTAGAAATCTTTCGGTGATGTATGTTTTGAGGAAATGGGTTTTCTCTAAATAATTTATAATGTCCCTACACAAAAATTCATGGCTCCAAGTGGTCCCATTTGTGAGCAGAATTTTTTTATCATTTTGCTATAAAAAAAAATGATTTTTCCCCTTTACAATTTCTAAATTTTGCAAAATTTAAGGCATTTTCAATGTTTCAAATGTTAGGGGGGACATGGAATTAATTTTAAAAAGTTTTAAGATGAAGTTGAAGTTGATTTTTTTCACTAATTGCTCTTCCTTGCTAGCCTGCTGGAATTTTGGAGAGGTTTTGAGAGGGGTGTGGGCTAGAGGCAAAGCCACTTTTTATATTTTTTTAGGTTTCCTAGGGCTTTTTTATGGATTAAATAAATTTTCTATCCCTATTTGAATACTTAGGGAAGGTTTTGGAGCATTCAAATTGAAGAAATTGACTGATATATTGCTCTAAAATGTTTATAAATTGTTCTACATGCCTAGTTGCAACGAATAATGACTTGCACAATTGTAAATCAATTTGCACGAGTTTATCACACCTTGGGAATGATTTAAATATTATTTGAAAAAATTTCAAGGTTCCATTCACCATAAAAATGTCCCAACATTTGAGTTCATGATCTATAGTAACTTTCATCAAGAAAAGAGCACTCAAATGTAAATTACATCTTTCTACATGAAGTGGGGTGTTATTGGGTAAAGCTTGTTGAATGCAAGCTTTTAATTTATTTTAACTTGCAAGAATTTTCTCCCCTTTCTGGAAATAATAACATTCATCTAGTTGTATCTTGAAGAAAAATACACATTGATGGTGGCTTCAGGAAAGGTATTTCACAAAATGTAAAATGAAACAAAGGTTCTCATAATGATGCATTTTCTGAGGAATATGTTTAAAAGTGTCAAATTCAATTAGAAAGTAATTTTTTATATTCTATGGAGAATTTTCTTTTCAAATGAAAGATGAAAGAAAATTTTAGTTGCTAGTGAAATGTGTTTTTACCTAGAAGTGAAATTGCAGCAGTAAAACTTTTTTAAAGGCAGTGTAAAAAGATGCATGAGACATGCAAGTGAAGAAAAAGAAGATAGAAAAGGAGTAAAGAGGAATTTTCTAAATGTCATTCTGTTGTAGAATCAAGGGAACACAAGATGCCAAGTGTCTTCTACATATTCATTTTAGGGCTGCTTCTTCTACTATTTATTTTCTTTCTTTCTCATTTGTAAGGGTTCTAAACTTCTAGTTTAGGAAAAAGAAATAGAAAATGCTTAAGCGAGTGCTGTAATTTTGTTTTAAAGTGAATGAATGTACAAATTTCTGCAATAGTGTCAATTAGATTGAACATATTAATGAAAATATCATAGAAGTTGTCTCGATTTTGTATTATCAAATTCTAGATGGATTAAATATATCAAGGATATGTTGATTTGTCATTACAATATTTTTTCAGTTGCGTAAGTTGTGTATGGGTTTATTCAAGCAAAGATTTAAACTCTGTATGTAGATTACTCTAGGTTTGAGGGAATGAAATAGATTTTTAAGTATGATTATGTAGTAATATGGGAGACTATATTAATGTAATGCAATAATGTTAAAGGGCCACTAGTTTGAGATAAGTTGTTTAAATTTGTATTCTTGATCTTAGATTTGACTCCAAGCCTTAGGTTTAGGCATTCATCTATGATATTACCCAAATATGGTTCAAATTTTTTTAAACCATTCAATTATGTTTTTCCTATTTTATAGGTTATTTATATTTACCATGTTCTCCATGCTAGTTAATGAAAGTTTCACAATATCTTAGCCCATTTGAGTGATATTTCATGTTTCTTAGCATATTCTTGTGAGAGCATTATTTTTTAAGCAATACCTTGTTGAGTGTGTGTGTGAATCTTTATGTGTTGCTAAGAGGGTCACCCCCTAGGTCCTATAGAACCTAAAAGTGCAAAGGAAATGTGTTCCAATCTCATTTCATGTTTGTTGTCCAAATCCTACACTAAATTTGAGCATGAAATGTGGCTTACTTCTAGGATTTAGTATATTTGTTGATATGGGAACCAACACTTACCTTGTTGTGTTCTTGTTAGTCCAAGAACAAAATTCATACTTACATCTTCTGATAGCTTCTCCAGTATTAGTAATGGTTGATATAGGCCTGTATTTTGACTTCCTCTTTTGGCATATTAACAAACATGACATCCTTGCATAAATTTTCTTATTTTTTCCCTCATCTTTGAACAAAAATATCTTTCACTAAGTTGTGCCATTGTTTAATCAAATTTTACCTCATTGATCCTTGAGGTATGCAAAGTTGTTGTCCTTTGAACAGTAGTCTATCTTGTATAAAATAATCCATCCAAGGTGTCTTATCAAAAAATGTAGGCTCCATACATGTTGTCCATGCATCCTTAAAGTCCAAATCATCCTTATACAAATTTTTCATAACATCAAATACAACTACTTCAGCTCTCATCTCAGTAAACAATGTTGCTATTCTATTTAATGTATCTACTACTTTATTTGAACTCCCACTTCTATGCTTGAGAAAAAAAGTATATCCTTGTAGGAATTGAACCCACTTCATATGTCTTTGGTTCAACTGGGTTTGACTATTAATGAATTGCAAATCATGATGATTAGTGTAAAGAATAAACTCCTTTGGAAGAAAATAATGACACCACTTATTTAAATCTTGCACAATGGCATAAAATTATTGATTATAAACGAAATACCTCTTCTTGGCATCATTGTTCTTCTCACTAAAGTATGCAAGAGGTTTTCCCTCTTGACTTAGAACAACTCATATGTTTTTCCCACTTACATCATAATCCACTTGAAACACCTTTGCGGAATCAGGCAATGCTAATACTAGTTCGTCAGTGAATTTATCCTTCAAAGTCTCAAAACTCTTATCTAATGTTATTATCCACTTAAAATCTTTCTTATTTCCCCTTATAGTTTCAGGTATGGGTGCACATATCCCACTAAAATTTTGAATAAACCTGTGGTACAAACTTGATAAACCATGGAAAATTCTAACATCATGTACACTCCTAGGTGTTGGCCATTCAATGATAGCACATGCCTTTTCTGGATCCATTTTCAACCCTTCTTGAGAGATTAAATATCCAAAATAAACCATTTTATTTTTATAAAACTGCACTTTTTAAAATGAACCAATAACCTATCTTCCTTGAGCCTTTGTAAGACTTGTCTAATATGCAATATATGCTCTTCTTTGCTACTACTAAAAATCATAATATCATCAAGATAAACAATCACAAACTTTCATAAAAATGGTTTCAATACTTCATTCATTAACTTCATAAATGTGTTGGGTGCATTTGTTAACCCAAAGGGCATTACTAACCATTCATATGGCCCCTCTTTGGTCTTAAAATAAATCTTCCATTCATCACCCTCTCTTATCCTAATTTGGTGATATCCACTTTTTAAATCGATCTTTGTCAAATACTTAGCCTTTCCTAAATAGTCCATGGGATCGATGATTCTTGGTAAAGGAAAATGATACCTTACTATTATTTTATTGATGGCTCTTGATTCCATGCACATTCTCCATTCACCATCCTTATTTACTGCTAAAACAACCGGTACCATGTATGGGCTAAGGCTCTTTATAATTAGTCCTCTTTCCAATAGATTTTGCACTTTCTTGTTGACCTCTTCATTTTCTATAGATGTCAACATATAGGCGACCTTATTGGGTAAGATTTACCTTGGAATCAAATCAATATCATGGTTGATAATCCAAATAGTTGGTAGTCCTTGTGGTAATTCTTTAGAAATAATTTCATAAAACTCTTCAAACAACTCCTTTACTTTTAAAGGCATATCACTACTATCCTTTGTTGCATCTACTTGTAGGTCCTTGAGAACTACTGAAAAACATAGTTTCTCCCCTTTAATCTCTTTCAAGAATTGCTTCCATATCACTAGTAGCATTGTTGGACCACTTTGCCCCTCTTCTTCCTTGGTTGCCAATGGTGTAAGAGTGTGTTTTCTTCTATTTCTCTCCAATGTATAAGTGTTTTCTCTTCAACTATGGATTTACTTCCTATCAAACTATAACAACCTCCCTAAGATTAAGTGGCATAGATCCATGGGAGATATATCACACCACACCTCATCTTCATAAGTGCCTATTCAAAAAGTCACAAGGCATTGATGCTCAACCAAGACTTGGTGTCCTGTTTGCAACCATGAAACTTTGTAAGGGGTTGGGTGAGCAATCATTTTTAACCCCAACTTGTCTACCATTTCAACTCAAACTAAGTAATTAGTGCTACCACTATCTATTATGAATTTGTAATATTTTCCACCTGATTTACATATTGTTCTAAATAAAATTTTCCTTTGCACAAGTTCATCTTCGTTTTTGGTTGACTAATTGGCCATGTAGATTAATAATCTCCTTTTTCTACATGAGCACTTGTTTCCCCTGTTCGCCTTGATCCTTTCGGTATGTGTTGTGGGTATTCATAAAATCTATGGTCCGACTTTCCATAGTTAAAATATGTTCCTTGTAAGCCTCATCCTTGGCTTCTTCCATATCCACCTCTACCTCTCATTGGATATGGTCTTGACCTTGTTTCATCTTTCTCATTTTGAATTTTTGATGGGATAGCCTCCTTACCATGACTGTAATTTTTTTGTTGCCACACTTTCCCTTTGCTGAATCCACCTTTTCTTGTTTGTTCCTTGCTTCCTTTCTGATTTCTCCTCAGCCTTTAGAGAATAATTATATTGATTCCACCATATTTCATAGCCTTATCATTCTCAGTTCATCTTGAATGTTCAACCTCAATCCATTAGCATATCTAGTCAGCTTCTCATACTCTAATTCATTATGGTCAAATATGATGGAAATTTTATAAAACTGCTTTGTATAGTCCTTCACACTTAACTCCCTTTGTTTTAAATTTTGCATTTTCTTGAGAAGCTCAAGCTGATAATCACCAAGAAGAAATTTAGTCTTCATCTTGCTTACCATTCGATCCCATCTTGTGATCTTATCTCTACCATTTCTTCTTCTCTTGGTCTGCAAATCTTTCCACTAGAGTGTTCCATGACCTTTCAACATTTTTTGAGCAACCTTTACTTTTTTTTCGTCCTTTACTTCATCATACTCAAATTATTCCAGCATCTTTTTTATCTAGTCAATTAGCTCATCTAGTTATAAACTTCCTGAGAAGCTTGGTAACTCTACCTTTGTTCCTTTCCCAATGTTGGAAATAGCTCTTATAAGTCTTTTTTCACCTACATCCATATCTACATATGTATTGTAACCTTCTTGTCTAGCCATCTCTGCTCCTCCATCATCTTCACTATCAATTTCTTCATTTAGTATTCCTCTTCTAATTCCACCTTCTATTGCATTCATTCTTTCCTACATTCCCCTCAACAATTCTAACACCTCATCTATTCTTCCTGTCACTTTTGTGACTGCAACCTCTTCCACCCTTCTCCTTGGCCATATCTTGTTGCTCTAGACATCCTTCTTATTGCAGTTTCCTATCTGTAATATCCCTTGTCGTAGGGACACACCCACATTTCACACTCAAAAGAGATTACTCTAACCCTAATCTTAGGTCACTATCATTTTTCTCAAAGTTTTAGTTGTGCTTGGATACCACACTGATGGCACCAACCCTTGTAGGCACCTATAAACTACTTGAAAATGAGAAAACATGTGGAAAATGATAGGTTGTGTTGTTGTAAGAAACTCACACAACCTCTATAGAGGTATACAAATGTACTGAAAGTCCAACAATTAATTTTGGAAGCATAATAACAATTGTAGAAACAAAAAATAGGTTGCAAAAAAATATATATTGTTGCTACATGTGCCCACTATGCTAGTTGTAGGTGAGTGTTCAAAATTTCAGCAACATAAAACACTCAAAACTTGTGCACAACATTTTAAAATTCAAGAAAAAAAATCTCATATCACATATTACTCATAGAGACATCCACAAAGATAATAGTTATGAAGAAGAAAATGTTATATTATATTTAAAGCTTAACTTTTACACACTTTACATTCATTTACATAAATATCTCTAGAATAGAGTACCTGTTGTCACATAAAACTACACCCTACTGAACAACAGTTCAGTGTTCTAATGGCACAATGGAAACAACCTCGAGGTTGTGAGACTTTTCGCGAATGGGGTTGAATCTCTAAAGAAGGCCGAAATCCTCTTCTAAACAAACTGCAATTGTTTTGGTCTAACCCAACACATGAAAGCTATTACTATCCTAATCTAGCAAATCAGAGAGGAAAAAGTATAGAAGGAGAGCATGAAGTGAAAGGAAGTTGAAGCACCATGATATCAATGTGTTTCTTCCTACTTCTAAACAATCTAATACATCAATAAATCAACTAAAAAAATACTCAAACATGAAGGTAAAAGGATTTTATTCAAACATGAAATAGATAACAATGATAATACCTAAAATTTATTAACATAAAAGCTTAGAGCAATCTTTACAATGGAAGAATGAAAAAATTACACTGTATGCAATAGAAAAATACAAGTGAAGCTACAAGAAGAACCCAAAAAATATACAAGTGTTGTCTTTATATTTTAGGCATACATAAGATGAACATAACTCAAACCCTAACCTAGCTAGGGTTAGCAGTCGAAGATATCTAATCAAGGAAAAATCTTACTAGAAGTTGACTAAATCCCCCACGAAATCAAGGATATGGCTAAGGAATCTGTCAGAAATAATGAAGTCACAGTATTAAATGAGTATGGTCACCACAAACCCCCTTGGAGGATTCAAGAAATGCATTAAATTCTATCTTGAATCCCTGAAAATCAAATCTTGTAGTTGGGGATTTGTTGTGTAGTAATGACATCACCTAGAAAAATAGAATGTATCTATCGCTGAGACTTCACTATGTCAAGGGGCCCAACATCATGGTCCCATCGATATTCACATTTTCTCTCATTGAACTTCCATCAGAATTTCAAAGGGACTATGTAACAACTCCCTCTGATATCCCATTGTTACTTCAATGTCACCTTTTCTTCTTTGTCAGGTCCTACCAGCATTCTATCTAGAGCCATTGAATAAACTGACATCATGAAATTGAAGAGACCCCTGAGACTCTCTCTCTGATAATTCCCTATCACCTTGATGTGGCTCACCAATTTTCATTTGGCACTGTATACCATTGAAGGCACACCAACATATCAGGCTGAGACACCTTAGGGTCTCACCGATATTCATCCTTCTCTTTGATACGGCTAGCAAAATACATGGGCCCATAAACACACATGTCACCTCAGCATTCATCATATTTCATCATCACCATCCTATCGATATCTCAAAGGGACCATCTTCTAGGTCCCATAGATATTGAAATTTCTCCTCGATACATCTCCATCAAAATATCAAAGGGACCACATTCTAAGTCTAGATGATATCCACCTATCCCTACGATATTCCCTCTTTTCATCCAATATAAAAATGTTTAAGGGACTACAAAACAACTCTCTTTGACATTTGCCTATCCCTTTGACAAGCTTCTATTGGAATGTTGAAGGGACTATCATTTTTTTCTTGCTGATATATATCTATCACTCTGATAGAGCTCCATCAAAATTTTGAAGTGATTGCTAAATAGCTCCCTCCAACATTGTAATGTCTCCTCGATGAGGAGCCTTTGTAGAATTTCGATCCTTAGTCTGATGAAGGGAGAAGAAGAAGATAAAGGGGAAGGCTAAAGATTGATCCCCAAAAGCTTGATGGAAATGTGGAAAGGAGATGAAAGAGGTAGAAGGATGGAAGAGGAGAGAGATGGGTAAAGGGTAAAGGGAAAGGCCAAAGGCCGACACTTGAAACAATTAGAAGAAAAAGGGGAAGGAGGAGAAGAAGGGGAAAAAGCGATGGAGAAATCATTTAAAGTAAGCAAGTAAGAGACAACCCAAAAACTCAAAAATCTAGGACCTAGCAAAATTTGGAGCAGTTCAACGGAAACACATGCAGGATGACCCATGGAAGATCACTTAGATGGGATATCAATTATGGGTCATCTAAGAGGGGCATGAAATGTCAACATTTTAACAATTTTTGGGGGATGATTTCCTACTAATCATGGAATATAGAAGCCTTATTAGTCCATTGGGCATAGTCATGAAGGGAATTTACAAAATTGGGTCGCCCAATAGAAAAAAAAAACATGTGTAGGTCTAGACTTGGAGAAAAGAAATAAAGCTAAGAAAATGCATTCCCTTAAGGAGAATGTAGGGTGTGCAAAGTACTTCATGGAAAGAAAGATATGTACAATATATACATTAAATTAACCGTGAAAAGAAAAACATGGAAGCTTGCCTCGATCCGAGATGAACCTTTTGAAGGAATTGATCTCCCTCAAACTATAATTGTAGACCTCACCCAACTACAACCACTAAAAACTATTGTGAACATGCATGTAACTACACAAAACGCTTACAGAGTTAAGTCCATCGATTCACTATAAATTCTACCATTACAAGGGAACCATATGATGCAATTGTTAGATTCATCTAATACTGATGTCTTAGCTGAACATACATCAGCAAGGGTGAAATTTTTTGATTATAGGTTAGCATCCAAGAATAAACCTTCTATAAGAGGAAGAGAACTCACCTCACAAAAGGATAGGCCAATGTCATCATCATTTACCTCTTCACTACATGAGTTGAAACAAAACTAAAAATATTCTAGCTCACATGGTGATGCAAAATAGACCAAATCTGATTTTTTATCTATAGAAGGAATCTCTTCTTTATGCATCTCAAAAGAAAAGCTTTGTAGCTCAACCATATAATCAAACTAAGCAACAAGAGAATCACTCTCCAAATAAATGTGTGGTTGCTCAAAGGTGGATTTTTTAGTGTGTTAGTTCCATCTGAAGCACTCTAACTTAAGCACATTGTCCCTAATGTGAAAGTTCACATCTTTATTTTGAATGAAGACATCATATTCAACATTGCTACATTCAAGGAGAGTAGAAAATCAAGAAACCTTGAATGATTACTTATATTGATGCACAAATCATCAACAAATACCATAGATTATTTAGACACAATGGGTGAAGAACGAAATTCTTCAAGTCATCTCTCTATTTTCATTCCTTCTTGGCAACTTGTTGCAACAAAAATAGACTCTTGTCATGTAATGGTTGTCACATCCTCTTTTATTTCCTCAATCTTATGCTACTACCCACAAAGCACCTCTTCTAGGGGTGATTATTTCATGTTTAAACCTAAAAAAAAAAAAAATCTATTTAAGATCCCAAGAGAATCCCTCAACCTCAAAACTATAGAACTCATTAGATTGGGGATCTTCATCCTTAATAACAGGGGTTGAAATCGTCTATTTTTTCTGCTCCAAAACTTAAGATCTCCAATATAGAAGATTCTCTTGATGGCTCAAGAGGTTGTATTATAGTTTCAAGGGGCTAATTAGGATTCTTGAAACTATTTTTTTTGTGATTGCATACCTCTTTCACAATAGGTTGTTCTAAAAAAAAAGGGAGGGAAAGTAGAGGTTTCAAGAGGCTTGTTAGGGTTCCTAAAACTTACAAATTTATGATTTCCTACCTCCTCCTTAGCAGGCTATTATGTAAATGGTGGAGGTTCTTTCTTGAAACTAGGTACACAAGGGGTTACCTGAGTATCAGACATTTATGCTAGAGCAAGGGAAAGTCTAATTTTTTCTTGGCTAGAAATGACATCATTTATTGTAAACTCATCTTGTGGCCTTCTTTATGCCTCCAACTACTACTCATGCTCCATTGAGCCTTTTTTTTGTATTGCACAGATAATGAACTTGATGGAAAAATTCATCATGTTGTGGGAAATAACCTTGTTACTACCCTTGATAAGCTTGATTAGCCCACTCCTCCTATTGTAGGTCAAATACTTTCTGATCCTTAAGCTCAATATGTTACCTAAAGAGATCCTTCACCTTGAACATGAGCTCACTCTCAATTTGGTGTTGAAAGGAAGAACAAGGAGCCTCTTGGGGTTTCTGATAGGAATGTGTAGACACCCAAGAATACTAAGTAGGGTGGGGTGGGTGCTATGCATTTTGAGAAGGTTGAGAACCCACAACAACAAGGTTCTATGGAATGAAATGGGAGGCATAACTAGCCTGATATGGCTAATTGAGAGGAGAAAAGTTGGCATTTTCATGATATGGTGAGGTGTACATATGGTTTCCATTATAACTTGACATTTTTATGAGTGGAAATTGCTCAAAAATCAAAAAATAAGGACAAAGGACTACCCAACTAAATATTTTGGATAGATACCAAATAGTCACCCAAAGATGTATCTTGCAGAGTCACCAGGTGCTTGTAGAATTGGCTCCAAAGGCTAAAATGCTAAAGAGCACCACTTCGTCAATGACATGAAATTAAACTAGGCTACTTGAATGAGATGATTATTAATGGAGTCACCATGGTGTTTGGAAATATGTCTCAAAAGGAAAGATGCATTGAAGAAAACACCATATTCTTCAACATAAAGAAGTAGTCCCACCAGGCATGGCAAACACTGTTCACATAAACTTTCACCCTACTAAACAAGATTTTAGTGCTCTAATGACATTATGGAAACAACCTCAAGGTTGTGAAACCTTGCATGAATGAGGTTGAATCTCCAGATAATTTTGATTTCCTCTTCTAAACTAAGTGCAAATGTGTTGGTCTAACACAACACATTAAATCTATTACTACCCTAATATTCCAAATTACAGAGGAAAATGCATATTTAAAGAGAACATGAAATGAAAGGAAGGTGATGCACCAAGATAGATTTGTGTTTCTTCCTACTTCTAAATAACCTAATACATTAATAAATCAGTTAAACACATAATAATACATTAAGGTAGGAGGATTTTACTCAAATTTGCAAGAGATAACAATGATAATAGCTGAACTTTATTAACATAAAAGTTTAGAAGCAATCTTTACAATGGCAGAATGCAAAAATTATAGTGTCTACAATAGAAAATCTCTAAAGAAGCCAAAGGTATAACTTAGAAAAATATACAAGTGTTGCCTTTATAGTTCATAGATAACTAGGATGAACATAACTCAAACCCTTACCAAGCTAGGGTTAGCAGTTGAAGAGATCTAGTCAAGGAAATATCTACTTGGAAGTCAAATTTGGGTAAAAAAATTTTCAGAAATAATGAAGTCATATTAATGAATGAGTATGACCACCACAAATCCCCTTGGAGGAGTCAGAGAATGCATTAAAGTTGTCCTTGAAGCCCTAAAAATTAGATCTAGTAGCTAGGGAGTTATTGCATAATAATGGTGTCACCTAGAAAAACACAATGCAACTATTGCTACGACATCACTATGTTAAGGGGACTATGTTAAGGGGACCAACATCTCACTAATGAAATTTCATTAGAATGTCGAAGGGACTATGTAACAGCTCCCTCCAATATCCCATTGTCAATTTGATGTCACCTTTGCTTCTTCATCAGGTCCTACTAGAATTTTACCTTGCACCATTGACTTAATTGACATCAAGATATCAAAGAGACCCCTGAGATTGTCAATCAAAAATTCCTTGTCACCCTGATGCAGCTCACCGATTTTCATTTGGTACTTTATACCATCAAAGGCAAACCAACATATCAAGCTGAGACACTTTAGGGTCTCACCGATATTCATCCCTGTCTCCAATACTGCTAGTGCAAAAAACACACCCACAAAGACACATGTTGGCTCAGAACTCACCATCTACCATCCTCACCATCCTATTCGGATGTTGAAGGGACCATCTTCTAGGTCCTGCCAATATCAAAATATCTCATTGATACAACTCCATAGAAATATTGAAGGGGCCACATTCTACATCCCACCAATATCTTTCTATCCCTCTGATATTCCCTCTTTTTGTCAAATATCAAAATGTCGAAGGGATTGTAAAACATCTCCCTTTGACATCCGCTTGTCCCTTCGACAAGCTTCCTTCAAAATTTCAAAGGGAATGTCATTTCTCTCTCATCAATATCGATATGTCACTCTTATACAATTCCATCAGAATATCAAAGGGACTACTAAAAATATCCCTCTAACATTGTAATGTATCCTTGATGAAGACCCTTCGTGGAATGTCAAGCCTTAGGATGATGAAGGGAGTGTAAAAAAGATAAAGGGGAAGGTCAATGGTTGAACCTCAAAAGGAGATGAAAGAGGTGAAATAATTGAAGAGGAGAGAGATGGGTAAGTGGTAAAGGGTAAGGCCAAAGGATGACACCCAAAACACTTAGAAGACAAAGGGGAAGGAAGAGAAGAAGGGGAAAGAGAAATGGAGAAAGTGTGCAAGGTAAGCAAGTAAAAGACAGCCCGAAAACCCAAAAATATGTGACTTAGCAAAATTTGGAACACTTCAAGGGAAACACATGCAAGGTGACCCATGGAGGATCACTCAAATCAGATATCAATGATGGGTCATCTAAGGGGGGCATGAAATGTCAACAATACCCTTTGTCAATCCTCTTTCGTTCTCTTTGTCCTCTTATTATTGGCTATAGGCCTCTCTGACTATTTCCAAACATTCTTTTGCTATCCTCTGCTATCCTCTTCTATCCTCTATTTTTATTGTTCTAGCCCTCTTTTCCTCCATTCTACCTCTCTTTTTCTATTGTTTTGTTCTTCTCTTCCAAACTATCCATAATTTGGAAGTGTATTGGAGTGAATTTTTAACCCTTAGGAAAATTCCCCTTTTACCCTTCCTCACTTTAGAAAACCAAATCTGGAGGTAAAATTCCACATAAGCCTACTACCGTTGTTCCACTTGGAATTTATTTTGAGCTTTGGTAGAGGAATAACTATTGGGGATGCCTACGTGGGATGCAAATGTCTGCAAGGCACACTTACGTCCCTAATAGATTCCTGCTTCTAGAGCCTACAGAGGTGTTACACTTCCCATTGGAAGTTGAATTGTAATGCCCCCTTCGACGAACCAACCCGAATATGGTCATTTCCTTCATCTCTACGTCAAATTAATTTATTCTCATTCCATTCATGGTCTTCCACATTCTCTTCATAGACTCTAAGACTCTGATTCATATCACTTGGCTCTTCACCAACTCTATGCATTCAATCCATCAATCTCAAGCAACACTTTACACTTCACAACAACAACATCAACACTCCATTAAATATGTAGAGAAATTATGGAACAAACACCATTGTAGTAGAGGCTTGAGTCCTCTCATTTTTCTTCTCCATTATTCTTCAATGCTCTTGGTTGAGGTTGTAAGCTTTACACTCCTCAACTCTATGATTTGGTTGACAAGCATAACATTGTTTTGTAGTAATTTTTTGTTCCTTTTTTCATTTCCTGCTTTATCATAATTTTCTCCATTATCATCATCTCGGCTATCCCCGGATGTGGGAATACCAAAACGGGGGTCTAACTGAGGAAAACCCCTATATAGCCCCAACAATTTTTTTCTCTCTTGTGTGTAGGTATTCAATACAGTCACATGTTGGAGGCTTCATCACCTGCATGGTTATAATAATTTCCTTTCTACTTATTGTTCTCTTCATCTATTTCATTGTATTCTAGATTTATCACTTTATGTCATTTTCCTACATTCAAGAAATTCTCAAGAATTATAGTTGGAGTCATTTAGCTATTTTATGAGATAAAATTTCTTTTTGGTTTGTACAAGATGTTGATGTGCCTTAGAGATGCTAGTGTGTTGCGTTGTCATCTATATTTTGGATTGACGTGCTTTGGTTGAGAGCTTGTTAGTTTGTCTAGAGAATCTTCTTAACCTGCTTTTTTTATTCTAGGACTCTCACCATTGTTGCTTGAGGTTGTTTAGGGAATTTTTCCCTATGAGGCTCTCTAAGTGAAGAGAACTATGAGTAGTGAATCCCCCTTCTCTTTATTTTGTTGAACCTAACATGAACTGAAAAACTAGGAACTTGTTTACCCCTACTTGGTGAGGCCATAACTTTTGAATCGGTGCTCAAAATTCAGAACCGTTTGAACCATTGGAAAGTTCTCCTAGAGAAATGGTTTTGTGCCTAAAATACAAGTCCCTTCAGTAATCAAATTTTATAGACCAACGCAAGTTCCAACCCAAATTCTATTTCAAAGACCTCCAAAAATGCAAATTACTAGAACATAGAAAATACCAAAAAACTTCAAAATGAATATAATATCTTCTTTTACTAGCTCAATATCTAATTTTGTTCAAAATTTTAATGATATTCCATTTCATGCATGTGATGGTGACTTGTCTTTGCCTATGTGACTTGATTTCTTTCATCCTTCTCACAAAATTCATCTTGCTTCAGAGGATATTTTGTTGCAAGAAGATGAAATCATTGATACCTTTCTTAATATTACTCTATCTTCTCTTCATTCCAATGCACTCTCTTCTATAGATGATACATTTTTTAATGATGAACCTTCTAATCCTTCCAATGCACTCTCTTCTAGAGATGATGCATTTGTGAGTGATGAATATCCTATTTGTTCTAATGTGCTCTCCTCTAGAGATCATGCATTAGTGCATGATGAATCTCCTTCCACATTTGATTCTATTTGGATCAATTTTGAGAATATGTATTCAAGTAATTATTCTACTATTTGGGATGATTTTGTAAATTTAATTCATGTCTCTACTGCCCCTCAAAGGCCTAAGAGATCAATCATTTATCTTACTTTAGCTAGTCCTCCTAAAAGGATTTGTTCTATTGATAGTGTTCCATTTGATGGTGATTCTCTTGATCTTTCTAAGGCTCCCTCTTATAGAGTGGTAACCCATACTTATGAGAATAGAATGAGTAAACAGTCAAGAATTCCTTTAGCACCTAAACCTGTGACTAAAGCACCATTTGATTATGATCTTGTTTCGAGCAACATCGGGTTACTCTGGTTAAGATCTCACTATGGGACTTGATTGAGTCTGCTCCGATTTATCAAGGTATGCTTCAAGAATCCTAGAAAAAGATCCTCTTTCCTTCCTCCACTAGGTTGAAAGGTGTTAATTCATTGATAGCTCATATTCGTGTGGATTCACCAAATATTATGTTCTATCCAAAGGAACTCCTTCCTCTGGAAGTACAAAAGCAAGAAGATACTTTAATGATCATAGTTAACATTAATAAAAAAAGAATTATATGTACACTTGTTGACGTTGGTTCAGTGCTCAATGTATCTATCATCGATCTATTGGCTAAGATTAATATTGATCCATCTTCTCTTAATAATTCTTCCATTGACATTCTTGGGTTTGATAGTGTTGGGTGAAAATCTCTAGGTATGATAGCATTACCTTTACATCTTGGACCCATTACTATACCTACTCTTGTATATGTTATTGTTGGGAAGAGGTGCCTCAAATTCTGGATTGGACCTCTGAAAGACTTGGCAAATTTTTGTTCTTTCATGCCTTTACCGCCCTACCGCTAGGGTTCAATCTTTGAGGCATAGTCTAGTGCTTTATCGCAAGCCTCTAACAGTCTGGCCATCGTGGCGCAGTTCTACCACATTACCACTGGGTCTGGTTCTGGTGGTGGAGGTCACATGGTGACAGTGATTGATGGTGGTGACTTAGCGATGACCACTTACCACTCCACCATGATGGCCTTTCGGCCGCATCGCGGTGGCACAATAAACTGTTAGTGGTCTAGGCGGGCGGTCACTGCCCTACCGTGAAAGGCTGGCAGTCAGGGTTCGGTAGTGCGGTAAGCCACTGAGAGTCTTTACAAGTAGTTACCACCTTATCATAGAGGTTTGGCTATCTCAGTTTGGTGGTGCGATGGTGACCCAACGGTCAAAGCTGGTGGTTACTGTTGCACCACAGTTGACTATTGCTTGCTCAGTGGTAGCGTGGAAAGAGACGTGTGTCTCTTATTGACCAGTCTAAATCTAAGCGGGAAGTAGCTAGCAAATAGGAGGGCAATGCATGGCAGTTTCTAATTAGTCGAAGACCAAAAATGGTTAAGGCAGTAAATGTAGTTTGTTTCGGCTGGTGACAGGATCGATTTTTGGCAATGAATTAAATGCTTGAGCGGCTCGATATGACTATGGAAGATCAGTTCGGTTAGAGGATTAGATTATCTGGTTGGGAAATTGGCATGACTTTAATGACTAGCGATTGGCTGATTTGATTGAATGTAGGATTGTTTGCATAGTCAGTTATTGTTATATAAGTCACACAAGTGTGACGATTATAGGGGTTGAGTTAAGTCTGTTTTAGAATATAATGAATTATTGCGAGCTTAGATAGAGAGGAAGTGCAAACAGCGACTGTGTGTAGTAATTTTTTTTACTGTATACTTGTGCTAAGTATTGTAACAGTGAATGTATGCTACTCAGTCTGATACTATGAGTTGACTGTCTAGAGAGAGAGGTCTACATTTTTTATGTAAACGTATTTACTAAAATACAAAGAGATCGATCTTGGTGTGGTGGGTTTTTTACCCGAAAGGGTTTTCCTACGTAATTTTGGTGCTTGGTTTGTTTGTATGTTATTTTTTTACTACTCTTGATATCCTTCTTGATATCCTGCATGTATGCATTATAAGTTTTAGAACTAGTTTTTTACACCTCTCCTATGTTGTTTTAGAGTTAGGAAAACGTTTCCGCACTATTGTTTTCCTTTCAAGTGGTATCGGAGCTTGGCCATTTGTGTTGTCCTTGTTATTAAGGCTAGTTTTTTGTGCTATTACTGTTCCCATGGGAGTTGTTTTGTAAAGTTAGAACTTTTTCTATTTAAGATGGCGAGTACATCAGGTAGAATAGATATTGAAAAATTAAATAGCAACAATTTTGAGTTATGGAAGTTCTAAATGGAAGACTTGCTTGTGGATAGAGACCTCTGAATTGCAGTGTCTAGAACTATGCCAGAAAGCATGAAGCAAGAAGATTGGGACCTCGTAGATAGAAAAGTGAGAGGTCTGATTAGATTGAGTCTAGCCAATTTTGTACTTCTGAACATCCATGAGGAGAAGACTACATATTCATTATGGAAGAAGCTGGGTGATATTTATCAGGGAAAGTCTCTAGTAAATAATATTTTCCTGAGGAAGAAGTTATACTCCGTAAAGATAGAAGAAGGTGCATTTGTTGCAAACCATCTAAACTCATTTAATATGAGTGTTACTCAGCTGGTGTCTATAGGTGTAAATATTGAGGAGGAGGATCATTGTATGCTCCTATTGTGTTCGTTACTTGATAGTTGGGATCATCTGGTGATGGCTATTGGAAGTACGAAAACTACATTCAAGATGGATGATGTGGTTGCTTCACTTCTATCTAAACAAATGCAAAGGAAGTCTTATGAGATGGCCAAAGAGGCTCTTGTTATTCGAGGTAGACCAAAGGATAAAGGCAAGAAGAAAGACAAGAAGTCAAAATCTAAATCTATAGGGAGATCAAAGTCTCCTGGTAAAAAGTCCAAATTGAAGTGTTGGAACTGTGGGTAGCCTGGTCATGTCTGGAAGGATTGCAAGGAGAAGAAGAAGAAGAATGCCTTAGACAATGACTCTTCTTAGAGTGATGTAGATTCCTTCATTGTAGCTTTGGCAATTCAGACATCAAATGATGTCTGGCTGGTTGATTCGGGTGCATCCTTTCACATGACGTCCCATAGAGACTGGTTTACTAAGTATGAGAAGTATGATTGTGAAAAGGTGTACCTAAAAAGTAATTCAACACTGGTGATTATTGGTCCTAGAAGAGTCAAAATTCAGTTTTCTAATGGGAGAGTCAAAGATATTGGTGGCATACTTCATATACTAGGTTTGGCTCGAAATTTACTTTTTGTCAGTAAGAGAAATGATGCTAGTGTAGAAGTTTCTTTCTCAAGTAAAGGATGTAAAATGGCTAGAGGTGCAATGGTGTTGGCTAAGGGTGTTGGTTCTGGCACTCTGTATAAGTTGGATGCATGTCATGTTCAATGTAACAATGCCTCTGTAGAGTCATGTAAACCTATCCCTGTAGAGAAAGGTAAAGACACTTCTCTAGCTACAAATGCTTTCGAGGTAAAACTCCTAGCAAAGAAGACTATGTTGTGGCATCATAGACCTAGTCACATAGGTGAGAAAGGTTTAAAAATATTGAAAAATAAAAATATTGTAGAAGGGCTTGATGATTGTAACCTTGAGTTTGATTTTTGTGAACACTATATCTATGGAAAGCAACACCATGTTTCATTTTATTCGAGTCCTCATAAATCTTATGGCATACTGGATTCTGTTTATTCTGATGTGTTTGGTATAGTTAATGTTCCTTCATTATCAAAGTCTAGATATTATGTTTCTTTTATTGATGACTACTCGAGAAGGGCATTTATTTATTTCTTGAAGAGTAAATCAGAAGCATTCAGTCAGTTTAAAGAATCAAAAACTTCGGTAGAGAATTAGACTAGAGGAAAAATTAAATGCTTGAGGATGGATAATGGCAGTGAGTTTTGTTCTGCAAAATTTGAAAGGTATTGTACAAATCATGGAATTAAAAGGCATAAAACTACACCTTACGCTCCACAATAGAATGGAGTTGCTGAAAGGTTGAACAAAATGTTAATAGAAAGAGTGAGAAATATGCTGAGTAGTGTTGGTCTAGAGCATAAGTTCTTGGTTGAGGTTGTGGCTATGACAAGTTATCCTATAAATCTTTCACCTTGTTCTACTCTGGTTGACAAGACACCTTTCGAGGCATGGTCTTGTAAGAAGCCCTCTCTTAGACATGTTCATGTTTTTCATTGTGAGGCATATGCATATGTGCCAAATGAGAAGAGATCAAAATTGGTGAACAAGGCTATCAAATGTATCTTCATTGGCTATGGAATTGGTGTGAAGGGATATAAGCTTTAGAATCCTGATACTGAGAAGGTTTTGTACAAAAAAAGTGTTATATATCATGAGCTGAAACCTTTAGTAGTTGATCGATAGCCTGACACAAATAAAAGGGAAAAGAAGAATGATGTAGTTCAAATTCCTCAAACTCCAGAAAGAGAGGAACTACATGGTGTAGCTGATTCTAAGGAGAGTTGGAGTAGCTTTGAGAGTTCTGAAGATGAAGAACCACAACCTCAGCAAGTAAGAATATCTACACGTGAAAAATGACAAACTTAAAGGTATGTTTTCTCAAGGTTAGATTCAAACTATGCCTATGCTTTAATTACTAGCATTGATGAGCTTAGGACTGTAAAAGAAGCAATTAGAATGTCTGATTCAAATTCCTAGTTGGAAGCAGTGAATGAAGAAATGGATTCATTGAAGAAGAATGAAACATGGGATTTGGTACCGTTGCCTGAAGGGCGAAAGCTTGTTGGCTATAAGTGGGTATTCAAGAAGAAGACTGGTCTTCATGGTAGTGTTGAAAAGTATAAGGCAAGGTTGGTTGCAAAAGGTTTTTCCAAGGTTGAGGGAATTGATTATGGGGAGACTTTTTCCCCTGTAGAAAAGCTGAAATCCATTAGACTTTTGTTGTCATTGGCAGTAGCATATGCCTAAGAAATTGAGGAGATGGATGTGAACACAACATTTCTTCATGGTGAGCTAGAAGAAGAAATTTATATGTCCCAACCTGAGCATTTTATTGAAAAAGGTAAAGAGAATATGGTCTTTAAGTTAAAGAAATCTTTGTATGGTTTGAAGCAATCCCCTAGAATGTGGTATCATAAATTTGATCATTGTGTTTATTAGAAATCTAAAAATGATCGTGTGCTTGTTATTACCCTATACGTGGATGATATGTTGTTCATAGGAAATAGAAAGTCTATGATTTCTGATCTTAAATCTCAGTTGTCTGCAAAGTTCAAAATAAAAGATTTGGGTGCAACAAGGTATATTCTAGGAATGGAGATAACTAGGGACAGAACAAGAGGAAAGCTTTGGGTGAGTCAGAGTAAGTATGTCAATACAGTTTTGGAGAGATTTGGAATGGATGACTGCAAGTAGCTAGTTGGGCCAGTTATGCAAGGAACAAAACTATCTATTGAAGACTATCCAAAGTCTTCTACTAAGATGGAGGACATGACTAGGGTGTCTTATGCAATGGTATGTAAAAGGCTAGACATTGCCCAAGCAGTGGGAGTACTCAGCCGATTTATGGAAAATCTAGGAAGGATGCATTGGGATGCTGTAAAGAGAGTGTTCAAATATTTGAAGGGGACTTCAGAATATGCTCTATGCTATCATGGTAATTCACATGCATAATAGAGAACACTCAACATTCATGGATATGTGGATTCAGATTAGGCAGGGGACATTGACGGCAGATGATCAACCAGTGGATACACATTCATGCTGAACGGTGGTCCAGTTAGTTGGATGAGTAAGCACCAAGCTGTGGTTGTTTTATCTACTACAAAGGATGAGTATATGGCAGAAACACATGCCTACAAGGAAGCAGTTTGATTGAGTAGATTATTATTTGATATTGCATTCAATGTAGGGCAGATTACAATTTTCTATGACAGTCAAAGTGCCATTTGTTTGGCAAAGAACCTGACATTCCATGCAAGGACAAAGCACATTGATGTGCAGTATCACTTCGTGAGGGACATGGTGGAAGATGAAAATATCTGTCTTGAAAAGGTTGACACTTTGAAGAATTTTGCAGATGCTCTAACAAAGCCAATAAGCACAGACAAGTTCAGATGGTGCACATAATCGATGGGCCTTGGGGCCTATGATCGTCAGTAAGTTTTTGAATTCTAGAGGAAGCTGGAAGTCTTCATCAAGTCAGAGCTTGTTGGGAAAGAATGCCTCAACTTCTAGCTTGGACCTCTAAAATACTTGGGAAAAATTTCATTATGTCATGCCTTTATTTTCCTACCACCAGTGTTCACTCTTTGAGGTGCGGTTTGGCAGTTTACTACTTTACCGCGGGCCTCTGACAGTTTGGCCACGTTGGTGCGGTGTTACCGCGAGGTCTACTTCTAGTGGTGGAGGTGGCGCGGTGGTGGCGATTCATGGTAGCGGATTAGTGATGACCACTTACCACTCCACCATGATGGCCTTTCAACCATGTCATAGTGGCACGATAAACTGTTAGCAATCTGGGTTAGCAGTCATCGCCCTATTGTGCAAGGCAACCAGTCAGGTTCTGGTGGCGTGGTAAGCTGCTAACAGTCTATACAAGCGGTTTCCACCCTACCATAGAGGTCTAGTGGTCTCGGTCCAGTGGCATGATGGTGACATGGTGATCAATGCTGGTGGTTACCGCTGCACCGCGGTTGACTATTGTCTGCCTAGCGGTAGCATGGTAAGAGATGCATGTCTCTTTTGACTGGTCTGAATCTGAGCTGGAAGCAGATAGAGAACAGGAGGGCAATGCATGGCAGTTTCTAATTAGCCAAAGACCAAAAATGGTGAAGGAAGTAAATGCAGTTTGTTTTGGCTAGTGACAGGATCAATTTTTGGCAATGAATTAAATGCCAGAGCGACTTGATATGATTGTGCAAGATCAGTTCGGTCATAGGTTCAGATTATCTGGTTGGGAAATCGGTGTGACTTTAATGACTGGCGATTGGCTGATTTGATTGAATTTAGGATTGTTTACATAGTCAGTTATTGTTATATAATTCACACAAGTGTGACGATTATAGGGGTTGACTTAAGTCTGTTTTAGACTATAATGATTTGATGCTAGCTTAGACAGACAGGAATTGCAAATAGTGAATGTGTGTAGTAATTTTTTTACTGTATACTTTAACTAAGTATTGTAACAGTGAATGTATGCTACTTAGTCTGATACTATGAGCTGACTGTCCAGAGAGAGGTCTGCATTTTGTATGTAAATTTATTTACTGAATTACAAAGAGATCAATCTTGGTATGGTGGGATTTTTACCCGAAAGGGTTTTCCCATGTAATTTTGGTGCCTGGTTTGTTTGTATGCTATTTTTCTACTACTCTTGATATCCTACATGTATGCATTATAAGTTTTAGAACTAGTTTTTTACACCACTCCTTTGTTGTTTTAGCGTTCGAAAAATGTTTTCGCACTATTGTTTTCCTTTCAGATATGTCAGAAAAGTTACCTTATTTAATATTCTTATTGGTAGGTTGTGGATTCATGCTATGGGTGCAGTCTCGTCTACCTTCCATAAATCTATTTTTATTCCTAATAATAAGGTAGTCACAGTTAAGGATGACCCTGATGTTATGCACGTATGTGAGATGGTAGTTTTTGATGAAGCTTTGGTTGTTCCTACTCATATTCCTTCAGTTTCTTCCAATGTATTGATGTTTACTCGAATAGTACTTACTACAAAGGATACTCTTGAGGTAGATGTCCCTAAAGAAGATCCTTCTGAAGAAAAAAATCTTAAGTCTATTCCTTCTACCTCTTCTCAAAATAATGCATGTCTTGTTGATGATTGGGGTTCTCTTTACTTTACAAAATCCTTCAATCGAGAATATAAAGTTGACCCAATCCACTTAGACCTTCCGGAAACATCATTCACACCTACTATGAAAGATGGTTATTCTTCTCTATCGTGAGATAATGTGAATGCAAATTGTAATATTCTTAGTGTTGATCCTCCTTCTAAGGAAGATGATTAAACTTCGGCTAAACATGATAATGTTGCAAGTCCTATTAAAAAGCATGATGGCGATCCCATAGAAGAGTATGATCCCCCTTGTTGGAACAATGATATTTATGAAGTTCCTCCTTCTCAAGACTTACAAACACATCATGGCCTCGACTTTAAGCTTGACTCTAAACATGGTTATGGGCATAAAGGTTGTGGGCATAATGAAAAAGGCATCTAGGTCCCTATAGAATTTTCACTTCATAAGAATAATATGGGGTTGGGTTTCTTGAATGAACAATCTAAGCAGAAACCATAGTTGAATGTTGACATGATGCCTGCTCAACCTTGTTCTCATGGACTGGTCTATCCTCCTTTTTCTTTGTTCTTCATATCTTCTTCTTATGACAAGTCAAACTTTTCTCCACAAGAGAAAGGGTTGCTTCCTTCTCCTTATCCTTTGTTTGAGCAAGAGAATATTTTTTTGAGGCTCCTTAAAGCCCACTTGATTAGTCTTCCTCCTCTTACATGCAAGAAATCACATATACATGATAAAGAAAAAAATTATTTATGTTCATACCATTGAGTGCTTGGCCATTCCACTAGTGAATGTAAGGACTTGAAGAATAAAATACAACAACTTCATGATTTAGGTTCCATTACTCATTTATTTAATAATGCACTTGCCTCTTCTTTGAATGACAAGTGATATTAGGGTATGTGGAGGATCATCATGGAAAAAATAGGCCCTTAAGTGGCAATAAAATTTAGAAAATCAGAGTTAGGCAACTTGATGTAAAAATTTGAATAAGTTATCTATGGGTATGTGCAGGATCATGATGGGCCAAAAAGTGGCGATATGTAAGTGATATGATGGCCCATGTGGTTGATGAATTTTTTTTTACTCAAAATTGATGAAACAAAAAGGGTTTCTAGAGGAGATTCTTAGCTTTCCACCAATATAAATTATGCTTTAATTTTAATTTAATAAATAAATATTATTCATTTTCTATTTGAATTACGACTAAAGTCCTAATTGATAGGCTGATTGAAATAAATATATAGCTTTTAAAGGGTATCATATTTTTTGAATTTGAAACATGTGTCACATTCTATGCTTCACATACTATAGGGTTAAAAAACATAAAAATGAATTTCATGAAGTTTTGACCAAGTTAAGGTGGTCAGACGTACAAATTTTTTATATTTTTTAAAAGTTATAATAAAAAAATCATAATTAGTTATTTACTTGGAAACAAATTACAAAAAAATATGCATCACCTTGGGACATGATTATTATACTTATATATAAAGTCTTATAAAAAAATATTATCATTTTATTGTGGTTAGGGTGGTCAAACAGACACCTACTTCTTATTTTTTCCCTAAAATTCAAGTACTACTGCATTAAAATTTCAAATTTTCATTGAATAGATTTTTTTAAAATAAAAATAAACCTAGTAGTTTAGAAACTAAATTCATTTTGCAACAGATTCTATTCTTACATATATTTCAAATAATATAGTTAACTTATTCAAATTTTTACATCAAGTTGCCTAACTCTGATTTTTCTGAATTATATTGCCACTTAAGAGCCTGTTTTTTCCATGATGATCCTGCACATGCCCCTATATTATTTCAAAAATATGTAACAATAGAATCTGTAGAAAATTTAATGTAGTTTCTAAACTACTAGGTTTATTTATTTTATTTTAAAACTATTTGGTGAAAATTTGAAATTTCAATGTAGTAGTACTTAAATTTCAGGGAAAACATAAGAAGTAGGTGTCTTTCTGACCACCCTAACCACAATAAAATGATAATATTTTAGATATAAGTAGGGGACTCATGTCCGAATGTGGTGCATATTTTTTTGTAATTTGTTTCCAAGTAAATAATTAATTATGATTTTTTTATTACAAATTTTCAAAAAATATAAAACCTCATATGTTTAAACACCTTAACTTGGTCAAAAATTCACGAAATTCATTTTTTTTTAAAAATATTATAGTATGCAAAGCATAGAATGTGACGCATATTTTGGATTCCAAAAATGTGATACCGGTTGAAAGTTATAGATGTTTTTCAATCAACTTATCAATCAGGAATTTAGTCGTAATTCAAATAGAAAATACCGGTTGAAAGTTATAGATGTTTTTCAATCAACTTATCAATCAGGAATTTAGTCGTAATTCAAATAGAAAATGAATAAT
>CM021106.1:589929449-590125188 GCA_007115665.2 Sequoiadendron giganteum | reverse complement strand
AACCATAATTGAATGTTGACGTGATGTCCACTCAACCTCATTCTCATAGATTGGTCCATCCTCCTTTGTCTTTTGTCTTCGTATCTTCTTCTTCTGAGTAGTCAAACTTTTCTCCACAAGAGAAAGGGTTGATTCCTGCTCCACACTCTTTGTCTGAGCAAGAGTGTATTTTGTTGCAGATTCTTAAATCCCGCTTGATCATTCTTCCTCCTCCTACATGCAAAAAGTCTCATAAACATGATCATGACAAGCATTCTTTTTGCGCATACCATCAAGTCCCTGGCCATTCCACTAGTGAATGTAAGGCCTTGAAGGACAAAATAAAATAACTTCATGATTCAAGTGCCTACTGATGCACCTTCCTTTTCTTCACATGACAAGTGATATCGAGGTTTACCTCTATCTTGCATGTTCTAAGCATCTTGCATGGTTCTCCTCCCTTGTATGTTGGGGGCAAGGTGTAACATGTTTTGGAGATGTGCATCTTTTAGGAACCCCTCTCTCTCTATGTTTTGAATGAAGCAATGGCTTGGTAGACCCTATTCTTTTGAAGGGTTCCTGAGGGATCCCCTTTCAAATATTTTCTCTCAAATGGATTCTAGGGCATCTAGCTTGGGAAACCCCAATGGGTATTTCATATCTTTATTGTGCAGCAGGAAGCCATTAGATCCTTCATATCTTTGTGTGTGTCTGGCAGGGGTGGCAGGCTAGACCTACTTCATATCTTTACTAGCTCAGGGGCAGGCTGGACCCTGACCTACTTCACATCGTACATCTAGCTTGGAAGCCTCATAGACCTCACTTTTCAAATAGTGCATCCCTTGAGTGGACCCCTCATCCTTAAAGGGTTCTTGAGGGACCCATTTGAAATTATTCCTACTTGGCAATGGTTTGTGTGATTTTCTACTTACTTTCTTGTGTGGTAGCTTCCTAACATTTTCTATCTACAATTAAATATATCCTTCATGGGTGCACACATTGACTACTTTTTGACTTCTATGAGAGTTCACTTTTTCTCGATTCCTTCATGAGAGTTCTTTTGTAGGATACCTTCCTTAGGGTCCATGGGTTTCAACAGGTGCTTTTCTCAGTTTCCTTCATGTGATAGTTCTTGGAGAATACCTTCCTTCAAGCTCTACTACTAGTATGGAGGTTTATTGGTTTCCTTCATGTGAGAGTTCTTGGAGGATACCTTCCTTGTAGATCATCAGGTCTATAGATCACTTTTCTTGATTTTCTTCATGTGAGAGTTCTTAGAGGATACCTTCCTTGCATGTTCATGGGCCTATAAGGTGATTTAATTCTTCAACTTCATAGTTCTATGGAGATATGAAGTCCCCCTTTCTCTTGTGCTCTTAGGTTCACCGGATCATGAATTACACTTCCTCAGCAGGTTTAGGTGCCCATCTCTAATCTACTACTTACGCGATAACTTCTTGCAAAACCTTCTCTAATTATTTGTAAGTGTTGATAAAAGTGGGGGAAAAATGTATAGGAGAAAATTTTCACCTCTGCTTAAATTCCCCTTGTACCCTACCTCAGTTTAGAAAACCAAATCTAAAGGATAAATTCCACATAAGCTCACTACTTCATTTCCACTTGGCATCCATTTGGCGTCTAATAAATTAATAACTATTTGGGACATACATGATGCCTTAGAGCATCCACGTTTGTGCTTACATCCCTAACATATTCCTACATCTAAGAGCCTATAGGGAGTTACACTTTGTTGGAAGTCAAATTATGTCACCCTTGATGTTGATCAGATATGGTCATTTCTTTCATCTCTACTTCAAATTAATTCATCCTCATTCCATTTGGGGTCTTGCATAATTTCTTCGCAGACTATAAGCCATCAATTCATCTTGCTTATCTCTTCACTAGCTCTAAGAATTCAATCCATCACTCTCAAACAACACTAAGATACCCTTCACAATAGCAACATCAACACTCCATCAACTCCGTAGAGAAAGTGAGTAACAAACACCATTATAGTAGAGGCTTGATTCATCTCATTTTTCTCCCCCATTATCCTTGAGTGCTCTCGGTGGAGGTGGTAAGATTTCCACTCCTTTCCTCTATGATTTGGTTGAGTAGCATAACACTATTTTGTAGTGCTTTTCTATTCCTTCTTTTATATATTGCTTTATCATAATTTTCTCCATTATCATCATCTTGGTTGTCCTTGGAGGTGGGAACACCAAAATGAGGGTTTACCTAAGGTAGACCCCTATACAGCCCCAAATTTCTCTCTCTCTCTCTCTCTCTCTCTCTCTCTTTTGTGAAGGTATTGAAGACATTCACGTGTTGGAGGGTTTATCACTTTCACAGTTGTAAGCATTTCATTTCCACTTCTTGTTCTCTTTATCTATTTCACCATATTCGGTTGTATCACTTTATGTTAGTTTCCCTACATTCTCTGAGTTCAACAATTCAGAGTAAGAAATTAGACATTATTATTTTTGAGACCAAAATTTCTTTCAGGAGTCTACTCGAGACCTAAACCTCGAAGCCCATCATACACACTATCATCTATATTCTACATTGGCGTCCTTTAGCTTGTTAGTTTGTCCCAGAGAATATTCCTGTTACATATTTGGAGCCTAGGACTCTCGCTCCGTTGTTCCTTGAGGGTAGTTTAGGGAAAGTTCACCAGGTGAGAATCTCTAAATTAGAGAATACAGTAAAGCTGAATCCCCTTCTCTACAAAATTTTTCTTGCAAAAATCTCAAAATCTTGCCTAAACAATGTAACATTAAAAACTTGCATTACTTTCTCACCAACTTGTTTTGAATTTGAAAATCATGCTCAATCCTTCTTTTCTCATTTTCTCACCAAAAGCTTCTCATTAAAATATGAGCTCGAATGCCTTTACCTTACCCTAAATAAAACAAATTTAGGTGCAAATCTATAACAACCCTTCACATGACCTGTGGTTGGAGAAAATATAAATAAATATTTAAACAAAATGATGCCCTACATCCAAATAGAAGGGGCCTCATTAGCCATGCAAATATTTTTGCTATTACTTCCTTCAGCTTCATCAATGCAACCACTTAATTCGTTTTGAACTTTATGAGGTGGTACTCCCCAATCAGATCCCATCCTGAGGTGAGGCCAGTGGTTTGACAAGGTATAATAAAGAAGTGCAATTATCCTCCTTTATTTTGTCATCAGCGGATTTGAACTATGTAACAAATGTATTGATACATTCGATTGATTTTGCATTAGACCTTCCATCTTTCATGTTAGAAAATGAGATTCATTTCGTGGGAATAACTTGCCCAACAAGGTTTAGCTTGATAAATATCTCCAAGTTTCTTCCAAATATATTTTGTAACCTTCTCTTCATGGATATCCAAGAGCATGAAACTCATAAAACAAAGTCTTATCAAACCCTTGACATTCATATCCATCAAATCATAATACTCCTCGGTTATGTTGGTTAGTTTTGTACCAAATATTATAGCTCATAGAGAGATCCATGAGAATATCCTTCATTTTCAATTTGCATAACTTAAAGTTTCCATCATTAAACTTATCCATTTCTATTGTACTGGATGTGCTTGCCATTTTTTTTCCTACAACAAGGTCAGAAATATTTTTGCCAAAATCTTAATGAAACCGAGATTAGTACAAAAACCCTTCAACTCAACAACACAAGAAAAATTGGATAAATTTTGACACCAACTAGAAAGAAGTTAGGTGCACAAAAGTAGCTTCCTACACCAACCTAAGCAAGGGCGATTTTAAAAAATAAATTAAATACATTTATAATTATAGATTTAGATGCACATGCATATCATAAAAGGAAAATAATGAAATCATAACCCAAAATTTCATGTTAGGAAAACTTATTTAGAAGAAAAACTCCACACTCCAAAAGCACACTACTTTGTATTATTAGTAATCAAAATAGAATAAAATACAATATCTACAACATACTCATTAGCACTTCTTTAGGATTCTAGAGTAATTTTGGCAACATAATGGTATTTGAACAGGAAACAACTACTAACTCCAAAATAGAAGTGATCAATATATATGATCTTACAATGCATTAATTAGACATTTCAAAAATCCAATGTCCAAGAGTAAAGATGCAAAAAAGGCTGCACATGCATAAGAATAAGTTTTCACTTGTCAACACATACAATATTGTATCTACCAAAAGTTACATAGCATGTGCATGGAAAACATGCACCTACCATAATATAATTGCACCTCCAAGATGCCCACATTCCATGCAAACTCAACATGAAATAGAAAATGCCTTCATGTACAACTCCACCTATAAACTACAACTTTCAAACTTGACTCTTTGCAAATAGAAATTAGGAGTTGTAACTCACAAATTCACAATGCAACATGAGATACCAATCAAATATGATTCCAATCAACTCATCGAAAATGGGATGCCTTAACTCCTAAAAAAAAATAGGAACCATATCACCTATGTCATTTAACATGTTTGAAGACAACTCAACTTGTCACTCCAACAAGTGACATCAATGGATGCACATGAAATTAATTAACATAGGCAAATAAAACATCTATATAATTGGTGGGACTCCAAGGTTGAAAGGAATTTGAGCGAATTTATTCATGATAAGAAATCTTCCATAGCAGGCGAGACAAAGCCGATGGGGGTCACCTCGTCGTCAAGCTCATGGCTAATGTCGACCTCGACAAGATAACACTAATCAAGATATTCACTGATGTGAACTTGATGTTACTCCCTTTTATTTTCATTCACTCAATTATTGTAACAGTAAAGTAAGATCGATGATGCCAACAACAAATGGCAGAGTAAACCGTCGCCGTTCCAGATCCGATGTACTAAAGAGAATAACAGTTTTGTATGGCTGATTTTAAAGCGGAGACAATTTACTTCATTGCAGAACCCGCGTACGTTACATCAGAGATCGAGGAAGATTGCTAGTGAATTTTTAGGGTTTAAATTCAACAATAAATGAAAGCTTGAAGATCTGTTGATATGATCATATGCTCATATGTTCGGCAGCTTTTTAACGTTCGGTCGGGCAAGGAATATTATACTGGTAGTACGTACAGATCATTCGGGATATAAAGGGATATAAATAGTTCAGGTCCCTCCTGTGGCCAAAGAATAATAGCTACACCTTTCCTCTGTCCATTGTGAAAGGAATTGGCTCCATAAAGCATAGTGGACAGAGGGATAAAGACGCGTAAGTCATCAACTTGAAAACTCATTTCCAGAATGAAAGTTGTTAGCATTCACAATGCAATGGTTAATTTATTTTCGTTAGGCTGGATCTTCATGGGTTGTATTAGCTTTGGTGTAATGGATGCCGATGCAGCTCCACATGCGCCTGCAATGCAAACTTTACACCATATGGCATCTCCACTTTTCCCCAGCCGGCTGGCCGCTTTTCAAATGGCCTCGTTACTTTCGATTATATAGGTATTGTAAAATCTTTTGAGAAGTGTCCTTACGTAAACAATCAGCTTCCTGTTGTGTTGGCTGTACAAAAAGAATTAGTTCATCTTTACTTAACAGTTAGTACATTGCTTTTCTTTTAATCTATCATTAAGAGATATAGATTGCATCCTCAAAGAATGAAGTGCAAAATTATAGATAAAGATCTTTTCGAATTATTATTTTTGGGTGAATTCTTTATTTCTTAATTAATTATATAGGGTGATTCAAATTGTCGAAGAAATAAATATTTTAAATTTAATTTATTTACAAGTCATTAAGTTTTTTAAAATTTATGAACTATGAAAATTTAATACATCTTAATAAAAACTCTTTTAATATTCATCAAAGAAATTCTGGTATAATTTTAGAGAACTGAAAAGTACCAATTGATTAGAAGTTACTCTAGTATAAATGTATTGAAATATAATAAAACTCAATCAAACAGTAGTAAATTAATTAGCATCATCAAATAGAGAAAGAGATTGCCTTCAAAGATAGAAATAGATCTATTGTCCTATAGAACATGAACAAACCCCCAAAAAATTATTAATATATTAATATAATGTAATTAACTTATTAATGTTTTGTAAGGGTGAAATGTGGTGGTCAAATAACAAAATTCTTTCAGTGAACAGCAAAGTTCAAATTCCTACCACACCACTGGACTCAAGCTCATGTGTTTCTATTGCGCTAATATATTCACAAGATTTGTGTATTCATTGGGCTATTGTGCTTGCAAGATGTGAATTTTTGTTGGATTGTGTTCATAGACCACATGCCTTGGCTAAACCATTGAGCTTGTGGGTTTTATTTAGTTGATAATTCCTTGAAGACATAAGCCCACTTATAATGGTCAAAATACAGTCAATAGAAAGAGATTATCCCTTAAGCTCGAGCTAAACTAAAAGTCCAAATTTATAAAATCAAAAATTTAAAAGCTCACTTTACAAGAATATCTATTTAGCTCAATTTGGATAATGTAAGTTCTTTTATTTTATTTGAAAATATATACTTTTCCATTTAAAATGTTTTTAATCGATATAAAAAAAAAATAAAAATAAATCTATTTTCAACTAGACTAAGCATTTATTATAAAAAGAAAACATCATAAAAACCCACCATTTCCCATTAAAATAGACAAAACATTATGGCCACTAACTTAAAAATTTCTTGTTATGTTGATTTTTATAGAATATTAATTGGTTTTTTTATATAGTGTATTATACAATTAAATTATATTTAAGTTGATTATTATTTAATTTAATATATAATTAATAAATATTTCTAATTAATATGTTAATTTGATTATTTGATTTGTCAAATTTGCGCTTTTGATCTAGTTCAAATATAGAGATCACTTACAAGTATTTCTTTCTAATGAATATATTGTCGAGACTCTAATTTAGAGGCATTAGTCTCCAAAATTTATCTTGTCCAAACTCATGAGCTCAATGACCTAACAAAGGCCCACATTCTATGAGCACAACAACCAAATGAAGACACACATCCTGCAAGCATGTTAGCCTAGTGGAGGGAAATGACCTACAAGTTCGATAACTCAATGAGGATTTCAAATTTGGTGCTGCCACAAAATAATTGTTATTTGACCACTACATTAAGCCCTTATTAGCAATTTAATAATTTTTAAGTGTAAATTATACTTTTCTATTTAATTAATAATAATATAGTTAATATATTAATATAGTTTTTGTAATATTAATAGTAAATAAAATTAATTTATTCATGACATAGTGCAATTCTTCAATCATGACACTTTTGAACATTACAACCACCGATGTTCAAACTTCAATTACATCATTGTGATCATATGTATTGTGTCATCATCGATCCATTGCTCCTAATGGTTTGAATCTTTTTGTTGAATCTATTGACATTTATGCTAGTGACTTCATACTTTAAACCTTCTCTAGGAAAGTAAGGTCAACACTCCCCTCGGGATGCATGAAATGGAATGGCCACCTCTCGTGGATCCGTTAAGTCTAGTGGTTCTATCGGGCATTAACAGGTCGATCTTTTGGTGCAACGACAACCGTGGGACAAACAATTTGTATCAAAGTCAAATGTGTCGGGTTTGAATCCCCTTGGTTAACACTGAGGGGGAGATTGATGGCAGATGGTTAGTGCTCCCCTCGGGGTTCGTGACATGGACTAACTCCCTCACATGAATCCGTTAACTTTGGCAGTTGTATTAGACATTAACAGACCGATCTTTTGATTCAATAACAATCGTGGACCAACAAGTGTCTTCATAACATTCATATTGGAAATGAGATCCACTTTTTGTGATCTCACCAACTCAAACCAAACTAAGAATTCTTATATTAATAATAAATTTTTAAAATAAAATGAATATAATTAATTGTATTGTCAATATTCTTAAATTTTGTTTCTTTCTTACTTACAATGATAAATTTTATGGTTACTGTGGTTGTAGCTTCCCTCTTAGGGATACATTCCCCCCATCCACTTCTTTCACCAGGGCCAGTTTTCTCGAGTGGAATCAGTTTTCCATCTGCAGGAAGTGGATTGCTTGACTCAACAGGGAAAAAACAGGTTTGATATATTCGCATTTTATATTTTTACTAAATTCGAGATTTAAGATTACTGCAATTATAGATAAACACTGTACATGCAAATACAAAGCTTTAAGTGAATTCTCTTCCTTATGCAGAATATTATGCCTTTGAGTCAACAAATTCAAAAACTTAAAAGCGCTTCTAGGATGTTTATTAAAGAACAAGGATCTCAGCACCCACATGGAGCTGTGGAAGCCAAGTCCCTGATAGCCAATTCCTTGTTTTGTATTTCCACTGGGAGCAATGACATCGGGAACTACTTCAACCGCACGCCGCTACACCCTGAAATACAACAATTCGCTAGATTGCTTGTCAGAAATTGTGATCAATACTTAGTAGTATATATCCTTATAAATTATTTTAACAACATATGGAACAACATAACATACTTTTTGACTACTTTTACTCAGTTCTTGATGATTATGAATTCTACTTTTCTCTAATTACATTTGGAATCTGTTGCTTGTTAGGAGCTTTACAATTACGGAGCAAGAAAATTCCTTGTGGTAGATATCCCTGCTGTAGGGTGCACTCCCTATGCAAGACAATTCACAGATACAGTAGGCCCAGATTTTTGTAATCCTCTGCCAGACGATTTGATTGCGGAATATAACAGTATGCTGAGAAAAGTAGTGGATCATTTGAATCAAAAATTAGATGGAGCGTCCATCATTCTTCATAATTCCTACTCTAAACTCACAGATATGGTATATCATGGTGAATCATATGGTACAAGTTCATCCATACTTTATCATTTTTGGATTTGACTTATCATATTTTTTTGGCGGGTTTAATCGGTTCATTTTATTTTAGCGTTTAATATGTGAAATATGTTGGGTGTAGGGTTTTTGGATACGAAAAATGCATGCTGTGGGTCTGGAAGGTTAAATGTGAGTGTGCATTGTGGAGAGACAACTCCTCCTGCTCTATACTGCGACGATCCAGACACTCACTTATTTTGGGATTATGTTCATCCAACACAAAAAGCTGCTAATTTTTTTGCTGATGCAATATGGAGTGGAAATTCTTCTGTTATCCATCCCTCCAATCTCTCTACTCTCATGCTGGCGACAAAATGACAGGCTATCTTCTTGGTAAACTACGCTTAATAGGAGAATAAAAGTTGAGAAGGGGTGTCATTTGGCAGCTACTGCCTAAAAGAGATATATCATTAGGAGGGAGGTAATCTTGGTAAACTACGCTTAATAGGAGAATAAAAGTTGAGAAATAAGGGATGTCATTTAGCAGCCACTGCCTAAAAAAGACATCATTAGGAGGAAGGTATTTTTGGTAAAGTATTCTTAATAGGAGAATAAAAGTTGAGAAATAAAGGGTGTCATTTGGCAGCTACCACCTCAAAAAGATATCACTGTATTCTATGATTGGGATGATTGTGACTTTGATAGCGTATGTCTACATTTCCATTCGATTATATAATAGTTGTTATTATGGTTGAAAAAAATACCTACCTTTTTATATTTGCTATTTTTAATTTTTAATTAAAATATTCATTATAATTGTTTTTCTATTGGTTTATATTAGAAACAATGTGTCAATTAAATTATTGTTTAAATTTATCATATTTCAATTAGAATAAATTCTTTTGATCAAATTTTAATTTATTAATGTTTTGGTGTTGTTTGAAAGGTATTGAACACTACGGAAATGGCTATGCAACATACAATTTGGCTATTTGACCAGATTTTTTTATTAATTAAAAATAAAGAGAACACTGCATCTTTATTTTTAATTAATTAAAAAATTTGGTGAAATGACCAGATTGTATGTTGGGTAGCTTTTTCCGAACACTACTATATACATCATATTAGTCCTTAAAAATTTACTATTATGTTAGTTCATTAATTTTTTTGATTCAATTTTTAACTCTAGAAATGTTTCATTGTTGCTTGAGTGGTATTCAACAATACTAAATACATCACAATAGTCATTTTGTATTGTAATGTTACAATGTAAATGAATATAAAAATTAAGTTTATCTTCACTGAAATTCTTTTTTGTAAAGTTGTATTGTTCACTTTCAAATTAGTTTGTCTACTTCAACGATATTATCAATGGCACTAAAATATTTACATTTAGATATGCTACAAATAAAATTACTATTCATTTTATGATGAAAATATATATACAATGTTTAAAAAGATTATTGTAGAAAGGCTTTTCAACCAACATTGAACAATTAAATAATAAAGTGTTTGTCTAACTATTGAGTTGCATATTAAAAGAGCTTAAAATCACTATTATTGTTGATTGGTTGTCATGACGGGTGTTGGTTTTTTGTTAAAAAAGTGGATAATTCAAAATTAAATTGAACAATTATTTACTAAAATATATATTTTTATTTTACTTCTCTTATGTTTTTGTCAAGTTTCAAAGAATATATTGAATATCAAGAAAGAGTGGAGGATAAGGAGGGTTTATTTATCAAATTCAAAATCATAACTAAGTAAAATTATCCCAAAATATACATTTGATTTCATAGTATGAGTTACTATGTGTGTTGTTTTCAATTATATGATCCACACATTCTGGCTTTTAAAAAAAAAATTAGAGATAGTAGAACTATAAGCATTATAGGAATCACTTGAATAATGGAGACATTAAAACAAGAATAGTCTCAACCATGCATTTTTTTCTAGAGGATTCACTCCACTTGATTGTATAACAACCTCGAAATAACGGAAATAAAATAACAAGCACAAATGAATAATTGCAAATCATGTATTAAGCTAAACCAAATACAATGATGAGGATGCCTTGCATATATAGGCAAGGAAGATGAAATCCACTTATCATGTGGATTGACAAGTATCCCATGATGTGGCACACATAAGTAGACAAGTGTCCTATAGGTTTCAACCTTTGGATCACTTGGAATGTGGAAACCAACAACCTATTTGGCTAAGTCATCAACCTTGGTGACAAGTGTGCAATGACTACAAAAGTTACATTTGAGGTGAGAAAAAAAGTCTTCTAACCTCAAAAGGTAGCACATAAGGCTTACCAAACAATTAGGTAACCTCTAGAGGCCTAAAAGGTTAAACACATTTAGTTAGACAAGATGTTATTTAACCTCATCAACCTAAATACACTTAAGCTATAGTGAATACATAAATTATTCACTCTAACACCTCCCTTAAGTAATACTTTGGGAGATCACAAACATGTAATAGATACAAAGAAATGGGTCACGGATATGAGGCTTGGTGAGGTACCCATGTATAATCTCTTCTAAATGGAGAAAATGGAGAAAACCTAGTGGGAAAAAAGATCCTTTCTAAAAAAGAGAAAGAGAAGGATAAAACCTCCTAAAAATTATGTCCCGTGATAATAGGAACATGATGATGGAATCTTGAATCATATTAAAGTTGTAAACTTAACCAAAGATGAACTAGTGTTTGCTAGTCTAATCAACAAACATCAAAGAAATGTAGATCAAGATAAGAGATGCAAAATATTTTATTACTGAACATATGGAGCACTACTCAATCATGAATACATAGATGCCTGCAAAGGAAAATTTAAATGACATTCTAGAGTATGGTCAATAAAAGGATAAGTGACATGTAGTACACTACAAAAATAGGCATCATGGTGCTCTACATAAGTACTAGAATCTAAAAAAATATGATGCATTGAAATAATCTCATATGAGAGAGAAAGATAAAAGGTCTATGTGACCCCCCAAAGTAGAAGGTTCCTCCGCTACTCCATTGAAAGAATTATTATCATAACCTACAATAATCCCCCCTTAATGTTAAGAGGTATAAGTAGACCAACATGTATTGAGCATAAAATATCACACAAACAATTATCATTGCACCAAAATATCAACGTGTTAATTCATAATAGAACTACTCAAAGTAATGAATCCATGGGAGATTGTTAAGACATGTAATGAACCTATGTGTTACACTACAATACACAAGGAGAACAAGGGAACATACCTTACAACAATCACCCCTAGCGCAAGTGACATGGTCACACCCATGACCCAGGATTTGATACCAATTGTTACAAAAATGGTTACCATTGCACCAAAAGATCAACCTATTAATGTTTGATACAATCGCGAAAGTGAATGAATCAATGAGAGGTAGTTAAGCCATGTCATGAACCCGAGCTCTATGCTGCACAACACAAGGAGACCAAGGGCACACAACTTGCAACACAAAAGTGTGCAAGGAATTTAGACCCATAATTAGGTCCAAAACATATACAAGAAACTAAAATAAAGTGTGCATCAAGACACACATGCATGTGCTAAGAATCATAAGGATCCATTATTGTGATGAAAAATCAAGGAAAAACACACATAATGCAAGAATCACGAGGATCTATTATTATGATGTAAAATCAAGGCACTATACAACCCCCCAATTACACTTTATCATTTATTTTAACTAAAAAATTCCCTCCCTAAAGAACACACATTCAATTTATTTACACTTTATATGACTGCATTTACAAAATTGTTTACTATTATGAGTTCTTACAAGTTTCTTTCATGAGGTGGATAAAGAAGATATAGATTAAGTATTCCTTTCAAACATCAATAAAATGAAAAAATATAAAAAATGAAAAGGTCCCCTTTTGCTAATGTAGCAAAGAAAATCTCCCTCCTCAAAAGTAGTCATAAAACTAGATTAGTATTAATTCTTAATTGGTAAGTTTTAAATTCTATATTAAAATGCTAACTATTTGAATTAAATGCTTAACACAAAATATAGCGATAACATAAAAAAAAAAACTAAATAGTAGGAGGGATTCCTTGACTGGGTCGACCAAGGTCCAAATATAGTTTAATCTTTATGTAAAGTGTTTGGGTCAATGACTGACTCAAAGGAAGTGGAGGTGGTTTTGAGCTAAAATTTGTGCTTATCGTATCCTTATGACTATGCGTTGTCTCACCAACGTTTGGGTGTTTGAGTGCTCATATTTGGCACAAGATATTTCATAGTGGCTTAGGGTGCAACCTAAAAATGAGTCACCACTTCATTGAAAAATGGGTCACCAACCATTGAGGGATCTTCATTCCAAACGAATAGTGCATGGGTCATGGACTAAGTCCTAGCCAATGCTAGTTGATTATGCAACAAACTATTTACCCAACTACAATGTGAAAGACCAACATGGGGTATGTTGAGTAAGAGGGGTCATGGAGTTGGCATTCCCACACTTATGTTTGAATGAAGGGTGTCATCCACAATGCTTACAAATGAGCCATGGCCTAAGGTTTATGATTAATTTCATCTCTGTAAATCAACAGCTAGTCCATGGGCGGGGCCTCGATGCAATCACAAATTCAATATAGTTGGAATTTGGCCCATGCGAGGGAGTTCCCTTTGTTCTTCATGCCTAGAGATGACACAAGAAAACACCACCCTTTCCCTTCATGTGTGGCTATATGTTGATGGCCAAATTGACACAACAACATTTAAACATAATATCTCTACTCTATTTCTCCTGAAAAAGATAACTGATCTAAAACCACCTATCTTCCAAGGTCTTTGTAGTTGGTTCTAAACTATGTTGTTTTATTGAGTGGTCAATGAGGCTATAATTTTCAAGGGGCCTACTAGTTAATGAGCTTTTTGATTCTTGTAAGATCTAACTTTTATCTAAACCTACTCTAACCGAGGGGTATAAAAAAAGGAAAAAGATAGATAAAGGAAACAAGAGATAAAAGAATGTTGATTCATTCAACTAATCAAACCTGTTACCTTCCAAGGAACTCCTAAACTAGAACTGCAAAAATAATCAACTAGTAATCAACAAACAGTCAATCATTCACAATACAAATTTCATCAGAAGATTTCATATTACAATTTGAACAAAAGAAAAAGATAGAACTCCATTCCCTGAAAGATTCCAAATCAAAATGATTAAAAATAAATAAAAATTCTAGAATACAATGTAAAGTAGGTTTAAATTTGGCTGCTTCTAATACTGCAAAATAGATAAACAACATTTACAAATTTGGCAAGATTCACCAATCCACAGAAACCAATATCCTCAAATTGATTCAGCTAAACTAAGAATTGTAGAAAACTCCATTAACTATACTATTGCTAACTTTAATCAGCTAACTTGTAAAAACTTCTAACTGTCTTTTCCTAAGTGTCTCACTTGTTTCAATGAGCTCTATTTTTATAATTAATAGCTCACTAAATTAAATAATTCTCTCCCTAAACTAAGACATCAAAAGTTGTAGCTTTTGTGTGTAGGCAATTAAATCAGGAAAATAACTTTTTGTTTCAACAATCTATTTGATCTTAGTTAGTTTTAGTTGAAACTCCATCTTCAAGTCTGGCTTCAATTAACAGCTGCATCCTTCAGTTACAACTCTGAGTTTTTTTTTTTATAATGTAGAGAAATATCCTTCTCCAAGAATTACTCCTATGGGCCCATCAAGTCTTTAGTTCACTTTCAGTTAATTGATTCTTTCAACAAATCCTTCCTTATTTGCACGTGAGTTTTTCAAATTATGATACCATCCATTATTTCTTTCAATCCACACAAGTACCTACCAAAAACTAAAATGTATTAAATTAATCACTTGATAATTAATTTCAAAAATTAATTAACTTTCACTTTATCCCAATTGTATATGAATATAATAAACTTTTGATAATTATAATTGAAATAATAAAAATAATCCCCCTTTTAACTCAATGTTATAAAATAACATTAAAAGAGCGTATGTATGGATTTCACATCTCGGTGCACTTCATTCATAAGCCTGAAATTACCTGCAAGCCAAATAAAATCCCCAAATCAATAAATGTAATAATAAATTCATAATCACCCAATCAATTCATATCAACCAAATAATTAGAATGCATGAATTAACTATCACTGCCTCTTGGATATTTAGTTTTAGATCCAATAAGAAGGACTATTATTCATGGAGTATCCTACCCTGCCTTGTTCAATAAACTATGTTAACTTTGCATTGCATTCCCTTATACTCTATTTCAATGTAACATCTTGCAAGCATTTAATCTCTTCCTCCAAATACTTTGTGAAACTCTTATTGTAATTTCTTCTTTTTTGCATAGATGTCCTAGGTTTGTGGATTTCATTTTCTTCCACAACAAGCATGTACCATTTTATGACCTTTAATCAAATTACATCCAAGGGTCCTTTTAATTCCTTTATCTTTCATCCACCTCCTCACCATTCAAGCTTCACTCCTCTTAATGTTTGTGAATCCTAATCTTCTTGTCCCCAAATGTAATTAGTTGAAACAGTTTAGTGCATATAAACATCTTATCAAACATCATTTTTTTCTGTACCCTGTTCTTTAATTCTCCTTTGGGTGTAGGCATAGATTTGGCTTTACACATGCCAATTGCATTTTCTTGAAAATTTATAAATCCTTTTCATTAGATCCATTCGTGTAGATCTTGCAACATTGAATTCCATGAGCTATATTCCTTTGAAGCATACTATGGACCACTAGCATGCTCCATCTATACCTCTATTTTCCAGACTTTGAAATGTTGCTTGATAGTTTCAGAGGCCCATTTTAACAAACTCCATTTTGTGCATATTCTACAATCTATGAGATGACAACTCTTTCACACAGTCTATCAAACACTCCTCGTGCTTTGTCTATGCTTCCATTTTTAATCATATGTTCACCAAGAGATAGTATTTCTTTGAATGCATTGTGTTAAATGGTTTGTCCGATTTGTCTAAGCTTCCATATTTTGCACCTACTTCTACCATGGTGATTGCAACTGCAATTAATGGTGTTCCATGAAATGATAGCTTTCGAAGCCTTTTAGCACAGATTTATCTTGTGCATACCCTGTGATCCATGCATCTCTTCCTCTGAGGCATTCTGTAAATAGTTCATAGCCTTTTTCATGCTTCCAGATTTGCATGCATTCTATGCAATCAATGCATTTCATGATGAGATTTCTTTGGGACACTCTCTCAAACGGTTCTCACGTGCCTTGTATTTTTTTCACTTTTATTCCACAAACATTACATTCCATCAAGTGTATATCTTTGTGCTTTATAATAGCTCGCTGGCTCGTCTATATTTCCTTTGAGCCACAGGATTTAGAGTGGGAGTCGTTCTTGGATGAGAGAAGAGCAGTTTGCAATGGGTGCAAAACCAGTTTCGGGTAGGGGTGGAACAAAACTTGCACCTGAAACATTATTTCTTTAGTGCCTGGTTCAATATTGTTACACTTCCGAAAAAAAATATTTTATTAGGGCGGGGTTGGGACCAATTTTGAGTGGGGATGAAACAAAATCAAAACAAGAATTTTTCAATTTTGGTGCCTGAAGTAATATTCCTTCATGTTCCGATAAAGTTATTTTATTAAAGTGGGGTCAATTTATTTTTTTTGTTTCACACATGAAAATTGTTTAAAGGAGAAATGCAAAATTAAGCCCGATCCCCATGGGCCTCTTTTTACTTCTTTATGTATCTTGACTTTATTTAATTTTTATGATTTTTTAATTTTTATAATTTAAAATATTTTTAAACAAACAAAAATATTTATTTATTGAAGATTTGGTAACTTTCTTATATTTCTAAAGCCTTCAAAATAAAATAAATCTTACTTATTTTCAAGTTTAAAAGATTAGATTTTATTACTTTATTTAATTTGTTTTTGTATTTTACAATTTTTTTTGTATTTTTGAAAAATTTCAGAGTAGACACAAAAAATAATGTAGGAAAAGGAAACGAAGAAATGATGAAAGAAAAACACAAACAACGTAAAACAAAAAATGAAGAAACAGAGAAGATGAAGATGAACAAACGACCAAAACAAACAAAATAGTGCAACAACGAAAAAATAAGATGAAGCAAAAAAATGGGCTGAGGAACAAGACAGGGGCGAGACGGGACGTGAACCTGAATGACACTCGAAGGTTAAGTCGGGAACTGGGATTGTGACAGAACAAGGAATAGGAACCTTGGAAAAAAAAATGTTATGGTTCTGGTTTGATCCCCGATTCCACCAGAGACAAAGGAAATTAAAATAAGAGAAAGAAAAGGTGGGTCCCCAACTTTTCCAAGCAAAGGTTGGGGCGTGTATGCAAGGCATAAAAAATGATGACTCGGTTGGAAAAATTCTCTAAGCATTTTAAAATGCGTAACCCTCCAAATACCCAAAATCTCTGGTTTACACCCATTCAAGGCAATCTAGGAAGTGCAAACACAATGAAAACTGAGAGACGACAGAGGTGTGAGATGAAACTGAAATCTATTTGTGTATGCAAATGATTCATTCCCCTCCATACAGATTGTCATAATCAAGGTGGAATAAACTCTACCCAAGCTACGTAGTTGTGAGTTACATTTCTAACATGCAATGATATCCTAAGCATAGCTATGATGCCAAACAGGCATTAATAGCCCTGACAAAGATACCTCTAACTCTCTCTAAGCATTGCTCTACTGCTAGTCAGGCGTCTATAGCCTTGGTAGAGATACTCGAATCACCCTTGTTGATTGAGTTCATTGTCAGATTTATTTTATTCCCTCATTTTCTCAGGTGCTTATTCATTCGAAGTATAATTTCTTATTTCTCTCAATTTTTAAGCAATGAAGCCTAAGTAATGGGTTAAGAACCATAGTGGACATCATGAAATAAATGTAACCCTTTAGATTTTTCACTTGGAATAGAGTTTCACCACCCGATGTAAACTAACTGATGGATCTCTTTAGATGTGCAGATCATGACAAACTTTCCTAAAACTCCCCAAAACTACATAATGTACCAAGTCCTAATCCATGCTAACATTCCCCAGTCTGAAATGGATGAAGGTAAATCAAAATTTTCAAAGCTACTGATTGATCAAGTGTTTAAAAATATAGATAGAAAAATCTCAACAAATTCACGTTTCGGCATAACTTGCATACAATAACTTACCTTCTACTGTCAACTAGAGGAACCCCCAACAAAAAGACAAAAGATATGAACAAGGAAAGAGAACAACAAAAGAAAAGAACACACAGATAGACACAATGAACAAACAAAACCAAAATATAAAATGAGAACAAAAACAACAAACAAACAACAAAAGACCAAAAATAATAGATAAAAACAAAACAAAAACAAGAGGACACAAAAAATAAGAAAAGAATAGAACAAAAGAAAAAAAACTGAAAAAACAACAGAAAACAAAACAAAAAGAAGACAAAATAAACCAAAAACAAACACTAATTAATCCTAATCCTAAAATAACTCTAAAATCGAACTCTAATTATAAAATTGTAAAAATTTGTACATGAACCTAATTGATTTTTCATTATGGGCATAAATCTTAACTTACTAGGTACGGTTCTGAACCTAGCAAATTTGTCTTTATACTCAGAAATGTAAAGTTTATGCACGGTAAGTTAATACTGAGGGTATAAAGTTTTAATTATTAACAGCTATGGGTTTTCGACCTTCTCATGATTTACCCACAAACACATTCTATTGTCCCCAACATCATAATCAAACTGAAAATCATTAAAACACAGAGGTTAATGAAGAGAAACCACTTGATTTTAAAGATCTTTAGTTGCTGGTGTAGAATTGTGTTGCACAAATTCCTCCTCTCGAGGTCTCAACTCATGAAACATTTTTCCATTTCGCCCTAGTAAATGGATGTCAACATAAAAGACATCCATTAGCATTCAAGACATGTAAACCTAGTTTAAAAATTTATGCATATCCTTATGACAATCAACACTAGGCTCGATGAAAAAGCTAGTGTATTTGACTTCATAGGGATTGTCAACCTCAATCATTTTTTCTAAAGTACATGCCTCACCAATTAAATGGTCAGCCTCCTCAACCTTTAAAACATTTTGTTCAAAATTTTCCTTACCCGACTCAAAAATCCTTTCGGACAATAGGAAATCAGAACAACTTACCTTAGGATGTGAACCAAAAAGAAAAATCCCACATGGATCACCTGAAGTGAGATTCATTTTGCAGATGGGATATCCATTTACCATCATTTTTGTATTCATCTCAGGCACAAAGTCACTAATTTTCTTGGTCTCTCCAAGAGAACTAAGCAACAAATCACCCATGTCATCAACTTGTAAGGTCTACAAAACCAACTCTAAAAATGGAGCTTCGCTTTCAACACTCTCTTCAATTATTTCACCCAAGAGATTTTGAAAATCAACATCCAATTTATCATCATTAATTCTAGAGATACTGGTAAATGGTAAACAAGGATTTTCTTTGAAAAGCTCATTTGATTACATGGAGTCACATCCAGGAAAACACTTCCTTAGTTCATGCTTCAATGTATTATCAAAAAAACATACAGATCAACATCAAGCTCATTACTATTAAGATCAAATTCATTAGTGTATGCTAAGCATGGACTTTCCTCAAACAACGTATTTGAATAAACATAATCAAAACCAAGAAAATACTCCCCCATTACCTTCTCTTCATCATGTTGAAGGGAGTCAATCTTTGAGGTGGCCTCTTGACAGTCTTCTTGATATTCTTCGGAGTTGCCATCTATTAACTCCTTGCTGTAACCAACCACTAATTTCATCAATGTCAATATTTTGATTAGCATTGAGATCCAATTTATTTTCCTGACAAGGGTAAGTCTGATCTAAATGATTATCAGGAAGCCCTTTGATAACTTGAACATCCATTTGATCTTTCTATTTTGAAGAATCAACTTGGCATTCAACTTTGTGTCCTTCACCACGAGATCCATTTGCAACCTCATTCATAGTAATGTTGTTCTCAGTTTCTATATGTTCATCCTTCAAATCAGAAATGTCATTTTCATGTTTTAACTCATCACATGATGTTTCTTCCTTGTCTACCATCATGAAAGAATCTATGAATACACCAATAAACTCATCTTCCATATTGAACAGATCTGCACAAAGTAGAGAAGCTTCATTAGTCGTTGAATCCATATTGATGCAAGGATCAAGTACATCAGATGATGGGGAAGAGCTCGACATGTTTTCACAGTTACTCTCATCATTGCAGATGGAGTCCTTATCATTTTTATGTGTATTAACTATTTCATCTCCCTCATCGAGTGGACAAGTATTCGACGGATCTTCCATAAGTATTCCTTCAACAATAATTAGTTGTTTGAAGTATAACTCCATCCTACCTAGGAAAACATAGCAATCCATCCGGTAATGTTGATTTGTTGGATGTATCTTACATCTATCTAGCCTAATGAATGCTCCCAATTTCTCCCTTACTCGATTTTTCATACATGGGATATCTAGCCAACATGAACCATACTTTTTTGTTCCTTCATCACACTGATTCTCATCCTGCTTAGAAGATTTATTCAAATTGTTGGAAGGTATTTCTGATTTCTGATGACAATATTCCTATGTTGATACTTCATCTTTTCCAATATTGTCATTAGTATTAACATTCCCAACAAAATTAGATTGTAGCTTGATATTTCCATTATGCTCTGAATTTATATTCATTTCATGCTCTTTGTCAAATAAAATATCAAAATGAGATAATTTCTCATCAAATTTTTCGTTTACAGCTTCATCATGATCTAATGCACTATGTGTTGGAGTATGACCGAAAAGAGAAGATATAGTTACAACTTCCTTGACGAGCATAATATTTATCTTTGTGGTTGGATTTTGCAAAGGTGGAATTTTCATGTAAGTAGGCATTGTGGGTAAATGAGTGCAAAGATGCAAAGGATGGTAGTTTTCAAGTACAAGATCATTATAGTTCTTACTTTGATTATGCATGTTTTTGACGTCTTGTCCAAATTGTGCTAACATGAGAGATTTGCTAAATGCATCCCATATAGTGGTAACTTCGCCACAGCATTTAATTCTTGCTAAAAATTAAGTATTCAAACCCCAATAATAATGATCTTTTACCACATAATAATTAATACCCAAATCTGAATCCGTAACTCACTTAAACATGAGAAGGAACCTATGATTAAACTGCATAATTGATTCATGTGGTGCTCTTTTCATAGGTGCAAATTGAAGTGATGGGTTTCACATATACACATAAGGATCAAATCAATCTAAGAAAAAGACTTCCAACTCCATCCATGAATAAATAGTATTTGAGGAAAGATTATCACATGATTGTTGTGCTGGATCTTGAAGTGTTTTGACGAATAGTTGACAAGCGACATCTTCATATCGAACCCTAAGAAAAGTTAATAAATCCTTGCAAATCTTCAAATGATTTGAAGCTTTTTGTCCATTGTTAGAAAATAAAGGAAGCCTATTATACATGTGAGGTAGAATTTCATGAATAATCCCAAGGATATACAAAGGACTATCCATCGGAGCTGAATTTTCCAAGATCTTACCCACTCCCATACGACAAACCAAAATTTTTCAAGGTTTCTCCTTCTAGTGCCAATTCTATTGATGACCAAATTGACACAACAACATTTAAACAAAATATCTTTACTCTATTTCTCCTGAAAAAGATAATCAATCTAAACCCACCTATCTTCCAAGGTCTCTATAGTTGGTTCTCAACTATTTTATTTTGTTGAGTGGTAAATAAGGTTGTAATGTTCAAGGGGCCTACTGGTTATTTAGCTTTTTGATTGCTATATGATTGAACTTTTATCTAAACCTACTCTAATCGGGGGGTATAAAAAAAAGGAAAAAGATAGATTAGGGACACAAGAGATAAAAGAATGTTGATTCATTCAACTAATTAGACTTGTTACCTTCCAATGAATTCCTAAACTAGAACTACAAAAAAAATCAACTTGTAATCAATACATAACCATTCATTCATAGTTCAAATTTCATCAGCAGATTTTAGATTACCATTTGAACAAAAGAAAAAGATAGAACTTCATTCCTTGAAACATTCCAATCAAAATTATTAACAAAACAACATCATTCTAGAATACAACTTAAAGCAATTTTAAATTAGGTTTCTTTTATTGTTGCAAAATAGATAAAAAAGATTTAGAAATCTGGCAAGATTCACCAGTGCACAAAAACCGATATCCCCAAATTGATTTAGCTAAACTAAGAATTGTAGAAAACTCCATTAACTATCCTACTGCTAACTTTAATTAGCTAACTTGTAAAAACTTCTAACTATCTTTTCCTAAGTGTCTCACCTATTTCAATGAGCTCCATTTTTACAATTAATAGCTCACTAAATTACATAATTCTTTCCCTAAACTAAGACATCAAAAGCTATAGCTTTTGTGTGTAGGCAATTAAATCGGAAAAATAACTTTCTACTTCAGCTTTTTGTTTGATCTCAGTTAGTTTCAATTGAAACTCCATCCTCCATTCTGGCTTCAATTAATAGCTGTATCCTTCAGTTACAACTCCAAGTTCTTCTTTTTTGTGTAATGTAGAGAAATATCCTTCTCCAGGAATTACTCCAATGGGCCCATCAAGTCTTTAGTTCACTTTCAGTTAATTGATTCTTTTAACAAATCCTTCCTTATTTGCACATGAGTTTTGCAAATTATGATACCATCCATTATTTCTTTCAATCCACACAATTACTTGCCAAAAATCAAAATGTATTAATTAACTTATAAATTAATCACTTATTAATTTCAAAAATTAATTAACTTTCACATTATCCCAATTGTATATGAATATAATAAAATTTTAATAATTACAATTGAAATAATAAAAATAATACCCATTTTCAATCGATGTTATAAAATAACATTAAAAGAGCGTATGTATGGATTTCACATCTTGGTGCACTTCATTCATAAACCTAAAATTACTTGCAAGCAAAATTAAATCCCCAGATCAATAAATGTAATAATAAATTCATAATCACCGAATCAATTCATATCAACCAAATAATTAGAATGCATGAATTAACTATCACTGCCTCTTGTATATTTAGTTTCAGATCCAATAAGAAGGCCTATTATTCATGGAGTATCCTGTCCAACCTTGTTCAATAAACTATGTTAACGTTGCATTGCATTCCCTTATACTATGTTTCAATGTAACATCTTGCAAGGATTAAATCTCTTCCTCCAAATACTTTGTGAAACTCTTATTGTAATTTCTTCTTTTTTGCATAGATGTCCTAGGTTTGTGAATTTGATTTTCTTCCACAACAAGCCTGTACCATTTTATGACCTTCAATCCAATTACATCCAGGGGTCCTTTTAATTCCTTTATCTTTCATCCACCTCCTCACCATTCGAGCTTCACTCCTCTAAATGTTTGTGATTCCTAATCTGCTTGTCCCCGAATGTAATTAGTGGAAACAGTTTAGTGCAGATCATCATTTTATTAAACATCGGTTTTTTGTGTACCATGTTCTTTAATTCTCCTTTGGGAGCAAGCATAGTTTTGGCTTTACACATGACAATTGCATTTTCTTGAAAATTTCTAAAGCCTTTTCATCAGATCCATTCGTGTAGATATTGCAAAATTGCATTCCATGAGCTGTATTCCTTTGAAGCATATTGTGGACCACTAACGTGCTCCATCTATACCTCTATTTTCCAGACTTTGAAATGTTGCTTGATAGTTTCAGAGGCCCCTTTTAAAAAACTCCATTTTCTGTGTATTCTACAATCCATGAGATGACAACTCTTTCACGCATTCTATCGAACACTCCTCGTGCTCTATCTATGTTTCCATTTTTAATCATATGTTCACCGAGAGACAATATTTCTTTGCAAGCATTGTGTCAAACGGTTTTTTTAATTTTTCTAAGCTTCCACATTTTGCACCTACTTCTACCATGGTGACTGTAACTGCAATCAATGGCGTTCCATAATGTGATAGCTTTCCAGGCCTTTTAGCACAGATCTATCTTGTGCATACCCCATGATCCATGCATCTCTTCCTCTAAGGAATTCTGCAAATAGTTCACAGCCTTTGGCAAGCTTCCATATTTGCATGCATTCTATGCAATCAATTCATTTCATGATGGGATTTCTTTGGGACACTATCTCAAACAGTTTACACGCGCTTTGTCTTTTTTTTCTGAACTTTTATTTCACAAACATTACATTCCATGAGGCACATATATTTGTGCTTTGTAATAGCTTGCTGCCTCATCTATGTTTCCTTTGAGTCGCGGGATGAGAGCGGGAGCAAGACCTGAGCGGAGCGGGATCCGTTCTTGGACGAGAGCAGAGCATTTTGGAACGAAAGCGGAACCAGTTTCGGGCGGGGGCGAAACGAAACTTGCACCTGAAACCTTATTTTCTTAGTGCCTATTTCAATATTGTTCCTGCTTCTGAAAACAAATATTTTATTAGGGCGGGGTCGGGACCAATTTTGAGAGAGGGCATAACGAAATCAGAATGAGAATTTTTCAATTTTGGTGCCCGGAGCAATATTCCTTCTAGTTCCAACAAAGGAATTTTTTAAAGCGAGGTCAATTTTTTTTTTTTTCCGCACATGAAAATTGTTTAAAGGAGAAAATGCAAAATTAATCTTGATCCCCATGGGCCTCTTTTTACTTCTTTATGTATCTAGACTTTATTTAATTTTTTATTTGTTTTATTTTTATTATTTTTTAATTTTTATAATTTAAAATATTTTTAAACAAACAAAAAGATTTATTTGTTGAAGATTTGAAACTTTTTATCTTTTTAAAAACTTCAAAATATTAGATTTTATAATTTTAGTTTTAAAAAAATTATATTTTTAAATTTTACAATATTTTCATATTTTTCAAAGTTTCCAAAGTAGACACAAAAAGGAACCTAGGAAAAGGAAACGAAGAAACGACGAAATAAAAAAATGAACAATGCAAAAAAATAAATGAAGTAACAGAGAAGACAAAGATGAACAATTGACCAAAACAAACGAAACAACGCAACGACAAAAAAATGAGATGAAGCAAAAAAAAAGGGTCAAGGAACAAGATGGGGATGAGATAGGATGCAAACCTGAATGACACTCAAAGGTGAAGCAAGGAACCAGGATCGGGACAGAACAAGGAACATGAACCTTGGAAAAATTTATGTTTCGATTCTAGTATGATCCTCGAATCAGCTAGAGATAAAGAAAATGAAAAGAAGAGAAAGAAAAGGGGTCCCCAACTTTGTCAAGAAAAATTTGGGGCATGTATGAGAGGAATAACACTATAGTGCACCAAAATCTTCATGGTTGGGTATGCTCTTTATGCCTTCCTATTTAAATTTTCGGCCTAATGAGTTTCCTATTACTTATTAACAAATAGTAAAATGAGAAAAATATAATCAAATTGCTTTACCATATAGCCTACAACTACCTCCTCCTACTTTGATACCATATAATAACTTAGAAATGATGGAGAATAAATCACAAGAAAAAATGAACAATTACAAATCATGTATTAAGTTGACCCAAATATAATGATGAGGAAGCCATGCATATACAGGCAAGGAAGAGGCAATCCACCTATCATGTGGATTGACAAGTGGCCTATGATGTGGCACAAATAAGTTAAGTTTCCTATAGGTTTCAACATTCAGATGGCTTGGAACGTGCAAACCAACAACCTATTAGACCAAGTCATCAACCTTGGTGACAAGTGTTGAATGACTACAAATTTGACCCTTGAGGTGAGATTGAAAGTCTCTAAACCTCAAAAGGTAGAACATGAGTTTTTTTTTTTAATGAATAGCAAACTATCTATATTAAAGTAGATATAAAGTTACATATCCACAAAAAAATGTGGGTGGTAAAAAGGAACACCCCAAAAGTCACATGGGCAACGTTCAAAAAAAAATCCAAAAACTAAAAGTCACATGGGTCAAGCCTGATATTCCAAGATTATAAACATAACAACAATAAAAAGGCCATGAAGTAGCCAGAGAAGTGCCAGTAGAGCCTGAAGGGTCTCTGTCATCCATATTTTTCCCCCATACATCAGCGGGGTCTAGAGTGATGTCAAGAGGTGCACCCTAGCCATCGTCAACATTGTTTTTCTTTTTATCTTCTTCCTCGCGCTGAGGCGAGATTTCAAGTGTTAGACGCGGAAAGATTTTACCAGCATCTAGCCAACCAGAACCAGAGGCAGGTGGATCATCAAAGGGCCACCCAAAACCACCATCGCCACTCCCCGATGCACCACCAGAAGGCCACCCTTGGCTAGCCCACAATAGAGGAGAGCGAGCATGCTGAGGAGGGTGAGAGTCCCACCGAGAAGGAGGCTGAGAGTGGGGACACACAGAGCTAATCCATTGTTGGACTTGAGAAGGCGAGCGGCCATGGGAGGAGGAAGGAAAAGTAGGGACCCGAGCAATAGTACACGAGGCAATGCCCCAGTGGTCCAGTAGAACTTGGAGGTGAGCAACCTGCAATGCAAATTTATTCGCTTGCAGCTATATCTGTAAAAGTGCATTAACAACTTTAGCATATAAAGATACATTAATATCCATTTGAGAATGAGCAAATATGCAAGCATTTCTATCTTTCCAGATATTGAAGAGGATTTCCAGCCTCAAATTGTATCAAAACTGGGTACACTTAGCAGGGATCCCAGGCGGATCTCCCAGCAAAACCATATGCCAAGAAAAAGGTTCTAGTTGAAAGGGCTGAAGGAAGTCATGAATCCAAGTCCAAAGCTGTTGAGCTTTGGGAAAAACCAAAAAAAATATTAAAAGTTTCATCTGGCCCATAAAAAGAGCAGTGAGGGTCCTAGACACCTAAGTGAACAAGCCGAGAGCCCACAGGTAAGCCTTGGAAAAGAATACACCAAGCAAAGTGGGCAAAATTTGGACTAACACTTGCATACCAAGTGGCAACAAATCTTTTACACCAGACATGAGCAAAAGATTGAAGCAACCACCTCTGGTTAAAATTGTGAATCATAGTCCAAAATGGGGTGAAAGCCACTTGTAACCAAGCCGGGGCTTGTAATTTCTGAAAGGGGTGTCTGGAAACCACTTTCACTCTTTCCACCAAGGTTTGGTCCCATGAATACCAAATTTATGAAGTGTTTTTGCTAGAATGGCACTTACCATACCATCATAAGTAGCACAATCTTGGTTTTGAAGTTTGTATTGGGCACAAAAGGTTTCCCATGGCATGATACGCATAGTGGGTCTATGAAAGACATGTTGCAGGGTCTGAATAGCCTTCTTGTGAAATTTGAGCGCTTTGAGCTAAGGTAATTTAAAAAAAGGCTGACCATTATGCTCAAAAAGAGAAGACCACCAAATATTCTATTGATTGAGTGAAAGCCCATCATGAAATCCAGAGTCGGACCACCAGAGCCAAGGCTTAACAGCCTCCCAAGCATGCTAAATACTTTTGGCCATAAAATTCCCAACAATTTGGACTGGTTCCTTCATGACTAGAAGGGTCTGAAAATTGTTTCCCTTCCAAATAGGTTTGTGAGGAGGAAAGTAGGAATGAATACAATTCTTGAGAAGGATTTTCCAGCCCTCATCCCCAGTAAGGGCATAGATAATCCACTTGACACACAAAGTAGTCCCCTATCATTGAGTGGAGAGCAGCCCAAGTCCTCTAGAATCTTTGGGGTAGTAGAAAAAATCCTAGGAAACACGGCGAAAATCCCTATGGGTTTCATAAGAGGCCAAGAGAAAATATTTGAGTAAATTTTCAGGCTTTCCATAAGCAGCTTTGTAAGGAGCCCAACAAGAGGAATAGTACACATTAGTGGTTGCGAGCACTTTAGAACACACATGGAATTTTCTGGCCAAAGAAAGAGGCTTAGTAATCTATTAAGAAAGTTTTTGCTTGACCGAGGAATCCTGGAAAGTAAAAGGAATGCCTAGGAACCGAAATATTTTCCCTGGACCTGTCCTCTTCCAATTATATTGTTGAAGCCAATCAACCATCAATAGAACAAACTACCTTTAACATAAAGTCTTGTGCCATTGGATGGCAGAGCCAGAGGCCAGCCAAAAGATATTTAGGCAATCAAGGGTAGTTGTAATCTTCTCTTCTTCCTCCAGGAGAGTGAGGAACAAATCATTTGCAAAGTGGCCATGAACATGCTATGTCTAAGAATTGGGGAGAGAAATCCCTTTAACACGACTTTGCAAAACTACATTGGTAGAGAAAGAAAAAGGAATGCCCAAGAACTGAAATATATCTCCCGGACCTATCATCTTCCAATTATACTATGAAGCCAATCAGGCGTGGGAGAATAAACTATCTATAACATAAAGTCTTGTGTTATTGGATGACAGAGATGGAGGCCAAACAAAAGATATTGATGCAATCAAGGGCAACTGTAATCATCTCTTCTTCCTCCAAGAGAGTGAGGAAGGAATCATCTACAAAGTGGCCATTAATAAGTTGTGCCTCAGAATTGAGGAGAGAAATCCCTTTAACACACCTCTATGAAACCATGTTGGTAGTGAAAGTAAAAGGAATGCCCAAGAACTAAAATATCTATCCCAGACTTATCCTCTTCCAATTATACTATCGAAGCCAATCATAATAGGAAAAAGGAATGCCCAGGAACTGAAATATCTCTCCCAAACCTATCCTCTTCCAATTATACTGTTGAAGCCAATGAAGCATGGGCAGAAAAGACTACTTGTAACAATATACATAAAGAATAGGCAAAAGGAATGCCCAAGAACTAAAATATCTCTCTCAGACCTATCCTTTTCCAATTATATTGTTGAAGTCAAGTAGGTGTGGGCAGAACATACTGCCTGTAACATAAATTCTTGTGCCATTGGATGGCAGAGCCAAAGGCTAGACATAAGATATTGAGGCAATCAAGGGCAACTATAATTGTATCTTCTTCCTTGAGGAGAGTGAAGAAGGAATCATCCGCAAAGGGGCCATTAACAAGTTGCACCTGAGAGTTGGAGAGAGAAATACTTTTAACATGAGTTAAAAATAATAATTAGGTAGCCTCTAAAGGCCTAAAAGATTGCACATTCAGTTAGATAAGATGTTGTCTAACCTCGTCAACCTAATTGCACTAAAGCTATATTGAATAGATAAATTATTCACTCATAGATTCAAAATCTCTCCAAACATAAAGAGACTAATAATAACTTATTATAGAAAAGCCATAAACTTATAAACTTTCTTAGGAAAATAGGAGAATATATGAGCTACATATTAGTACCTTTTCATCATACAATCATGGTAATATAGATGTTATCCTCGTATTATTTAAAAGAAAATTATATAAATATACATAAAGAATAGACATCACGAGTTAGTTTATTTTCATTAATATACGTAGTTTAGGAAAAAGTATACCTTTTTCACAATTAATTTGGGAATAATTAATAAATAAATGAGCCTAGTGTTGCCTTAATTTAGTGTTGTAATATATTTTTCATATTCAATTTAAGTTTAGGGTCCGTTTAAAATAAATGGACTTAATTATGCCTTTTTTTTAATGTTGTAAGGTGTACCTTTATACTTTCACATTAATTTGGGGCTTTATTAATTGATTGAGGTTAATTTTCTTTAATTTCCCCCTTTAATTAAAATCTAAGCCTAATTAAATGCAAATTTTGCAGAATCAAACATTACACAACACTTAACTTTGGAAGATGTGTGTCCTAGGTAAGTGACCTAAGACCCATTTTCCATAGGTAGAATGGGTAATCACTTCGTCCGATGAACCTATATTTACATAATATTTAATATTGTCTGATGTGTGTCCTAGGTATGTGGCCTAGGATCCATTCACCCTATGGCGAATGGGTCCTCACTTATACCTAGGACCCCTCTTTGAAATATGTTTTTTGCAGTATTTTCATGATTTCAAATCTATAATTCAATGTCGTCTTGTGATATTTAAATTTTGGGAATTAATGTTATGATATGTATAAATACAAGGTTATTTCACTATGTTTCACCTAATATTTTCTAGAAATTTTTATTCAAGCATGCTAAGATTTCACAAGAGAATTATTGAGAGTATTCAATAGAATTTTCAAGACATTTCAAGGGAGGATTTAATGAATATTATTGCAGAAATCAAGATTCCATTTTTATATCAAATATTTATTGCATCATACATGTTGTTTGAGCTAATATATTGATGTAGTGTTCAAGATCAAATGAATCATATCAAAGGCATTACTTCACATCAAGTTTCATGACCAAAATCTACATTCATTAAGGCCACTTCATGCTAGTTTTTAGATTTTTTATCCAATGTTCAAAATAAGGATTGGTGAGTGGTTACATATTGTTGTTCATTCATTGTTTGTTCATGCTTTTCATTTCATTTGAAGGTTTTAATTACCAGAATGGCGTTTGACCAAGGAAAACCCCCTTATTAACCTAACAAACAACATTTTTCTCTCTTTGATATGTGATTGCAGATTTTTGGTTGAAGATCATTTAAAGAGAAAAATTGAAGAAAGATGTAAAGTTTTCAAAGTTGTAAGAAATTTTTCCAAATCACCAAAACTCCTCTACAGTTATTTTTATGGTTGTCTGATATTAAACATCTAGAATCTAGAAGTGTAGACTGAGTAGAAGAGAACCTAAAAAATATTTTCCAAAAACCCTAGCCAAGACCCATTCTCCATAGGGTGAATAATTCTTTAGTAGATTTAAGAAAATATTTTTGTTGATAGGTACACATCATTCTCACCTTTCTAAATCTGTATTTTGATAGTTAGTTCTGTTAGTTTTCAGATTTGTCTTCTATAGCTTGCATTTTGGATGAAACTAGTGAGAAATAGGTCCATGGTTCATCACTTCATTGTGGCCTATGAAATTCCTTATGTTTCATTTTGGTAAACCTAAGTTTGATCATCGTATTTTCTAGTTTTGGAGTCTTCTTTCATCCTCAATTTAGATCTTGGATTCATTTGCATCTCTTTCAATTGAATTTGGCCCCATTTTGGGTGCCTTGTTTTTGCATTTCATTTAAGGGTTTTAGGATTGCATATTTTGCATTCTTTAAATCTAAAAAATAGTAAAAAAATGAGTCATCTTGCATATTCATTTACATAGCATTACATCATATTAACTCGCATTTAAAAATTGAAACAAAAAACTTATATCAAACTAGCATTTATAGGTTGTCATTTCTTAATAATTTGGACTTGTACTCCACATTGAATTCACAAAATAATTAAAACTAAAACTTGTTGTAACAAACCAGAATCTAAAAACCATTGAAAAGTAATAAAAAATCTGTAAAAAATTGTTTGAAAACCAACATCTAGGACTCATGGAAAATGAGTCCCTAATTAGGTCACATTATTATTTTTTGGGCATTAAAATATTCATTTTTGCATTTCTATTTTCTTCCTTCACATTCCTATTATTGTTTACAAAATTTATGTCATTAATTTGATCATATCTAGCTTAATTTGGTAAATTTGGTGCATTTTTTTATATCAAAATTGCATTCACAAGAGTTCATTTTCATATTTTTGCATAGTGTAATAAAAAAATTACCTTGTTTAGAATATGAAATTTGCATTTGCACATTGCATTTTAGGTCCTTGCGTTATGCCTTACCATCTTTCCATTTTGGGTTGGCAATGAATTTTTGTATTTGGTATGACATTTACAACTTGGTGTCATATTAGTAATACTATTGTGAGACATATTTAGAGACTCATACCATCCTATGATACACCATTCGCCATGGATCTTTGGTTTTCTAACTTTCTTTATAATACTGTTGATAATCAACCCCCTTCAAATCATATATATTCCTCATTTCTAGTGACTTCCTTACCTGCAACCAATGTGCATGATGTTAACAATACCATCCCTACAATGGCTAGGTGTACTCAAGCTTTGGGGTATACTCAAAGCCAAGGTTGAACTTTAGTTCCTCCTTCCACGATACCCATACCTATTCCTACATACACTAGTACAGAAGTTACCGCAACCATTTAACCTTCTATCCATGTCAACACTTCCTTAGGTATTTCCATTGGGAATCCTTCTACTTTTGTGCATTCAAATACCATATCTCCTCAACCATCCTCCCTAAATAATTTATAATTCACTTTCCCTCCATAAATATAAACCACTCCACCTTATTCCCCTCCATATTACAATACCAACAATGATCCCATCATTAACACACTTTTGTGAAACATGTTAGCCCTTCAACAAAAAATCACCATCCTAAATCAAAATAACAATGGTCAACCTTCACAATACATCAAAACCAACATGTTATTCTTGGAGATATTGAGAAAAATAATGCCACAAGGTATAGAAGTTCCTAGATTCAAGAAATATGGTGGGAAAGGAGATCCTGATAGCCATGTTTCTGCTTACCCAAACCTATGTTGTGATTTCATCATTGAAGATAAACTCTTGGCTAAACTATTCCCTAGATCCTTGAAGGATACTACTTTAGAGTGGTTTTTCTATTTACCTAAAAAATCAATATACTATTCAATGAGATTATCTATGCCTTTTACAACCAATTCCACATTCACATGGGTCCCAAGATGACCCTCGCTTATTTAGTTAACATGTAAACAAAAAGATGATGAGAAATTCACTAATTTCATAGTATGATATCAAATGCTTTATTCAAAAATAAACATTAAGATTCTTGATGTCGAGCTTCAACAAATTATTATTTCCCATTTACAAATCAAAATCCAAACCAAACTCAAGATGTTTAAATTCCCATCCTTCACATAGTTATGTATAGCCCTTCGTGACTACCAGAATTTGATTAGTGGGTTTTGTTGATAATTAAAGCTTGCACCTCTACAAACACCATTATGGGAAATTCAGTGAGTGGGGGACCAATTTTTTCCGTACTAAATACCTCCAAGATTTTTAAAGAAATTTAGCACCTCTTTGTTGTTTGGGAAAAGAGGTAGAAAGAAATATAAATAAAAGATAAAGATGGCGATGCTCCAAAGTTTTTATAACATTTAAAATCTTAACTATTTCTTATCATTGATAAGATAGACATAGAAGACCACAAACACTTCATTGTTGGGAAGAGAATGAGCAGTAAAAGCTAGAGACAACATAATATAGTCTTTTAAATCTCCCCATGGGAAGCATCCATTAGGGTCAAATCAGAAATAAGAAGAATCTAGAGATTAATAGGAAAACTCATACATTTGCAAAATCCTTCCTCCTTCACAACATAATATAAAAAAAGAAATATCTTATAGAGAATGGAAGATTACAATGGACATAATCAAATTTTGAAAGATAGTATAACACGTGGAATCTAGCAACATGTCAAATAATTAAATGGAATATCAACGTAAATATTTACACAATGTTTTTCATTACGAATGAAATATGAAAAATAGACTTGACAAAGGACATAAAATTGCACAATCCCAAAAATTTCTTCTTAATAGATAATATTCTTGTAATATATTAATTAAAAATAGAGGTTGAATGCCAATCTGATGATAGTCCGAATTAAATTCAACATGCCAAAGAGATAAATAGTATTTTGTAAAAACCCTCATATTACTATGAAAATAGAGCTCCCTAAGATAGTATCTATGTTCCTCTAAAGATTTTCGAGGAAAACATACCTTTTTTTTCTAACTCCTGCCAATCCATATTTATAGAAGAAGAAGACAACATCACAAATAATCTAGAAGAAAAAGAAACCTCCAGGTGCCCAAATCTAATAGCCCACAATGCGATCGTAGATCTTGATTAGATCACAACAATCCTCCCTCATTAAGTCTCAACTGCTTCATTAATGGTTTTAGATTAGAAAATATATATTGTTAGAAGACAATCGGATTTTATTTATAGCTTGGAAAAATCAAATTGATTAGCTATGGAGATTGATGACACCAACTCAAAGGTTCCACCTCAAAAGTGAGACAACTACCATGCTTGTTAACAAGCTCTTCTGTAAAGGACCCTTTCACGGAAGATATAGATTGCTCGATGAAAATAGATGATGTGTCAAGCGAGTGGGTGATTTTAGGTTTTGTGAAAGCAATTTTGAAGAAAACCCTGCCAAGCTGACACGTCTCCTAGTTCAAGTCCAAAAGGAAAATAATATTTATAGAGCCGCATAGCCACCAAATGGCTCATTACACACATTTATGTGGGAGTATTTTTCATCCTTCAGAGGTGGACCCATCCCGAAGCAAAAAGGGAGTAGGGGCTCGAAACCAAAAACATTCAAAGACAAAAAATATTCACAATTCTTATGATTCACAGGGGGCCTTCATTTGCGGAGGCATAAATCTAGATCTCTGGTAATTCTTGGAGTTTGACGAAGGCAATGTGCTAGATCCCCCAGTCTACATCAGTGGGCTAGATGAGGCTGTGTAGAACCTTGTATGCTTGATCTAGATTGAGGACTTTGAATTCACTGAAAAAGTAACCCTTCTACTTTTTTTGGCTCTCCTTGTGAGTTAGGCTTAATGTTTCCTTGGTTTAGTGTTGTAATGTGGTTGATACATTAAAATTATGTCTTGGTCCCTTGAAAATTAATGGATTATAATGGCACCTTGCTAAAGTGTTGTGAAGTGTTGTAATATACTTTCACACTTTTCTAAGCTCTTATTAGCCTAATAAACCTATTTTTAATCAAAATTAATCTTAATCATGGCTTATTTGGAGTGTTGTAAAGTTTTGTAACACACTTTCACACTTATCTAGGCTTTTCATTAATAATTGGGCTTTATTATTCTTTAATCAGCCCCATTTTTCATCTAGAAGCCTCATTTATTGCATATTTTTTAGTATATTCCTAACACCAATCAATACCCAATCATAATTCAGGTTTTTGGCTTGTGTGTCCGAGATTTAGGAATCTGGGACTCATTTTCCACTTTGGGGGAATGGGTATCACCTGGATCCTTTAGCCTCAAACCGGTTTTCACACATTTCTAAGCACTTTTGATTATTGGTCCCATATATTATACTAGATGGAACTCATTCGCCATCTTGGGTGAATGAGTCTCATGTGGCCCAAAATCAGATTTAATTCAAAATTTTGGTAGGTTTTTATTCTCCTATATGATGTTTGTTTGTAGTGTTGTAATTTTAGGAATTCTTACATGATTGAGTATAAGTACAAGGTTCTTTCACTCATTTTCATCCTAGCAAGCTAAGAATTTTGTGAGAGCATTCATACTAGAAAATTGAGTTCACAAGAGCATTTAAGAGAATTCAAGGGTAGATTCTCAATCATTTTAGAGAAGTCTTCAAGCATCAATCATCATGTCAAATATTTCATGCATCATGTTTGTTATTAAGGTATGTGCAGGATCATCAGGAAAAAAATAGACCCTTAAGTGGCGATGAAAATTCAAAAAATTAGAGTTAGACAACTCGACGTAAAATTTCAATAAGTTACCTATATTATTTCAAAAATATGTAAGAATAGAATCTATAAAAAATTGAAGGTAGTTTCTAAACTACTAGGTTTATTAAAAAAAATAAAAAATCTATTTGGTGAAACTTTGAAATTGGAATTGAGTAGTACTTAAGCAAAGCATGATTACCATGATTAGTATTTCAAAACAAAGCAAATATTCAACATCCATATGAAATAATCCATCATGCTTGAAAAATGACAAACTTAACTAATTGAAAGCACAAAAATCATGGTGATACATATTCCATATTGGATTGGTGCACCCTTGGTATGTAAAGGAGCCCTTTCCCAATCCTAGATAAGCTTAAATGATGATAGAAAAAGAGTTAAGATTAACTCAAGTTGCCTACAAAAAGAATGCTCAAATTGTAGATGATTGAAATGAAGGATAGCCTCTCCATTTATAGAAGAGTTTGATGAGAGAAGAATAAAATGGGATGAATGTGGGATAAAAAACCAACCAATAAGAAGAGTCTACTTCTCACCATGTGAATGGGCCAAGGATGTGCAATTTTTGAAGAATGTGCCAATAAATGACATTAGGTGGCCTTTTCAAATTTAAAATTTAGCTTGTTGGAGGGAGAAGAAATGGGTTTTAAATGCCAAGTGGGAGACATGTAAGAGGGGATTTAATTTTATGTTGGAAGGGACAAGTCATTTGAGAGGGAGATTAAAATTGGAGGAATATTCCCTAAAGATGTCATGTTGAGGGAAATTAGAAGATTTAATAAATCAATTAAATGATTTATTTTTGCAAGTGGGAAAAGTTAGAGAATGTGACATGAGTTTAGATTAAATTAATCAAGATTGGATTAATTTAATGGGGGATTAGATGATTTGACCTATTTGATTTAGATTTATTGATAAAAATAAATCAAAAGGAGATGGAAAATGATTTAGACATAGTTAAATAAATATTTTGATTTATTTAGCTAAAGGGGATGATGTTAATATTAAAGATGAATTTATTTAATTTAAATGGAGGAATTTAGGAGATTAATTAAATAAACTTGATTTATTAAATTAAGGATAATATGACCTAATTAAATGCATGATGCTATTTAGCATGTCTACACTTACATATCGCCACTTTTTGGCCCATCATGATCCTGCACATACTCATTACATGCTAACAATTGTTGTGTAGGGTATATGATTCAATCAATTGTTTCATTAAAGATCAACATCATTCAAGCAACATTCAAGAACCACATCCATTGCAACCATTTCAAGCATATTTGTAAAACCTTATTCCTAAGGTTTCGTGTGTTGTAACATTGTCTTTTATTCATTCATCATTCTCCCTCCTTATTTTATTTCATTTCAAGGATTGATTTCCAAAATAGGGTTTGACCAAGGAAAACACCTATTTACTAACCCAACAATATTTTTCCCTCTCCCTTCCGTGTGATTTATAGGTCTAGGTTGCAGATTTCCTAAGGAGAAAGATTGGAGAAAAGATGCTAATCATTCAAGGTTGTAAAAGTTGTCAACAAGCCTCAGAGAGACTTGGAGATCACCTATAGGTCATAAATTATAGTTTCAACTCCATAAACTAATCAAGATGGGCATAGTCAATAGAGAAGAGAAAGATTAAATTTCAAATTTCTAGAAAAGCCTAACTAGACTGATTCACCACTTATGGAAAAGGAGTCCCAATTCTAGTTAGTTTTCAAGAATTTGGATATCTAGATACCCTTTTGTCTAAAACCTACTCTTGTGCAAAAATCTAGAACTTGGACTAATTTACCCAAAATAGCGAATAAGTCCCACTAGGTCAAAAAGTAAGAATTTCCAGTATTTCAGGACTCCTAGTTATCTTCAAGTTTCCAGGTGCAAATATTTCTTATAGTTTGTTATTCTACTTTACATGAATTTCCCGGTCATTTAATTCAAGTTTTCATCATATTAGGGTTTTTCATTTCATCTTACAATTCATTATCTTTTCCAAGTCTTAACTTGGTGGTGAACCCCTCATTATTTTATAATCAACCTCTAGGATAACCCTATTATTGGATCTCTTCCTTTGTTCATTAGATTCAGATCTCTAGGGTTACCTTGAGTGGGATCATCTTGAAAGTGGATGCGCTCTATGTTCTAAACCATACAATAACACTCTTCTAACCCATTTTTTATTGGTTCCAAACTTCTTTAAAAGAAACCCTTCCTCACCTTGATGAAACAACTCCAATGTGGTAGTAGAGTCGAGAAAGGGAAAGGATTTACATTTCAATTTTTTCGATAGTGGGTAACGGGCTTAGACCTGGGAGTGTTGTGGAGGTTTGGATTTTGAGCCTAATTACTTTCATGATCTACTCAATTGTTAACACTCCATCTAATGAGAAAAGGGAAAATAACTCAGATTTGAGAAGAATTTTGAGCTCCTCCCTAATCTCATTAACCTTTTTATTCAACACTGTCTAGCAAGCCTTACCTTTTAATGTGACCTTGCAAAAGGTGATGAATTTTATTTCTTTCCTTGTGGCTACCCTTCATTTGGGAAATTTGGCATCCCTCAAAGCTTCTTTGGTTGATTTCCATAATTTTGAGATCAATCTCATTGATTGTTTATCCTAAGAGGTGTATGCATGGAGAATTTGGTTGAATGTTTGACCAACCTTGTCATTTGATTCTCGAGCATCTTTTAGAAATAGTAGGACTAGCTTCAGGGCTACAACTACAACTATGATTCTCTCCCAATGAGTGTAGATTAGTTTTTTTCAGTATTGAGAGGATATTGGATCCCTATGTCATAGTCAATTCTTGTTGGAATTGGGATTCCCTTTCTTTCATGCTTTTTTCCAGTTGTTTTTTCTCCTAGAGGGTGTTTTTAAGCTCAAACTATAACATTTTGATCTCCTCATTATGAGCTAGCAAGATAGACTTGATGTTTTGATTTTCTTATTTCACCCTTTCTAGAGATTTTCAGAGGCTTGAGATTAGACACTATCCAATTCATTTCACATATCTTCCTTTTGTTTATCTAGCTCATATATCTCCTTTTATAGCCCACCAAATACAACACTCATTCGGGCTATATCTTTTTCCATCCTTTTCTATTTGTGTTGATACTCTGCATTTATCTCACATTCAGTAGTGATCTCACATTTTAATTTCTCAACCTCAACACGAAGTTGATCCTCCTCATTCTAGGATGCTTCAATAAAATTAGATGTTGCACCCACTTGACCCTGTAACTGCCTCAAGTGGGCTACTTCTACATATTTTCATTTGATTTTTTCCTATATCCTATCCATTGTGGCCTTTATATCTGCCAACTTTTCCTTGCACTTCTTCATTTTTTTATCTATCTTCTCATAGTCAATGCAGACCACCTTCTAATAGGCTTTAGACAAAACTACTTTATCATGCAAGATATTTTCATTTAAATTGAGGTCCACAAATCTAATGTCATAATCTTCAAACTACATTTCTTCTTCTAGCTTGGATGTCAAAGGCCTTATAGAAGTTATCAACAAAGCATTTCACTCTTCTTCAAAACAAGCTTCAATCTTTCGAGTTGGTAGTTTTTCCATGGCCTTGACCTACAAATTATCCTTTCTTTATTTTTGGGTCTACTTCGTTGTGTCTATATGGCTTTGAATACTCTATTGGGTGTCAATACTCTATGCAAATCAAAGTTCCTAGATGGGAGACTAAAGTAGGTGATAGAAGGAGAGGCCTCAACCATTTGATCTTGCAGAGAGGCAAAGGGAAGCATTATCATTGAAAAAGGAAGGATGTCATATCTAGACTAACAACGAGAGACACTCATTGCAATGAAAGGGGAAGTGGGTGGAGAAAGAGGAATCTACTTGGAGCTAGATGGGGATGAAACAAGCAGTATGAATGCATTGGTGTTTTCAATAGGTGTCCTTGAGAGGGAATTTAAAGAATCAATTATGGTCGATGCAGATGATTCTTGCTCAAGATGTGGGGTTTCCTCAAGGGGTTCCTTGTCAAATATGGCCACGAGCATGTTTAGAATGACAACATTAGAACCCACAGACAAAATATTATTTTCAGTAGATAAAGGGGTAGGAACAACTAAATATGTATTAGAAGAAAGAAGGGCAGGAACAAAACTTACCTGGGCTATTGAGGTTGAATATCCTAGTGGAGTAGAATCCACCTCTTGTTCTACTTTACTCGATATGCTTAGTTCACTCTAGACTTGGACTCATCTTTTATTCGTAGGGATTGAACTAGTGGAATTATATTCCTCGGTGGCCAATCCTATTGATGCTTGGGCTCTAGTGGCTATAAAAAAGCTCTTTGGGTACCTTTGCGTCCTCTTTCTCTTAGGCAGGGTGCTAGCGAAAGCTATGATCTATGAGCCCTTCTACTTTGAAACCTTGCCTTTCCCTTTTCCATTTTAAGTTCTTGGTGTTGGAGTAGTTGGGTTTGAAGCCCATGTATAGAATTTCACATGGTGTTATAGAGATTTTGAGGCCCATGGAGTATGAGGAGGACACCAAATAGAAAGTTAATTGGGGGGATTGGTCTATAGATTTAATAAGCCTTGAAGCTCCCTTCGGGTTAAGTTTTATTTGGATTTGAATAAGCCTCGACTGTACATGTTATATTTGTAACTCTTCAGACTCTTTCTCAAGTCACACCTTCATCCACTTGCTACACATCAACAATGTGTTCCTTTGAAAATCCTCTCCCATTTGTTTCATAGATAGTCGAATGCCTTTTGGGTTGGCCCCGTAGTCATAAGACTATGCCAAAGTCATACCATATATCATATCTATGGGTATTACATCTCAAGGAAATGAAATATGAATGAAGGCCCCTATCTCTGCTCCACGTGTCACCTCCCTATGAAATTTTGTCTCAAGGGAAGGATTAGTGAATAAGAGGCGCTACTTCTTCACCATGTCTCCTAACCGATTCTCCAAATGGTTAGACAGAGATCTTCATGAGAATTTTATTGCTTCCCCTCTAGGACCATAGTCATCATTTTCTATAGAGTGCACTTTTTTCGAGGAAACTGAAGGATCTTCTATTTGATTTATCTTTGAGAATCATTGTTGGGGTGACACGACCCGTGAATGAGGAATCTTTTTAGTTCTTAGCTTTCAAACAGTGGAGGGCTTTATATATACTATTTTGACTCTTTCAGGATGGGTTGTCTAATACAGAAAGAGAGCACTATGAAATCTAGGCTTTTGTATTATTTTCTAATTATTGTAATAAGACTTACAAATTGTGCCAATTTCTTTGACCTCTTTGTTTCTTACTTAATAGATAAGACATTATACTGTGGATTTTTTTGTAGTGAGTAGTTTATTCGCATGAATTTTACAATTTCAATATAAATTTGTTGTTCAAATCATGTCTTGAACTATTCTTGTTCAGTGAACGTATATGGAAGTTATATTATGTTATTTGATTGATTTCTTAGGATTTTCATCTATGCTTTCTATTATTTTTGTACATGCAGATTGTTGAATGTGCACTCAAACCTCATTCAAAAGGAAGGTTTCTCATTCTTATATACTTAAATCTTGGGACATCAGCTTAGCATTAGACTTTTTTTTTGTATATTTTCTTGTGTTTCCCTTTTCAACCCTAATTACATGAAGAATCGGCTTCTTTAATATCTAGAGGTTACTCAATTTAGTGCAATTGGTCCCCCATTAACTAAGTTTCCCAAGAGGTTGTTTTTCTAGTAGTTTTAGGCATAACCAATTCCTTTTCTGGCATGCATGGTGTGACCTCATTTGAATGTATCTAAATTTAAAGTGGGTATATGAGCCATAGACTTGTTACTAGATCCCAAATAGTGAATAACCCTATCCTACTAGTACCACCATTGATAATAGTTTAAGCAAGGGCCTGTCGAGCAAATGGTTTTACCCATGTGTAGTCATGATTGCCAATGGCTAACAAATATTACATAGCTTAAGATGCTACAAGTCCTCTTAGAACACTAGTAGCATCGATTGTGTGGTATCCTATCCCAACCTTTGCTCTAAAATCTTTACCAAAATTCATTGGGGAGGCCTCAAAAGCACCATTCGACCATCTACAAGATATGGTGGACGAGTGCTTGGTACTATTGGTAAAATAATGATAAACAACTGAGAGGGGGGAGTGAATCAGTTGGTTCAAAAATTAAGCTTATTCAACCTTAAGCAAATTTTAATCTCAGATCTGATAATTAACAATGCAAGCATAAATCAACACCACATGAGGGACACATGAACTCCAAGATTTTTATACATGGAAACCCTATTAGGGGAAAATATACGCTAGATGTTAGTCCACAAGAATATACCCTGTTAGAAGTATAATGAAAGAAATGAATAGGGAATGCACATTCATTCAGGCACACTTCCTAGAGCTCACTACTCAAAGGGAAGGCTCACTGCCTTACATAAGACAAGTAGATTAAATCCATCTGATGAACATGAACTGAGAAATTAGATTCTAAAAAATCTTGATTAAAGTTTGGATTAGGCACAAAAACACTTCTTCACACTTCACTCAATCTTCTTCACAATCTGCTTTCTACTCGAATGATCTAATATTTATTTGTACACATACTTCACACACATTCATTGAACATACTCTGAGCATACTTAAAATTGAATAAACAATCACTCTTATATATCCGCCACATGGATCTACATTAATAACTTTATCAGCCACAAATAAAGAATAAACCACAACTGTCATCCTCAATACATGAAGAAATATTAATGTGCATCAACCTAAGTCAGTCACAACATAGTGAGTACCTAAATCAACATCCTCAAACATGCCAAACAATAAAATATTAATCCATAAGGATTTGAAACATGCTACCACCATCATGTCAGCCAAAGTATGAAAACCTTAAGCACATGAGTAAAAATCTTCAATCACGAACACATTGATCAATGAAGACGTACCAAACTAGTAGAGCATGATCTAGAAACATCATTAAACACCTCAAAAACATACAAAACAATGGGTAAAAGCAAAAACCTATGTCACACTTTATAAAGGAATCGACCAACACTAAAAAAAATTATGAACTTCGGCCACATAAAATTAGTCTTTATGTTTTGAATTTCAAAATGGTGCAAAATAATGAAATGTAGAACTTTTGATGAATATTATTCTTGTTATTTTTAAAATTAAAAAAAAAAATCATAGTTTTTTTCAATTTAAGGACAAATTTTGGAATGCTGAAAATTTCAAGAAACGATGACTTCACAGGCCATCAAGAAAGAAAGTGAACTAAACATTATTTTTCTCTAATTTTTTTTCCCCAAATAGGTAACTTCAATATCTACTACATGGAAAAAAATAATTCAATTTTTGATGTATATTTTGCTCGTAATAACATTTTAAAGTTCAACATGTCAGAATTTGATAGTTTTCATGGGCCGTCAACTATTTTCAATTTTTTTAATCATTTTCAAAATACAATTATACCCTTCTGAAGAAGGCTCTCTCCTCTACTGCACCATATAAGTTTTTAAAAAAATTAATATGTTTTAGTATATATTTTTTAATTTCTAATCAACCTTTTTTTTCATTTTAACAACCTACTTTCATTACTTTAAAAATAACATATATTAAAACTAATCAAAATATTAAGAAAATTATATATTTGGATTCACCACTCCGAACTCTACAAAAGGGTATTTTTGTTTTTTGTAGAATAACAATTCTGAGAGGAGAAACACTTTGCCAAAGTTGAATGTTTCAGAAAATTCTAAAAAAGGGTGAGTTGGATGCCATGTAGGATGCCACCTAGACATGTTCGATCGAGTATGTTTCAGTCGAAATGGTTTCAGCCAAAACAAACTCGGTCGATATCCTATCGCCTGAAAACATTTCATTCTAAAGTGATTCGACCGAAAACTACCGGTATAAAATATATTTTATTTTTGTTTAAATTTCTCAACTCAAGTAATTCAATAAAATATATTTTGACCAAAGAAGATTGATCTTGACTAAGGAAAGCTTATTGACTCAACGTGATATCCTATCGGCCGAAAACATTTCGGTCTAAAGTGATTTGACCGAAAACTGTTGGTATAAAGTATATCTATTTTTTGTTTAGATTTTTCAACTCAAATAATTCAATAAAATATATTTTGACCAAAGAAGACTGATCTCGACTAAGGAAAGCTTATTGACTTGACCAAAACCCACTCGGTCGATATACTATCATCTAAAAACTGTCAACTAAGGAAAGCTTATTTCGACAAAATAATGTTTATTTCAACAAGTTAGAAGGTTTACTCTGAAAAAAGAAGGTTTATTCCAACAAAAGAAGGTTTATTTCGACAAAAGAAAACATATTTAAACAATAGGAGAGCTATATTTTAAAGTAAATTGATCTTGAACTTATTTAATTGATTATGTTTTTTATTTTAATTAATGCATTTGAAATTTGTTTTCGCTATTTATATTCTTAGATTTAATTATTATTGATCACCAATTAGATATGTTATTCCATTGTTATTTTAAGTTTTAGATATTTAAATGCAATATTAATCAAGTACATGTTTCATTGAAATCTCATTTGTGTACAAATTTGTATGTAGGTGAATTCAAATTTGAGTGCAATTTGTGATGGTGTGTAAAGGGAATAGATCAAGGAAGTATGATCGAACGCAAATAAGACATAGGATGAGAAGATCAGGTGAAGGAACATCTCATGAATAACAACCCATGGAAAATATCAATGATGAAGGTGCTGTACAGGTACAAGAACAAACTGAACCTAATAATAGAACTTTTTTGGACAATGGTATGGAGAATCTGATGGAGATGGATGAGGATTCTCTTTTGAATAATTTTTCATTTGAAGATATGTTATCTGAAAGCACATTAAAATTACACTCAGAAAGAATATGGGATTAATTTTTTGAACAAAAATATCTAATTGGAAGAGCACAGTTAGTTGGAAAGTTATTTAGACGAAAAGAAATGACCCCTATTTTGGAGTTGTTAGGGGTTGATAATAGGAAAAATTCATTATATTTAAAACACACAATTGTTGAAAACTTGCAAGAAGCATTAGAATGTATTGAAAAAAAGAGTCGATCTAGTGATTTAAGTGTTGCACGTAGAGCGTTGATGACTGTAATTTCTAGTAAGAAATTATCACATAGAAGACAAGTTCAAGCAATTTCTGAATTACTAAATGTTTCTAGGAGAACTGTTCAAAGGTATATTGAAAAGAGAAATCGAATAGATGAAAAAATTGAGAAAAATTGGGTAAATATTTGTAGGGTTCCCCGAAAAGATAGAATTTCAGAAGATGTAAAGAAACGGGTGGTTGAATATTGGACTACTCACTCTCATGTTTCATCCAATAGAAGGGATACTATACAAATAATAAGTGACGATGGTACAAAAATTTCTCATCCAAAACATTTTATAGATACAACACAAAGTGAACTTTTTGAAGAATTCAAGCAAGATTTTTCAAATGTGAAGATTTGTCAAAGGATGTTTGAGACACTACGACCATCATTTGTACGTATAAATAAAGTACGTGAAACTTGTTGTTGTCGAAATCATGTTGAATTTGATTTACATCTACAATCATATAGAAAAGCTATGACAACAATTGATCAAAATTTAGCCATCCCTGGAAGTACAACACAATTTGTGAAGTCTCTTGTATGCAAAAAATCAGAAGATTCAGAAGAATTCAATGTTCAGTGTATAAAAAATGTATGTAATGATTGTGGAGATTTGAAGAATCTTTCACATGTTGACAATAATGAAATGCAAGTTGTTTGGAAGAGATATGAATATGAGACATACTTAACGAAGTCAGGAGTTGAGGCCAAAAAAATTGTTCTCAAAGAGAGTGGATTGCCTTACAATGAATTCATGAGTAAATTTCGCAATATCATATATCCACATATCCAACATTGTCATGGTGCAAGATGGCAAGCTAAACAATTTCGTGATTCAAAGAATTGTTTTCCACCAGGTTGTATTCTCTCTATTGTAGATTTCTCTGAGAACTATACATTTAGTCCTCAAATTGAGATTCAAAGTCAATATTATCATTCAGAGCAAGTTGCAATCTTTGTGCAAGTTTTCTATAGGCATGCCGAATTAGAGGTCGATGGAATACAAAGTAGCAAAGATGGTCGAATTATCATCAAAGAGGTTCACTTTTATATCAGTGATGATACAAATCATGATAGAAGCTATGTAGCTCATTGTTTCAAAATGTTTTTTGAAGACCTGAGACGACGTGGCATAAATCAAGAACAACACTGGATATGGTCTGATGGATGTGCTGGTAAGTTACATTTTTTTTAAAAAATTATTTATTTATATTTACTTTTAATTTTGAGACTTAAATCAAGTCTAATTGCAAGTTTTATATATATATATATATTACTTTTTTGACTTGAGCTAATTTGGTTTTAGTGTACAATTATTTGTAACTTCGTGCAGGACAATTTAAGTCTTCAAAAGCTTTTGTTTGGTTAAGCCATCAACATGCTAGACGCAACACCAATTTTTTGTGGAATTTTTATGAGAGTGGACATGGAAAAGGAGAGCACGATGGAGCAGGAGCATGTGTGAAGCGTGCACTTCGTCAACATGAACTTGCTGGTAACTTTCACCATATATATATATGGAACATGTAGATATATTTTTGAAAAGATTATCTATATATATTTAAATTAAATTAAAAATTATTTTAAGTTCCTTGAAAGTAATAGGTGGCAAATTGTGCCAACACATGTGTACTTGCAGGTAATGCCATACGGAATGCAAATGAAATTGTTGAATGGTGTAAAAGTCATTTTTCCGCTCGCAACTCAACATACAACACACGTTATTTTTGGGAAGTTACAGGTACATCTAGTCAAAATTTGTTAAAAAATCAAGAATTTCAAAGTTCAAGTGTACATGATTTTTAATTGAATTTTCAAATTTGAATTTACAGATATTGATCGATCAAATCCTTATAATTGTCAAGCAATTCATGGTATTAGAAGTCTACATCAAATCATGACAACGGGAAGTAGTAAGCCTTATGTAATTAATGTGAGAGAAAAATCATGTTTTTGTGATGATTGCATTGAGAACAATGCAAATATTGTTCAATGTGAGAATATTAGAGATGGGTATGTTTCACAATGGGAAATGAAACAATTAATATCAATGCCTCCTTTTGTTGAAGATGACAATGTCGATGTCTACGATCCTCTCTATTCAGCTGATTACGAACGTGTATCTGATTTAGTTGTTACAGGTATGGAAATTGATCTTAATTTAGTTAAATTTGATTTAAATATATTCCATGTTTAAGTAAGTTTTAAGTGCATGTGTTTAATTTAGTTAAAATTGATTAAAAATATATGGTGTGTACAAGAGATATTTTGTTGTTGTTGCAGATCCTGACAATGTGGAAGGTGTAGATTACTATCTACTAAGATGTACGCAACCAAAAATAAAATTGGTGGAATTGATGATAGATGGTGATGGACAAGAGTATCCCATTGGATCAGTCATTATTGAAGGCACATATTATCAACAAATAAAGATAGATAAAAATGGTATTTATTTTGTTGATTATATGCCAGGACAAAAGGTTCTACATTACAGTCACCTAGTTATAGCAACAAAAATAAATTTAGAAACTTTACCTAAAAAAGGACGTGCCAAACAAAAGTGGAGGTTGCCTATTGAAGATCATGAAAAAAATTTAGAGATAATTAAAGATAGAGAGGATCCAGATTTTATGTACCAGGAGCTTTAAGTTGTTTTTTGGATACGTACATGTGTACATACTCAAACTTTTTATAGATCGAGCTAGATCTATATATATTTATAAATTGATTGGACATGTGGCATGATTTAGAATGGGTTTTTTCAAAGGCTTGGTCATAAATTTTTGAAAGTTAATATGACCTTACTTGTTCACCTTCAAATTTTCAAGATCATCCATTTTCATATCCTAGTATACATGTCACATCCTAGAAAATTATTATTTTCATCCTAAGCATCCCCCTTCATCCTAATCATTCATTAAAGATCGCATGTTCTATCTAATAATCACCATTCTAATCCTAATCATGAACTCATTCTAATCCTAATATGAATAGTCACCATTCTAATAGGAAATTATGCATGCATCTATAGAGAAAAGGTTGTGTCTTTAATCAAATGTGAAAATTCATATAGTTCAAATTATATTGATCACACAATGATGCATAAGTCCAACAAAGTAGATTCTAGAGTATGGTGTTGCATATTGGTACAACTACTAGCAAATGGTGCTAGGACACTACCTTAATGTTAGAAATAATAGAAAAGGTATAGTCTAGATTTTTCACTAGATATTTCCATTTGATAGTTAATCTTATTCATTTAATTGATTTACCTATTTTTTACCCCTCTCTTAAATTACAAGTTCAATGCTTGTGTAGGAAGGATTTGGAGTGCAACATGTCTAGGAATTATTTTATCCTAACAACATGGTTTTTAGAAGATCTAGAATTATTTGTTTAATGGTTACATTGCTATTTTTAGATGAAGTATATTAGTGATACATGTGTATAACTTAAAATTTATTTTTTATGATTTATTTTATTTAGTTTTGAATCTCTATAAAATAGTTGCTCATTCTAGATAATTGGGATGTAAGCTAGAGAGCATTCAAAATCAATAAAAAGTAAATAGTGACCTAGATTCCATTTTTATGATTAAATTGTACAACTTACAATTTAATTTTTATGATTTATTTTATTTAGTTTTGAATCTCTATAAAATAGTTGGTCATTCCAGACTATTATGATGTAAGCTAGAGAACATTCAAAATTAATAAAAAGTAAAGAGTGACCTAGATTCCATTTTCATTATTAAAATGTATAACTTACAATTAAATTTTTATGATTTATTTTATTTAGTTTTGAATCTCTATAAAATAGTTGCTCATTCTAGACTATTATGATCTAAGCGAGAGAACATTCAAAATTAATAAAAAGTAAATAGTGACCTAGATTCCATTTTTAGAAAAGTTCCTAAAGTTTGTAATATGGTATTTATATAGCTATAAGATCATTTTGATCTAAATATTTGATATGATTAGCTAGAGATTGTACCATACAACTATATATATCACATGATAATTGAATACAAATTGTGTACATCATAGTTATACATGATCTAACTTAGTCAGGTTTAAGTAGGTAACTTGTCAATATAGATGTGTGTAATACTTGGGTAAACAAACCATAATTTAAATTTAAATTTAAACCTGTAGAAACTTGCTAAATAAATAAAACCACAATAATTTGCATGATGTAAATAGATGTTTAACAAGTGTTTGAAAACCATAAAACATGGAAACATGTGCGAATACGATATGTAAATCATAACAATTATACTTATATATACCATAAAACATAAACATGTATACATAATGTGATGTATGTACATAAATCATAAAAAGTATTTGGACAGCATACTAATCTGATCTCAAAAAGAGGGATATCTACTGTGAATAGAAAAAACAGATCTATGCCCTGATATCTCACTCGATCTCTCCCTTGATCTCTCCCTTGATCCATGGACCGATCCTTCTCTTGATCCAAGATGTGTGGATCCATGTCTCGATCCAAGCTCTCTCGATGCATGTCCTAAGCCTCGTTCCAAAACCTACATGTGTTCAAGTACGTGCACATGAAATAATCTAAAATTTAATATACATGTACAAACTTTCAACGTGTTCAAACTTACAAATCGAGTACAATTAAATTTTAGATTATATAAAATTATTTAAATGTACCTCAGGTATGTGCTACATGGGACCATGATCATGTGTGGATCCATGTCCCGAGCCTCATCCCAAAACCTGCATGTGTTCAAGTACGTGCACATGAAATTATCTAAACTTGTAAGTACATGTACAAACTTTCAACGTGTTCAAACTTACAAATAGAGTAAAATTGAATTTTAAATTATATAAAATTATTTAAGTGTACCTTAGGTATGTGTTGCATGGGACCACGATCATGTGTGGATCCATGTCCCGATCCAAGCTCTCTAGATGCGTATCCTGAGCCTCATCCCAAAACATGCATGTGTTCAAGTACGTGCACATAAAATTTATCTAAACTTGTATGTACATGTACAAACTTTCAACATGTTCAAACCTTAAAATTGAGTACAATTAAATTTTAAATTATATAAAATTATTTAAATGTACCTCAGGTATGTGCTGCATGGGACCATGATCATGTGTGGATCCATATCCTGATCGAAGCTCTTTGTATGCGTGTCCTGAGCCTCATCCCAAAACCTGCATGTGTTCAAGTACATGCACATGAAATTATCTAAACTTATAAGTGTACAAACTTTCAATGTGTTCAAACTTACAAATCGAGTACAATTAAATTTTAAATTATATTAAATTATTTAAATGTACCTCAAGTATGTGTTGCATGGGACCACGATCATGTGTGGATCCATGTCGCGATCCAAGCTCTCTGGATGCATCTCCCGAGCCTCGTCTGAAAAACTGCATGTGTTCAAGTATGTCCACATGAAATTATCTAAACTTGTATGTACATCTACAAAATTTCAATGTGTTCAAACTTACAAGTTGAGTACAATTAAATTTTAAATTAAATAAAATTAATTAAATGTACCTCTAGTATGTGTTGCATGGGACCATGATCATGTGTGGATCCATGTCCCAATCCAAGCTCTCTGGATGTGTGTCTTGAGCCTCATCCCAAAACCTGCATGTGTTCAAGTACGTGCACATGAAATTATCTAAACTTGTATGTACATGTACAAACTTTTAATGTGTTCAAACTTACAAATCATGTACAATTAAATTTTAAATAATATAAAATTATTTAAATGTACCTCATGTATGTGTTGCATGGGACCACGATCATGTGTGGATCCATGTCCCAATCCAAGCTCTTTGGATGTGTGTCTTGAGCCCTGTATGTGTTAAAGTACGTGCACACACATGAACTTTTAAAATTTAATTTAATTTAAGCGTGTGTACATGTACAATTTATATATATATATGTAATTTTTTTTATAAATTTACCTCATTTGTGTGTTGTATGGGATCACCATCATGTGCCAAATTTCCAAACTCTGACAAATCACCATACTACTTAAAAATTTTCAAGTACGTGTCAATTTCAATCAGTAGTTAAACATGTTAAACATGTATCATACGTATTTTCTTAGAACACAATTAATATATACAAATTATTGAAGTATGTGACATGCCTGATTGAGGGCTCTACCAATGTCACTAAGCTCATTAGAATGCAAGGACATCACAGGGGGATTTGTAGCATGTACAGTATCAGTGCCAAAAACAAGCTAAGTATATGCACCATGGACAACATCAGGTGTCGTAGTTACTTGAGAAACGTGATCTGTAACATAATGATGACCTGGACAAGCTAAAGGATCGAAAGGCTACTCTAGAATATCCCCTAGATTTGCCACCTTGTGGCTTGAATGTGTACTAGTATATCACTCTCTAATAAATTCTTGTACATGGTTGAGAGAGATCCCGTGGTCCTTGCTGATAACCTGATATGTTGCTAGTAAATATGAAACTGAGACTCTACACACATTACACAAAGTTGTGTGGTTCATATGCTCGATATTTAAAGGAGTAGGTAGATTGGCACAAATAAATGGATCATAAGATGTTGATGTAGCCTCTGTGGGAGGAAGGTTGATCTGTGGGCGTAATAAGTATCTACCAACTCGATCAAATGAAATCTAATCAATATATCTCGTAATAAAGGCAATGTTATCAATAATATGGGATCGAGTAGAGCATGTTGCTGACTCCCCTGCTGTTGCCAACTCCACATGTTTTGGTAAAACCAAAAGGTTTGGGCCAACTAATGCCCTCTTATCCACAGGCGATCAAAAACCTGGACGTCTAAATTGTGGTTTGTCATAAAAATTGCCTTTACCTTGGTCAGCATGCTCAGGATGAGATGTCTCGTCCACCTCTATCTGTAAATGAAATTATGCATATAACTGTTTCACAAAATATCCTGGCAACTCACCATTGTGAGGCCATCTATGATACGCTGCCAACCATCTAGAGTATATGAATGGCACAACAAGAGGATCTACACACCTCTTTACCACATATCCTCTAATTCTATTTTGTCCTCTATAATGAGGGAACATGGTTAACACATTTTTAGTTGAAACTAACTTGGCAACTTCTCTATAATTCATTGTGCTAGTAACACTCCTAGCAAGAGACAAATAAAATTGCTCAATGTTGATTTCATTATAAGGGTTGAATGATTGAATTGTCCCAATCATTCAAAGAATCTCATCTCTAATAGTGACCAATCTATCTCGATTAGCCAAATTGGGGGAGTTGTGAATTGTTTGCTCTAAACATTTTAGAGCATTATTTAATCTAGCAATACTATCCCGATATAAATTTGATCTATTTTGAGACTCTTCATTAGAATGAGGGGAATGGTGAGATCCCTCATTAGCCATGATATATATATCTATGTAAATGTTTAAATCTAGAGATCTACAAATCATTAAAATAAAATATACATGAATAACACATAAAAGATAGATAGGGAAAGAAAATTATAAATTTCTACCATCAATTCATTCTAAATAAAAAACATAAAATTAACCATTAATTATATTCAAGAATCTTACAATAGCAATCAAATAAATGTATATATATGTGTCTACATGTGTGTATGTATGTGTATGTGTGTATATATGTACATACATGTGCATGTGTGTGTGTATGTATGTGTATGTGTGCATGTGTGTATGCATATATGTATGTATATGTGTATATGTGTATGTACGCATGTGTGTATGTGTGTATGTATACATATATGCACGTATAATTTGCATATATATGTGTATGTGTGTATGTATGTATATGCGTACATACATATGTATGTACACATATACATACATACACACATACACATATACACACATGTCTACATGTACATATACATATATACATATATATCTACATACACACATGCACAAGGTATGTGTAGGATCATCATGGAAAAAATAGGCCCTTAAGTGGCAATAAAAAGACAAAAAATCAGAGTTGGACAACTTGACATAAAAATTTGAATAAGTTATCTATATTATTTCAAAAAAATGTAAAAATAGAATCTGTAGAAAATTGAATTTAGTTTCTAAACTACTAGACCTCTATTTAGAAAAAAAAAATCTATTTGGTGAAAATTTAAAATTTCAATGCAGCATTATTTAAATTTCAGGGTAAAAATAAGAAGTAGGTGTCTGTCTGACCACCCTAACCACAATAAAATGATAATATTTTTTATAGGCTTTTAGATATAAGTAAAGGACTCATGTCCCGATGTGATGCATATTTTTTTATAACTTTTTTCCAAGTAAATAATTAATAATGAATTTTTTATTACAACTTTTAAAAAAGATAAAATCTTGTCTATCTAACCACCTTAACTTGGTCAAAAATTCATGAAATTTATTTTTTTCTTTTCTAATCCTATAGTATGTGAAGCATAGAATGGGACGCATGTTTCGGATTCAAAAAATGTGATACCTTTTGAATGTTATAGATGTTTTTCAATCAACCTATCAATTAAGACTTTATTCATAATTCTAATAGAAAATGAATAATAATTATTTATTAAATTAAAAGTAAAACATAATTTATATTGGTGGAAAACTGATAATCTCCTCTAAAAACCCTTTTCATTTCATCAATTTTGGGTAAAAAAAAAGTCGTCAGCCACATGGACCATCATATGGCTTACATATTGCCACTTTTTGGCCCACCATGATCCTGCACATACCCCACACATGTGTGCATACATACTTACACACATGCACATGTATGTACATATATATATATGCATACATGTACATGCATACACACATACACGTGTACATACACACATATATATGTATACATACATATAATGTGTAAATACATACACACATACAATTAAATATACACATGTACATATATATGCATTTACATCCATACATACACACATATGTATGCATATATGTATACATGCATACACACATATGTACACACATGTATATAATACAAACATACATATTGTACATGTGTACACACACACATACGTGCACATGTACATGCATATATGTACATGTGCACACATACACATATATGTACACACATGTACATGCATGGACAGTGAATTTGAAATTTGGGGTTTTCAATTTTGGGATTATAAATTTGATGAATCTAAATGAAGCAAATTGAGTTGCTTGTTTAATTTTATCTTCTCAAATAAGGTTTGGGTTAGAAGGTACGGGTATCAATTTGGCTTGTTGTTGCATTGAGGTTTCCAAATGATTTATGTAATATGAATTTGACAAAAAAATTAGTTGCTTGTTTAATTTGATCTTCTCCAATAAGGTTTGGATCAGAAGGTACCTATCAATTTGGCTTGTTGGTGCATTGAGGTTTCAAAATGAAATAATATGAATTTGATGATTCTAAATGAAGAAAATTCAGTTGCTTGTTTAATTTTATCTTCTCCAATAAGGTTTGGGTTAGAAAGTACCTATAAATTTGGCTTGTTGTTGCATTGAGGTTTCCAAATGATTTATGTAATATGAATTTGATGAAGAAATGAAGCAAATTTAGTTGCTTGTTTAATTTTATCTTCTCCAATTTAAGGTTTGGGTTAGAAGGTACCTATCAATTTGGCTTGTTGTTGCATTGAGCTTTCGAAATGAAACAATATGAATTTGATGATTCTAAATGAAGAAAATTCAGTTGTTTGTTTAATTTTATCTTCTCCAATAAGGTTTGGGTAAGAAGGTATAGGTATCAATTTGGCTTGTTCTTGCATTGATGTTTCCAAATGATTTATGTAATATGAATTTGACGAAGAAATGAAGAAAATTTAGTTGCTTATTTAATTTGATCTTCTCCAATAAGGTTTGGGTCAGAAGGTACCTATCAATTTGGCTTGTTGTTGCATTGAGGTTTTGAAATGAAAAAATATGAATTTGATGATTCTAAATGAAGCAAATTCAGTTGCTTGTTTAATTTTATCTTCTCCAATAAGGTTTGGGTTAGAAAGTACCTATCAATTTGGCTTGTTGTTGCATTGAGGTTTCCAAATGAAACAATATTTTATTTCATGAGATGGAGAGTCTTACAGTTCTTATTTATCAACCTTTTGGATACAAGGATCACAAAATTTGACATTATTTTTCATGTACTAACTTTTATGTAAAGGTTAAATTTTGAACCTAGGATTGGGTAATGATATTAAGATTACAATGGGACCATATAGTGTGTAAAATTGGAGATTTCCTAATAGGAAGTGATGTATGAATAATATAATAATATTAAATAAACTAGGGATATAAACATTTAAAAAATATTATACTAAATAATTTGATCCTTTGTTTACATGAAAGGTCTTGAGAGAATCACATAAGGTAGTGCTAAACATATATGTTCATGAAGACCAAGTAAAGGAATCACACAAGTGAGTACTATAAACATAAATTAGATTGAAGACCCGAATGGAATCATGCAAAAATAGTACTATGATCTACTTGTACATGAAATCCCTAAGGGAATCTTGTTTGAGTTTTAATGATGACACTTTACTTTTGATGCTTAGTAGACCACATCCTATTTTTTTGGATTGTTATTAATTGATGTGTCCTTATAATATATTTGATTTGTATAATTCCTTTTCCACCCCTTACTTGATCTTGTTAGTTATCTTGTGTTTTGTCATGACTCTCTTTCTCTCTCATATTAATAATTGCATAAATGTGTTGTTTTGATGATGCTTTAGGTTTATTGTTTCCTAGATTTTGAATTTAAACCTATAATTATCTAACTAATTATTTAGTATGATGGTAATTTATCAATTATAATCTCTCTATGGTTGATGAATATTATCACTATGTGTTTATAGAGCGAGGTGATCTTCACATGAATAGGGGAAACTAATTTTATCATTTAATTTGTGATATATTTTAGCATGTAGTATGATATCATTATTTCATTTTTATATTGTTGACATTTTTTGTTTAAAAATGGGTCATTTATTAAAGCTATGTTAAAATATCATAAAGTCTAAATAAAAGAAAAAAGTGAAAATTCTTGTAATGGAAAATTTTAAGCAGTGATAGAAATTTTTTGGCTAGTTTAGGTGCCAAGTAATGAAAAGAGGAAGTTTTAAATTTGGTTTCACTTGGCCCATGTAGTAAGGAGAAACATTAGGGTTTTAGGTGAAATGGCATTTAAGGGAGTCTAGGAAATGACGATGCAGAGAAAACTGTAAACTGGTGTTGTAAACCTTTTGTATAGATTGCGTGAAGTAGAAGACAACATAGAAGATAAAGGAGGAACCAAGTTTATTTTCTCTTTTTTGTAGGATCCTTGTATTGTTATGAGGGAACTCCATGTTTATATTGAGTAGCTCAAAGTTCATCCATCACTTTACTATGCATTTACCTTTCAATTCTAAAAGGCATATATATGATATATGAGAGTCAAGTAAGTTTCAAGCCATTTATTTATGAGAGATATTTCTTGTTTCAATCACCTTATTAGGTTATAGTCTTGAAGGGGTCTCTGTTGTTTCTTCGTCATTGTTTTCAGATTCAACATCAAACACCAATTTCAAATCCTTTGAAACTGATTTTATTTAATTTCAATAGTTAGAAATAATGTTTTTAGATTTACAACTATGTCAAATCTACTCTCAAGATGTCAAGGTCTGCAAATTTGATTATGTGATGATGAAAATGTGACTTTTACAATTGTTTAAATCCCATGAATGACCTGTATGACCACTGGTATGGCTAGCAGTTGGGTAGTATTGCTCCAATGAGATATTGTACAGACGTGGTTGTTGTTAGGGTGGACTTAAATGAAGATGCAATAGAAAATAAGGATGGCACAGTCAATGCATTTGTAGGATCATTGCATAAAGTCTTAACATCTAATATTTCTTAATATTACAATATGAAATCAACATCTTGTACTCGAGTACATAAAATACATACTTCATAAAGCCCTTTATTTTCACCTTTTTTCTTCAAACCATAACCGAAAACAATAAATTTTTGATTTATTTAATGAAAAAAAATAATATCCCCAAATTCCAAATTCACTTCAATGAATAGAACTTGCAAAATTTGAAACCCTTCACTATTCTTTACAAATCTCCAAATTACCATTCAATATGTTTTCCAGATAACCCTGGATTCAACCCATTTTGTAAAGTAGTTACAGAGGAGAACTTGGGAGGCGTAGTCAATGCAATGGAGCTGAATGGGTCACTCTCCAAGCTTTGTACGTGGTAGGTGCATTCAGCTAACCATGCTTCAATAGAACACAATTCGACCGAGCATGCCCAAATGAATGGGTGCCTTCTTTTTTTTTGTTTTTATTTTCACCGTTTTGACCGAATGTCTTTCGAGTGAATAAGTTTTGATTGAAACCCTTCCAGGCGAAAGGGGGATACCATGTAGGTGCCACATCACCACCACTTGGTTTCGGCTAAAACCTATTCGACCAAAACCTATTCACTCAAAAAAAATTTGACCAGAACTATTTGTTTGGCCAAATGTGTGACACACTATTATGCTTTTATCCCAACTCAATTCACCAAAATTGCAATCTCATCTTCCAAAAACACTTGGTATAGTAACTAAATAACTGTAGGAACACATAACTTCATAACTTCCTCAATTCTTGATTTGTACCACTAAAACATTCTGAAAAAATACTAGATAAGCTCAATGCCAAACCATTTATTGCATGCCTCCTGATCATCAATATACATAATTTTTCATCACTCGGATCTTCTCAGCTTCACTGGCTTCCTGCAATATATTTATTACAATTTTCTCAATATCTTCAACATATACAACCTTCAAAATCACTAATTATAATAGTGTTGACATCAATGCCAACCACATATCAGTAACACAACAACAACATCCAACAATCTCCCCCTTTGGAATTGATGGAAACACATGATGTGAAAAATAGTACCATCAACACAACTGGTTGTTCACATACCTCTTTCCTTGCTCTTGTCTCCATTTCTTGACTCTTATCCCCCTTACTTCAAAATTTTTTCACATTGTTCTTCTTCCCCTTTGACATCAATGGAAAATATACACATGCTTTGATCCACAGATCATGTAAAACATCTAACTACTCCCCTTGAGTAGCAACCACCACGACATTAATCTGAAACAAGATCTAACTATAATTCCACAGATTGATGAAAATATTTGCATCTTAGTTAGATTAGGAGGGGAAATTACCCCTAACTTTCCTCAAAGATACTCAAAAGTATCCTTAGGCAATGGTTTAGTAAAGATATCTACAATTTTTTCCAATTTGACCTCTTTTTTACTCACCTTGTCTCTCAAAAAGTGATGCTTGATAGATATGTGTTTTATCTTTGAGTGTAACACCGAATTCTTGGAAATGTTTGTGGCACTTGAATTTTCACAAAATATAGCAACAGGCTCATCATACTCAACTTTGATATCTCTCAACATCTACTTCATCCATAGGACTCGGGTACAGTTGTTTGCAGTAGCAATATATTTTTCCTCAGTAGTTGATAACAAAATTGAATTTTTCTTTTTACTTACCCAAGACACTAGCTTCTTTCCCAAGAAGAATGCACCACCACTTTTTCTTTTCCTGTCATTTACATCTCCTACCCAATATGCATCTGTAAAGGCATTTAGAGTAAGATCATCATCCTTTGGGTACAATAACCTGAAGTCAATTGTTCCTTTCAAGCATTTGAATATTCTCTTTATTGTAGTCACATGTGATTCCTTTGGATCAGTTTGATATCTAGCACCCATGCACATAACATTCATAATGTATGGTCTTGTTTGAGTCAAATATAGCAATCCACCAATCATTGACCTATATATTGTTTGATTAGCCTTAGGAGAATCATCATTTTGAGATAGTTTGCATCCAGTTACCATGGGTGTACTAACTGTCTTTGCATCTTCCATGCCAAAAAGTTTTAGTAACTCTCTCACATACTTGGATTGAAAAATAAAGATTCCATCATCTAACTGATTAATTTGAAATCCTAAAAATAATTTTAGTTCTCCTATCATTGACATTTTAAATTCACTTTTCATTTAATCAAAAAATTTCATGCACAAGTACTCATCACCTTCAAAAATAATGTCATCAACAAAGACTTCAATAATCAACTCTTTATCCTAATCCAGTTTGAAATATATATTTTTGTCAGCAATACCTTTATTGAATCCAACCTTCAACAAGTATTTATCTAGTCTTGCATACTAAGCTCTAGGGGCTTGTTTGAGTCCATATAGTGCTTTCTTCAAGCGACACGCCATATCCTTTTCATTAGTGAGTTGAAATCCATCTGGTTGCTCAACATAAAATTCTTCTTCTAGTTCACCATTCAGAAATGCTAACTTCACATCCATTTGATATACTTTATAATTCTTGAAATTAGCATAAGAAATAAATAACCTTACAGCTTCAATTCTAGCAATATGGGAAAAAGTTTCTTCAAAATCAATACCTTCCATCTGTGAGTATCCTTTACATATCAATCTTGCTTTATTCCTGATCCCTTCACCTTGTTCATTCAGCTTATTCTTAAAGACCCATTTAGTTCCAGTCACATTTTTGTCTTGAGGTCTAGGAACAAGAATCCATGTATTATTCTTCTCTATCTACATCAATTATTCCTTCTTTTCTTCCATCCAATGTCATCTTTACATGCTTCATTGGCATTGCTAGGCTTAGTCTTGGATATTAGACAATATTCTTCTACTATTCTTCTTCTAGTTTGCACACCTTTGTTCTTGTCTCCTATGAGCTAACTTTAAGAATGACTTTGTTTTACATACCTTGGAGTTTTTGGTTATGTTATTTCTTTTGAATTTCTACTATCTTCTTCTTCATGATTTTCTTGATTCACCAGAACATTATGAATTTTATTTTGTGTTTGTGCATTCTTTCCATTACCAGTACTATCCTTTTGGTCATTTGAGTCATATTCGCAATACTTGGATTATCTTTCAATATCATCATCAACTCTGACATTTACAATCTCATCCATTTTATTCAATCTTTTATTGTAACACCGGTAGGCTTTGCTCTTAGTAGAGTATCCCAGAAAGATTCCTTCATCACTTCTAGCCTCAAAATTTCCTATATGTTCAACTCTTTTACTATAACATCTGCTTCCAAATATTTTGAAATACTTAACAGTAGGTTTATAAAAAAACCATAGCTCAAAAGGAGTCTTACCAGAATTACTATTGATATTCACCTGGTTGATAGTATACACAACAGTGCTTATAACTTCTCTCCAGTAGAAATGAGGAACATTACCTTCCAACATCATAGTTCTGGAAGCATCTAAGATTGTTTTGTTCTTTCTCTCAACATCTTTGTTCTATTGTGGGGTCCAGGGAGCAAATAACTGTATTTTTATTCCATGCTCTTCATAGAATGAATTGAACTCCAAGGAAGTGAATTCATCACCTCTGTCTGACCTTAAACATTTGATCTTCAAACCTGTCTCAATTTCTACCATAGCTTTGAAGCTTTTGAATTTCTCTAATGCCTCACGTTTTTCTCTTAAGAAATCAACCCAAACCATTCCAGAATAATCATCAATAAGCAACATAAAGTGCCTTTCTCCTTGGAGACTTTTGATTCTTGATGGACCACATAGATTGGTATGTACCAAATCTAGTACTCCATTGGATTGATGTTGTTTGCTCTGAAATGAAATTATTGTATGTTTTCCCATGTGATATTCCTTGCATACTGTTAGTAGTCTTCACTAACTTAGGTAGGTCTTTTACTACTTTTGTGGAGCTTATTTTGGCAATGTTATCAAAGTTCACATGACACAACCTTCTATTCCATACCCAACTTACATCATCTTGAGCAATCAAACAAATTTCACTAGCATCATTCAAGTGAAATATATTACCTTTTTTCTTTGTACCTAAAGAAATCACATTTCCTGAGCTCCCCAATATCTTGCACGTACCATCTTTGAACTAAAGATTGTAACCTTTGTGAACCATTTTTCCAACACTCAACAGATTATTCTTCATTCCTTCAACATAGATGACACCATCAGTATTTCATTTTCCACGAAGAGAAATAGTCCCTCTGCCACAAATCACATCAACATTGTTATCTCAAAATCTTACAACACTGTCATCATACTTTTCCAAGCTTAGAATTTTTGTTTTATCACCATTCATATTATGTGAGCATCCATTGTAGATCACCCACTCATCCTTCTCATCATTTTTGGTTGTAAGGGATTTCTTAATATTCAGATTACTAGCTGATTCAGTGGACACCGGACCATTTTACTTGATAGTAATGAATACCCATTCATATTCATTTCTAGTTTCTTTATCAAATTCATCATCAGTAACTCCTTCAACATAATAACATTTCTTTTGAAATCTAGTCTTATCAATTTTATACTTAGAGAATCTTTTAGGACATCTTGATGCAAAATGACCTATCTTACTACAATAGAAACATTTAATAGGTAGCTTTCCTTTGTACGTACCTTGTCTTTTGGCTTGTCTTTTCACAATCAGTGCTTCCAGTTATTCTATCTCTCTTTCTTCATCTTCAATAAGTTTCATCTCTTCTTCATACTTGAATGTTTTTCTTGAACTCTCTCCCAGATTATTTCTCTATTGGATTTTTTTGGATATAGTAGCTTTGAACGTAGACTCTGTCTTAGGAGAGGATTCGCCAGATCTACTCAGCTCAAAAGAAAAATAAAATTACAATCAACATGTCTTGTCACATTTATTATTGTCCTAAGCTCTTCAATAGCATGAGCTTTTTTTTAGTAAGAAGTAGGCACAAATCTAAATATTTTAGGCACAATATCATCTTCTTCCAAGGTTCCACTAGTACATATAATGTCCATCACTAATTCATTTACCTTTTGTGAGAAAGAAAAAGATATGTTCATCTTCACTCATCTTCATGTTCTCCCAATTTCCTTTTAGACTTTGTAGCTTAACAACTTTCACTAGTGCATCTCCTTCATACAATGTTTCCAACTTTATCTAGATCTAATGTGCAGTCTTGAGAACAATTACATTTGTCATCTCTAAATCTGTCAAAGCACATTGAAATGCTTCTATAGCTCTAGTATTAGTTTCTGCTTCTTTGATCTCATTAGCAGTAGAGGGACCATTTTGAGGAATTATATATGCATTCTTTGTAATTTTCTAGAAAGGCTCACCAATGCACTTCAAATGATACTCCATTCTGACTTTCCATAGAGAGTATTTTTTACCATCGAATCTAGGACTATCCTTCTTGTATAATGCCATCTCAGACCACCTTGGACTATTAGAATTCTTCAGAGGAACTAGCTCTAATACCAATTGTTGGAAAAACAAGGATAGACAATTTAGAGAGGGGGGGTTAATCAGTTGTTTCAGAAATTAACCTTATTCAACCTTAAAAAAAAATTAATCTCAAATCTGATAATTAATAGTGCAAGCATAAATCAACAACACATCAGTGACACATGAAAATAAAGATTTGTATACATGGAAACCCTATTAGGAGAAAACCACGGTGGATGTTAGTCCAGAAGATTATACCATGTTAGAAGTATAATGAAAGAAATGAATAGGGAATGCACATGCATTCAGGAACACTACCTAGAGCTCACTGCTCAAAGGGAAGGCTCACTGCCTTCCATAATACAATCAGATTAAATCCATCTAATGAACATGAACTGAGAAATTAGCTTCTACAAAAGCTTGATTATGGTTTCGGTTAGTCACAAAAACACTTCTTCACACTTCACTCAATCTTCTTCACACTTTTCTTTGCACTCAAATGATCTAATATTTATTCACACATATACTTCACAAACATCCATCGAACATACTTTGAGCATACTTCACAATGAATAAACAATCACTCTTATATATCTGCTACACGAATTTACATTAATAACTCTATCGGCCACAAATATAGAATAAATCACAACTTTCGGCCTCAATACATGAAAAAAACTTAATGTGCAACAACCTAAGTCAATCACAACATAGTGAAAATCTAAATCAACATCCTCGAACATGCCAAAGAATAAAATATTAATCCATATGGATCTGCAACTTGCTACCACCATCATGTCAGCCAAGAACATGAAAACCTTAAGCACACAAGAAAAAATCTTCAATCATGAACATGCTGATCAACATGGATGTACCAAGCTAATAGAGAATGATCTAGAAACATCACTAGACACCTCAAAAACATATGTAACAACTCAATTCACCAGAATTGCAATCTTATCTTTTAGAAATGCTTGCTATAGTAATTGAATAACTGTAGGAACATAGAACTTCATAACCTCCTCAATTCTTGATGCGTACCATTGAAACTTTCAGAAAACATACTAGATTAGCTCAGAAAAGAAACCTTAGTGCATGCTTCCTGATCATCAATGTACAAAAAATTTCATCACTCGAACCTACTCAGCTTCACTGGCTTCCTGCAATATATTTATTATAATTTTCTCAATATCTTTGACATATACAACCTTCAAAATCACCAAAGCTAATAGTGTTGACATCAATGATAAGCACATATTAACAACACAACCACAACATCCAAAAAGTACATGGTGCCACTGATGGAAATGTAGCATTGAGGTTACTTGCAACCTCTTTAAAAGGCAAAGCACTAGATTGGTAGTGCACTTGATGATCCAATGCTATTGACACCTAGGATCAATTCGGAGATCCTTTTTATGAGCAATTTTGAAATAACAAAAATTGATCTTCACTATTCTAGTAGTTGATGACCATTAAGCAGTCCCCTCAAAAGGCCATGACCAATTTCAATGCAAGGTTCCACATGACTTAGAAAACCATCGAGACCACTATTCGCCCACCTCCTGATTTGTCATTCATGTTCTACCTAAAATATACAACCCTGACATATCAATGATGATTCAATCTCTTGGTGGGAATACCTTGACAGAGCTATATAGAATTGTTGTTAAGGAAAAGAATAATTTGACTGATCTTAGAAATTTACCACCTTGGCCTGCTATGCTTGTATTTTTAGAATTGCCAGCTTAGCAACAACCAGTGCACCTGCTCCACCCCAATCCATGTAGACATATCTTAGCACACCCTAGAATATTGCTTCTAGATACAACTCTTCAACGATCAAGATGAGTGACATCAAGGAGTTTTTGTGGAACTTTTCAAATGAAATAACTAGTATCAAGTGGCAACAGTCCATGCCTCAAAAGCTAGCTTACCAAAATTACCAAGGCAGAAGACCTTACCACTAGAACCAATTCCAAGGAGGTACATGCACAAATAGACAAACTCAACAAAATCATCAGATTGTTTCGATGCCTACCCCACTATAAAATGTCCCACTGATTTCAAATAGAGAGCTGGTGGTTGGGAAAAATAATCTTGCTAATGATACCAATTCTTGATGTTTCTCTTGTAATGAAGAACATATGCCAAAATATTTCCACATGGGAATTAAGAGAAAAGAATAGTGGAACAACATAGTCAAGGTGTTGCGCTAGACTAAGGAGGTTATACGTATGCCTTTATACTTACCACTCAAATTCAAGAAATGTCTTTGGAATGAGAAGTAGACATAGATCTTGATCATGCATTGTTATCATGGATGGAGGATGAAGAGGTGATGCTTGCGAATGATGTTTCCACATCAAAAGCCCCACAAGTCCAATCAGATTACAACACTCCTCAAACAAGAGGTTCACAGGTGAACCAATCACTCAATAGTCCAAAAGCATTCCTGACCAAGCCTTTAACACCTCCACAACTATCCCACAATATCAACCATGCAAGGATATTGTTATAACAAATTCTAAGGAATAGAAGTCTCTAACCCACCACCATTCAATGTGGTGGAATAGTTGAAGAAAGCCTCTACTAATGTATCTCTTTGGGATATCTTAGTTATTCCAGAGTAGAATTCATTGTTGTAGAAGGCGCTATTGGAAGATGCAAGCATAAGACCAATAGAGAAAACATCAAGGAAAAATCCATTGATCCATTGTCTTAGGCCAAAGTTCTCACAAACAATGGAGAGGGAACCTCAATTGAAGGTAGAGGTAAATCAAAACCCAAACCCTTTATCCTAACTCTCATTGTGGGTATAATATTATTGCATAATTCTATGATTGATTGTGGTACACCACAGTCATTCCCAAGAAAATAGCTAAAGCCTTAGGAATTAGTTATGAACATTTAAATAGAGGGGTTAAGCAACTGGATGGAAATAAGGTTGACACCATATGTGTCATAAAGGACCTTCCATTGACTCTTTTCTCTTTCCCTAGTATAACAGTCCCATAGGATATCATCATCATTGAAATTCCTCCCATGTTTGGCCTTTGATTATCTCGGTAATTCACCACCAAGATAGGTGGGTATCTTTCTTTAGATTGGTCACACTTAATCATTAGGACCAAGCATGGAGATAAGATTAAGATAGTGTCTAAACCTTTACATTCAAAAGATGTAGCAAATGAAGCAACGATAAATTTTGAGGTTACCCTTACCTCTATCACCAAAGAGGGGATGTATTGTACTGAGTTACTTGAAGATGAGAAAGTAATCGAAGACTAGAATAATCAATAGGAATTTCTATTGAGTGAATTTATAGACACTGATCCTTTTGGAAACTATCATGCCACTGGACTAGGAACTTATGTAATTTATAATGAATATCAAGTAATTCTGAAGGTGATGAAGGAACCTGAGTATGGTTGAGACTTAGAGCTATGGATGTTGCACTTTAATGGAGAAAGATGTAAAGTTGGTGTGGGAGCTGAGATATGTTTGACATCCCCATCCAATGAAAAAAATTCAAATATTTTCACTTTTAATTTGCATGTTAAAATAATGAAGATAAATATGAAGGCCTTGTGCAAGTTCTAAGCCTTGCAGAGTAGATGGATATTAAATAGGTAAGGGTATTTAGAGACTCTGAGCTAATAGTCAATCAAGTTTGAGGCATCTCTATAGAAAATAATGTCTACATAAGATCTTACAGATATAGGGTCTAGGATCTAATTGAAATTTTTGAAGCTTTCAATATCTAGATGGTGCCTAGAGAGCATAATGTAGTTGCGGATCACATGGGGACAATAGGATCCTAATTTTACCTTGCTTCTGATTTGATAGAAAACATGTACACTCTATGTGAGTGATTGTTTGACCCTCAATCCTAGACAATGACCAAAATCGGTAATTGTTTAAAAGTGACGAAAAAATCACCTCATTCATTTAGCACTCATGATATTTTTCTGATTAGCTCCAACAAAAAATTGAATAAGCTTATGAAGGGAAAATTATTCAACTAAGTTCCAACAAGCCTCTAAAAGGACTAGTCACTCTCTAAAAACTATTCAATTGTAATGATGCAAAAAATGACAAGAGGAAGTTTGTAGCAGACAAGGGAGACTATGCAGATCTTGAGGTTGGAGATGGAAGGAATTTTAAGGTGGGGCAACATGATAAAGACATGATTATGCATTTTTCTGAAAAATATAAAGGAGTAGTGGCCTATTCATATGACGATTGTAGATCATAGATTATTCTACAAACTAGAATAACAATGTCAATACTAATCTAATATCATCTAAAATCAAACAACAAGGAATGAATAAGTAAACTAAATAGACTAAACAATATATTGGAAATCTCACCAAATATGCGTTCACTCCTTCGAATTATCTCTATTGCTCTTCTCCATTTTTCCATTTTAGTATTCTTGCCCTTAGATTTATGTGTTTGAATGAAAGCATAACTTCATCGAGTGTCTAAGAAAAATACCAAAGAATAGTCTCTTCTCAAAAGTGTATGATTTTGGGAGTAATGATTTCGATTATGACAGGCCATTTTATAGATTTTGGGTTTTCGAATGATCGACTCAGATTGAAAGAGAGATCGACGGATGAGATTAATGAATGCCATGCGATGTGAGTTTTATCTCAAATAGAACATGAGTTAGAACATGAGTTCAGGAAAGACTGAAGATAGAGACTAAGTTGGAACGTGAGTTAGAACACAAGTTCAGGATCTTAATCTTCAAACATAGAAGAAATAGACTCTGTATGCAAAAGCCAAAGTTAGAACTTGAAGATGAGGAATTCAAATGCATAGTTAAATTAATTAATTAAATAAAGATATTTAATTAATAAATGCATACATGCATATGAGTTAGAACTAGTTAATCAACTAGTTGTGATGGAGAGTCTTCTCGTAGAGAGAAATAGGTGTTGAATTCGAAGATAACTGGAGAACTAAAAATAGATCTCGAGTGAGAAGGTGAGTGAGTGATTTAGATAACTGAATGATAGAGGAATGTGACATAATTAATTAAAATATGAATTAAATGTTAATTTAATTCAAAATTCGAAAATAAGAGACTTTAATTAAATAAATAAAGATAATTTATTTAATTTGAATATTTGAAAAGGATAATATAAATAATTAAATAATAAATATTTAATTATAGATAAAGGGGGTCAAATGAATAATTAAATTAAGATATTTAATTATAGTTGAATAATTATGATAAAAGGGTAATTAAATAATAAATTATTTAATTGATAGATAAAGGGGAAAGAATTAATTAGTTAGTGACATAATTAAATAAATATGACTTATTTAATTAATCAACTTGAATAAAGGTTAATAATGAATTAATGAATTAATTAAAAAGGGGTATTTAATTAGTAGAAGAAATATGTGTTAGAAAGGTTAATTAAATAATAAATATTATTTAATCAAGACCACGGACTATAGAAAATTATGTCGAATGTGTACTCGCAAGCCTAGACCAATTTTCGATATCTACAACAATCTTAAGGGATATGATCCCAAAATCATCCAGCATACCATAGAACTAACGAAAGGTGAAAAATCCACCTGCTAGAAGCAAAGGCCAATAAACCCAAATATTGAGGCATTAATGGTGCAAGAGTTGAAAAAGCTAATTCACTCCCAGATTGTTTTCTTGGTCAAGCATAGTACATGGGTATCCAACCTAGTTCCAGTCCCAAAGAAGAATGGGGACATCTTCCCTTGTGTTGATTTCTAGGATCTCAATAGGGTATCACTGAAGGACCACTAACCATTACCTTCCATGGATTAAATTTTACAAATAGTGGTTGGCCTAGAAATGTATTCTCTACTAGACAAATTTTCTGGTTACAATCAGATCTAGGTCCAAGAGGAGCACACATATAAAAAAAAATTCACTACTAAGTGGGGAATGTTTGCCTATGAGAAAATTCCCTTTGGCCTCTCAAATGTTGGAGCCACCTTCTTGAGAATGATGGATATCAATTTTAGAGAACTAATTATCAATGAGATCATCTTGATTTATTCAGATGATCTTAGTGTATTTTCCAAGTCAAAAGATGATCATTATAACCATCTTGAAATGGTTTTTCAAAAAAATCAAGGAGTTTTGGGTATCTCTAAACCCAAAAGAAATGCATTTTTGAATTACCTCAAGGAAAAATATTGGGGCATGTAGTGTCCAAGGATGGAGTTGCTATTGATCTAGATTGGGTGAAGGAAGTAAGGGAAATTACCTTACCAGTCAACAAAAAGGGAGTTTAATCCTTCTTGGGAAAGGTAAATTTTGTAAGAAAAATCATTTTGGATTTTGTAGGTTTAATTACACCAATCACCTTGATGCTCAAGAAGGACTAGTTATTTAAATTGACAAAAGAGGCTAGAGAATCCTTTGAGAAAGTCAAGGACTTATGAAAGGACTTCATATGTATGTGTTCAGTAGTAGGTCTAACATCGCTACTATTTTAACCCAAAAGGATGATGAAGGAAAGAGAAAATATCTAATAGCCTTCCACTCCCAAAACTTAAAGGATTGTGAGATGAAGTAGAACTTCATCGAGAGACAGGAATTTGACATCATCAAAGGCCTTAAAAAATTGCAACACCTCATATCTTGTAGTAAGGTGGTCGTATATGTAGCATGTATTTTAGTGTGCATGAGTATATAATGGAGGGAGAAATCCCCAAAAAGAGGGCCAAACTAGAAAACTAAGATCCTTGAATATTACATTGAGGTCAAACGCAAAAAGACTATGCAAGGAAGAGTATTGTGTGAGTATTTGGCATGTGATGAAGAAGTGACAGCTGAGGAGGAATAACCCAAGGTAATTGTACTTAATGAATATGAGTCTGAGGGCTACTGGTTGGCAGACAGAATGAGGTTCATGCAAATTGCAAAATATCTAGTGGGCCTCCTTCCTTAGAAGAAGATATTTTGTAGATTGAAAAACAAGAGTTGTGCCCTTATTGAAGGAGCTCTCTTCAAAAGGAATTTTAATGGTGTTCTTCTATGGTGTGTCACCTGAGAATAGTTGCAAATTTTTTTGAGATAATCCCATAGCAGTCTTGTCGGTGGAAATTTCTCTACAAAGAATACTACCATTAAAATTATGTGTGCAGGATATTTTTGGCCTACACTATTCAATGATTCATATTCCCTACTCAAATCCTACTAAGAATGGCAATTCTTTATAGGAAGGAGGCAGAACTCATCCATGCCGCTGAATCCAATAGTTGTTGAAGAGCCCTTTGTACAATGGGGGCTTGATTTTATTGGAATGATTAATCCCACTTCTAGTGTCGGACATAAATGGATCTTCATGGCCGCAAATTATTTTTACTAGATGGAATGAGGCCATGCCTTTAAAGAATGCAACTGAAGAAAAGATTCTAAATTTCATAGAAGAGATAGTAACAAGGTTCAGCTTACCCAAGACCATCATCTCTGACAACAAAAAATCCTTCCTAGGTTTGAAGGTATGTCAATTTTTACTAAAGCATGGAATATTCGTAAAAATTTCTTTGAATTATTGCCAACAAGGGAATGGCCTGGGTGAGTTGACTAATAAAAATTTAGTCTAACTCATCAAAATAATTGGGTCAAAGCATCAGAGAGAGTGCCATTTGAACCTCAAAGTAGTGCTCTAGGTGGACCACATAACTCCCAAGAAAGTCTTAAAGACTTTGTCGTACGAGCTAGTGTATGGGAAGGAAGCACTATTACTCATCTTTATAGAAATTACCACACTACATTTGTTGAAGTTGCTAGAGGTAGAAAAAAATAGAGCCATAGAGGTCTAATTAGCTGAGCTATTGGAGGTACAAGAAAAAAGGGAAGATGTGCTAGTGGCCATGTGTAACTGTCAACAAGTGGTTAACAAGTTGTTTGACAAGAAAACCTCTCACCAAGGTCTTAAGTGCAAAGATTTGGTACTCAAATTCAATGAGAGGGCCACAAATCTTGGCCAACATGGAAAATTCAATACTCTATGGTAAGGTCCTTTCCGCATCAATAAATGTAACCAACATAATGAATTTGAATTAGAGAATATGGAAAAACAAGCATTAGGAATTCCTATCAATGGAAGTAACCTCAAACTTTTTAATTAACTTGATTAACCCTTCAATAGTGTAAATATGTAATTATTTTTTTGTGCATTTTGTTCAGCCAAGCCTTTTAGTGAAACCCATGAAGAATGAAAGGAGCAAAAGCAATGGAAACAAAAAATTAACAAAAGAGTTATATATTCATTATATATGGTAATATGTACTTTGGGATATTATAATTCAAAATGGCTCTTAGGCCAGGCTTTTCAAAAGCATATATATTAAGAATTTTTTTGACATATATACAAAAAAGAGAGGAGAAAAGAGTTCATTCATTCAATAGGAACAACATCATTAACGAGAGCTTCATCGTCAATAGGAGCAACAAATTCAATAGAGTTGGTAGGAGCTTTCATAATAGCAACAAGTGGAGGAGGGTACATCAGGTTTCTAAAATCAGTATACCACTCCACATCATAGAAAATCTCTACATTGTAGCACCTTAGCAAGAAGTGGTAGGCACGAGACACCTTTTGGCAGTTCTTTTCAATGGTCATCCTATGAAATCCACTTAGAAATGGCACCCAAGGAACCACAACATCCTCTTCAATGTGGAGACAGATATCGCTTGTTGTTGGAATACCAAGGCCATACACAACATTCGTTACTATTTCCCCAAGGCCTTTGCGATAGCGGTTGGGAAAAATATCCTTGGTAAGCCTCAATATCATCAGCATCATTACCTAAATATCAAGAAAGGATTCAATGAAATGAGAACAAATATCAGTGCTCACTCTATACTTATATTATATAGAACCCCTCTCTAGCACCTTCTTAATTACAATTATGATCAAAGAATGTTTATTGTTGTTCATGTGTTTCAAACGTCTACTAGAAATTTCTCCTAGAAATGTTGGATGAGACCTATTGCTAGTTAGCCTAATGGGAGTATTTGTTGCCTCTATCAATAAGCCCAATTAAAAAGTATGAATTCTACGGTTATCCTTAGGTCTATTTATAGAGGTAGTTGGGGTACAATGCGTGTAATAAGCATGATTTTGATCAAGTTGCAAACTCAAAAATCCCACCAAGATGTGTATGATATGAGCGAATTAAGATGAGGTAATTAAGTAGCTTAAACCTATGGCATGTGCAAGTGGTAGTTCACACAATTAAGTGCCAAGTGACAAACTGTGGATTTTTTTCAGGTTCCAAGGATCAACTCAAATATTTCATGTATTTATTAATCTCTTTTTCTTAATCATTCTTCTAAAGTTATTAAATGAAAAGGTATGCAAAAAGGCCTCATACGCCTTCTATTTGCGGCCCTATTTCCCAAGGGATGGCATCGACATACATGATGGCTAATCATCATTATGAATTACCATCTTTTCAAAAAGTGGGAATTCATTGTTCATGCATGCAAGAGATGGTGGTAGGTATCTGCAGGATCATCATGGAAAAAATAGGCCCTTAAGTGGCGATAAAATTCAAAAAAATAAGAGTTAGGCAACTTGACATAAAAAATTGAATAAGTTACCTATATTATTTAAAAAATATGTAAGAATAGAATCTATAGTAAATTGAATGTCATTTCTAAACTACTAGGTTTATTTAAAAAAATATTAAATCTATTTGGTCAAGTTTTGAAATTTCAATGCAGTAGTACTTAAATTTCAGGCAAAAAATAAGAAGTAGGTGTCTGTCTGACCACCCTAACCACAATAAAATGATGATATTTTTTTATAATATTTTATATATAAGTAGAGGACTCATGTCATGATGTGATGAATATTTTTTTGTAATTTATTTCCAAGTAAATAATTAATTATGAATTTTTTATTACAAAGTTTAGAAAATATAAAAATTCGTATGTCTAACCACCTTAACTGGGTCAAAACTTCATGAAATTCTTTTTTTTTTTAATCCTATAGTATGTGAAGCATAGAATGTTTTGCATGTTTCGGATTCAAAAAATGTGATACCGTTTGAAAGCTATAGATTTTTTTCAATCAACCTATCAATAAGGTATTTAGTCGTAATTCAAATAGAAAATAAATAATAATTATTTATTAAATTCAAAGTAAATCATAAATTATATTGGTGGAAAGCTGAGAATCTCGTTTAAAAACCCTTTTCGTTTCATTAATTTTGGGTAAAAAAAAAGTCGTTAGCCACATGGTCCATCATATCACTTACATATCACTACTTTTAGGCCCATCATGATCCTGCACATACCCTGGTACGTGTTGAATTTATTGCTAAAAACATTTGTTGTTTCTAAATTATATTTTAACTCAAAATGGTAATGATTGCATGCAAAAGAAGAGGGCTATGAAGATAATTGAATATATAGTTTGTTACAATAAATTCAAGCGTGAATTGCAAAGAGATTAAGTGTTTACAAAAGCTTTCACAAAATATTTCAATGGCATAAAATCTTGAGACAGAGCAAAATCCTAAAATGGTAGCACAAGAAGGTTTGACTATAAGCTTATTTGATGCCATCTTGATGGTGCCATTGGCCAATGTTTTCAATAACATCTCTTATGCCATGCCAAGGGTCCCAATAAAGATGAAATGTCCCCATACATGGGCCATGGAGAAGAAGGTCCATAGAAACAAGTTCTATATTATAGAAGAATGGGATAATATTGATGACCTTGAACTCAAAACTAACCCTAAGGGTTTTAGGAAAGTAGCTTGTGAAAGAATGAAAAAGGCCAAGGTTTATAACCAAGACTCTTTGGTATACAAGTTGTCATTCTATAGTCTTCCACAACATATGGTTCCCTTGGTGCATCATTTCTTGGAGTTGGTTCACAAATGCGCACAAAATTTTGATCCAGATACTAGCATCATAAAGGGAAAAAACTTGAGAGTAGTGATTTGCATTAATGTTATTAGGGATATGTTGTGCATCCCTATGAGGCAAAGGGTAAACACACCAGAGAGATTCACTATAGAAAAAATGGAAAAATTATAGAGAACCAGGACCCATGCCCTACCATTTTTTAATCAAGAAAAAAAAGGCCCAAGGAAGATAAGCTACCACAACAATTTCTAGTTGGGAACAATGTTTTCAACTCCAACATGCAGGATGTCTTCTCTATGTTGGCTTTTGTTTATAGACTGGATAGTGACAAAGAGGTACATGAGTTTCAAATGGGTTTTGGTTTTAAGTTAAGAACATAGCATTCACTATTCTGGCATGACTTCGTGGAGTTCATTGTTCGAGAGGTGTCCGAAGAATTCAAGGAGTATCACACATAGTATAGGTTCATTTTTTCTTCTTTTCTCACTCACATGCTTTTACACCAAACGCTAATTTCTTCAAAAAATATATGGGTCTATCTATCTTTCATGAAAATGGAGTGAGGAAGTTAGTTTCTGTGTGGACCCATCTCCCTTCCATAACCCATGATTATTATGCATTTTCTGAGTCCTTCCTAACTCTGATATTGCAAAATTTTAATAAGGAGGATGAGGTTGGTTGTTATCATTTTTCACTATGCAAGTAAGATGGATGCGAGATTTCATCCCTCCCTATGGTTCATTCCTGAAAGAGGATTTTCGTTTGTTAGGTTGCATGGCTTTACTGAGGAGCCTTTCTAGCTAGCATTTTGTGTCAAAAACAAGGTGTTGGACCTTAAGGTGTTTAGGAAGCTAGCAATTATAGATGTCATGTTTTGTGGGGGGAAAAAAAAGAAAGGATTTTTCAAATGCCCCTTAAGCTTTGGCACGATAATAATGTAAAGGAAGAAAACAGAATGTTTTCTATTAGAAAGACTTGCTCATTTGGGGCTAGTGTTGATTTGTGACAAATGTGATTATAATCCTGATAATAAATTGGTGGATCTAAATGTTAAAGTGACTCATAGCTCTTGGCCCTACTCAAAAGCTTAGCATAGTCTATAGTCGGGGAACTAGGATATCTTTGTAGACCTCTAAGCTTATGTTCCCACTAATAACCGAAGACCACCATGGCTTAATTTTTCTTTCCCTTTGTCCAAAGCCTACGACAAGTGCAAAATTGGGGTCACTCTTTTTAATGAATTAGCCAAAAACTACCAATGGAGTCAAGAGAAGATTGTCAACTTCTGGATTTATCATCAAGAGACCAAATTTCTCGATGCTCAGTTCTAGGAGCCCAAAATTGATGATAATTTTGATGACCTTTGAAACATAGGGCAGATGATAGTGATGATGATGATGAAGAAGTGCAGGAAGAAAAAGAAACTTCAATAGTGAGAGACAAAGAAGAAGAGAAGGCCCAAGAGCGAGAAGGTGGTGAAGTGGTGGGACAGCCTGACAAAAGACCTCTAAGTACAAAAACAAATGCATCCCATGCGATGGTTACAATACCACATACATTGGCTAATAAGAGACCCAAAGCATCTTAATAGTTTGAGGAAGTCATAGAATTAAAAAATTATCCACCTGAGAAGAGGCTGCATAACAATCCCAATCCAAGAGAAAGCTCACAAGCACCTACGATAATGAGCCATAAGTCAGAGTCTTTGGAAAATCAGGTACTTTTCTCTCCTTATCTTCTGTCATATCATTCTTTGGTTAACCGTATTGCATCCACATCACCAATCACCTCAAGTGTCAGCCTACAATTTTTTTGCTTCCACCTCAACAAGGGGTTCCCATCAATCTTCCATCTCTATAATGGGATGAGTAGCTTTTACTCCCCCATAGTCTTTACCATCTTTTGATAGGGTCTAATCTCAACCTGCCATCGTAAACCCTTTTTCTTCTATCATGTCAACTCCTACTCAACCTTCTCAACAAGTGGTAACCTTTGTGTCTCCACTACTACCACCGTCCCCTATGATTACTTTCGTCCCTCCCCTAACTGGAACCTAGTATGGAATTCCCCCTTTCTGCCCATTAATGGCAACTCTACAAAAGAAAGCATCATTTGAGTCCATAATTATTTTTTTCCATTTTTCCCTTCGTCCTAGTGCACCCTTTTTCATTGAGCAAATTAGATCGGTAGAATTTTATTTTGCATAAAATACCATGGCTAAGGTAGGGTGGGCTAAAAGAGCCCTAAAAAGGAAATAAAAGGATGCCACAAAGTTTGCTAAGTCATGCATACAAACCCTCTTTAATGAGGTTAAAGTATCAATAAAGTTTACATCTATGTGCCCAATATCATCAAACGTCAAGGGAAGATGCAACTTAGGGATTATACAATCCATGTTGTAGGGCTCAATCTATACTTAGCCCAACCACAGGACAAAGTCGAGCTGATGGAGAAAACTCAGAGGGTTGTGGTGACAGAATTTTTGAAGAATAGTCTTCAACTGAAGAATAAGGAAGAGGAGCTCAAGAATGTTAAAAGAAAGAATGGGGATCTTGCAAAAGAAGGAAGAGATCAACGATGTTGAGATTGTATGCTTGTCTCAACAAGCGTAGGAATATAATGTCAAAATTGAGGAGGAACTTGCAAGGTTCTAGTCTGAGGATCCCAACCTAGTTACCAACCTACAATAGAAGAACCAAGAGCTTCATGAGTGGTTGGATGAAGTGGAGAAGGAAGCAAAAGAAAAGAATCGGGAGCTTTAAAACCAAGAGGTTGAATTTGAAAAAGAGATCAGGGAATTGAAGATGTCTCTAGAAAAGGAATCTGGATCCCAAGGTCAAGTAGAGGAGCTACTGAGAAGAAAGGATATAGAGTTAACAACTCTACAAGAACAACTCAATGCATAAGGAAATAAGCTTGATAAGTTGATGGAGGAAATCGGGTCGAAGGAGGTTGAGGTAATTCTTCTAAAAATTCTCACTAGGCCTCTGTTCCTTAATTAGATCTCCTTTTGGTGGTTCAGTAATTATATGTCTCCTACTAGGAGAAATTCAAGTCTTCTTGTTTATCCCTGCAACTAACAAAAAAAATCATGGCAGATGCGGTAGGTTTGAGTAGGGAGCTGCGCGGGAAAATTGAACAAATTTTGCAATACATTGTTGAGAGGGTTCTCAAGGCTGAGAAATTGTTGGGCAAGTTGTATAAGGTAAAAAATACAGACTTGGTAGGAGCAGGGATAGAAAAGTGGAGGTCGACTGCCAAGAAGGAAAAGGAATTTAGCTATTACCTTTAGATGATCCTCTAGGATAATACTTGTCTGGCCTCCCTGAGTCTAACTATGAATAGTATGTAGGTGTAGTTTTCTCATTTGACTCAATTGGGTTTTCCTTCTTCGTTTCTCTTTGATAGTTTAGTGGCCATAGCGAAGCATATTACGACAAGGATCAAGTAAAAATAAGAGGATCTATCTTCTTTCCAATCATTCTTGAATCAGCCTCCCATGACAACAAATATTGAAAACACTATTGATCTAGTGGCGTGGCTTCTGTTCTAGTTTGAGTTTAGGACCAATGTCTCCATGGAGCTTCCTTTTAAATAAATTATCGATCTACATGAGGTGCACTAGAATCTACATGCCTTATCGATGCCATCTAAGGCTGACTAGCTGCATCTATAGATAGCCCTTTCAAAGCTCTGATGTCTACCAAATGGATAAATCTTTGGTCTTTGAACCAATATTTTGGTTTCTCTTTGTAGGTGAAATGCCTTTGATATAATACATAAGCTGTGAATTTAATAATCCTTGAAGCTCCCTTCAAGTTAAGTTTTATTTGGCTTTGCATAAGCCTTGACTACCCATGTTATATTTACAATTTTCTAGACTCCTACTGAGGTCATGCCTTAATCCACTTGCACCATGTATCAGTAGCACATGCCTTTGAAAAAAATCTCCCCTTTGTTTCATCTCCAAGCTCCGCTCGTGTGCCACATTGCATAGACTCTTAGATGCCTTTTTGGGTGGGCCCTGCAATAAGAATCCTCTGCCAAAGTTGTGCCACATGTCATCTTTGTGAGTATTTCATCTCAAGGAAATGAAATATTAATGAAGGCCCCTACATCTGCTCCACATGTCACCTCTTTAGGAAACTTGGTCTCAAGGGAAGGAGGAATGAATACGAGGCTTTGCTTCTTAGCCATGTGTCCTAACTGATTCTCCAGATGGTTAGACACATATTCATGAGAATTTTGTTGCTTCCCCTCTAGGATCACAACCATCATTTTCTGTAGAGCACACTTTGTTTGAGCAAACTCAAGGATCTTTTTGTTGTGATTTTTCTTTGAGAATAATTTTTGGGGTGGTAAAACTCATGCTTGAGAAATATTTTCATTTATTAGTTGTCAAGTGATGGAGGGGTCTATATATATTGTTATGACTCTTTGAGGATGGGTTTGAAAATATAAAAAGAGAGCATTGAAGAACTCTAGGCCTTTGTATTGTTTTATTATTATTTTATTAATAATTACAGAATATGATTATTTATCTAGCCTCTTTGTTTCTTAGTTAATAGATAATATATTATACTGTGTTTTTTGTTGTAATGAGTAGTTTATCTGCACGACTTTTACAATTTTAATATAAATTTGTTGTATATATAGGTTATATAGAAGTTATATTGTGTTATTTCATTGACTTATGATTTCTTCTATGCTTTTTGTTATTTTTGGACATACAAATTGTTGAACTAGCCCTCAAACCTCGTCCGGCAGGAAGGTTTCCCATGCCTATATACACAACTACACAACAATCAAAATTTAGGGAGCCCAAATGCTACCTCACAATTTTCTTAAATATATGTCAGATACACAAGAATTCATGGAAATAATGTGGCAACTAGATTCCATGGATAAGGAAAACTTCATAAAATCATGGAAGGCATCCCTTGTGAGCCTTGACTGTGGATTTTCTTATTTCACTTGCACCTCAAAGGAGGCAATTAAGAGGTTTGGCTCTCCTTTAAATAATTATAGATTGAGAAAAGAAATCACAAGGTTTTTTGATGCTAAAGGGGTGATTTTTGCGAAGAGAAGAGCAAGGGGGTTATAAGGGAGATGCCATCAGTTCCTTTTTCAAGAGGGTGTGATTAGAAATTTATCTTCTAATGAGGAAGTTATAGAAGGAAAGATGCATGGAAGAGGATATATACAATTGAAGAAAGGATGTTGAAGGAAAATTATTTCTATGTGAATTGCAAATTTTAGGGGGAAAGAGGATTCCCTAAAGGCTTCTAGGGTTTTCACCTAGAAGCTAGAGGGAGGGAGAACTCTTCCATGCTATAAAACTTGGAATTTCATTCAATGTTCATTGATAAATGTGATTTGAAGTGTATCTATCTGAAGGACCTAAATGCAATAAACTGAAAACAAAAAAATAGGCTAAATATTGAAAGCAAACTAATGAAACTTAGGTTATTTGAAAACACATGATGATATGCAAAAGGATAGAATAGTGACTATACAAGACAAGATAAGAGAACATATTAGAAAAGTGCACCTAGAAACTACAAAGGGCTGAAGTGGAAATTGCAAAAGCCAATGGAATTCTAGAAAATCATCTTTTTACGCTAATTGGGACACTTACGCCAAGCTATGTGACTTAGTCCTAGTTTTGGAAAACTACTCCAAGCTCCATTCCAGCCAACTAGGCATCCAAATTGTCAAAAATCCCTGATAGAATCATGTAGTGGGACTAAGTCACCACTATTGGCGACTTATTCCATTCTAGATTTTTTGAGAATTAGAAATTGGAAACATAAGCCTATAGTGTTCAATCTCCTTTCTCACTGAAATCCAGGTCCAAATCTACAAGATCACCTATAAAAAAGAATATATTTTCATTTCTAATGTGGATTTTTCCTTGGTCAAACCCCTAGTTGGTATTTAAACTTTGAAAGAGATAATAAATTTGCATAATACCCTAGCCCTAAGTGTGTCTAAGACTAGGAAATCTAAACCATGATGCAACCCTATTCTAATGTGCAATAATAAGATGCATAAATGAAACTAGAATAATGCAAGACTCATCCTAAGAGACCTAGATCATATTAGAGATGAACCTTAATGACATGAAAACCTTCCTTAGGCTAAAGATAGAGGGAAAATAGAAGGTGCAACCACTTTCAAAACAAGTCTTTATATTGATTTTATGGCTAGTTGCATCTCCTTAGCCTAGATCTTCTCCATGATTCTCCATAGACATCCATGATCAACCCTTTGTAATGTGAGATATTGACTTAAAAGTAAGCTTTAAGACTAGAAAAAACCCTAGTTTTCTACCCCAAGGTTCCACTTTGTTCTGGAAAGAGTAATGAATCTTCTTGTGGAAGATATTCAACACTTGATTCTTGAGTTTTCTTGTGAAAAATGACTAAAGGTTGTGAAAAATGACCTAAAAACGTGTATTTATAAGCAACAATACCTAATTGTCGGTTATTTTTACCTAAGAGGCCAACACACATCAAGAATTTTATCAATTCAAAGATTTTTCTACTAAAAAATGTAAATAACCCTAAAAGGGACTAAGTCACCACCTTGGGCGACTTAGTTCCACTAGGGGTTTTTTAGGTAGTCCCACTTGATTGAGTTTAATACTATTTATTAGGACTTGTATGATTTATTAGGTGAAACATGCCTCAAAGTCAAAGATAACGAATCTTAGGGGCCTATAAATGTTGTTTTAGGAGAGTGATTGATGCAAGGGTGTCTAATGTAGAACCAAATTAGGCACAAAATTGTCCTTTTCTTTAAAGGTATACAATTTTTGGTGGCACATTTAACCCCCACTTTAGCACCCATATGACTTTGCATGCATATGTAAACTAAAGGACTCTAAATAATGTAATTTGTTTCATAAAAGGATACTCATTCAAAGGTGGGAGAATGAAGCCCACAATGTAGTTGTCTACAAAACCGCAACGTTAGGAACCACATCCTGAAACACAAACTCGTTAGTTGTCCAAAAGTCATCTTATATAATTCCTAAAAATGAAATTTGAGGGTAGATGTATTCCCCCCCTTGATTCTATTTTCTTTATGGAGGTGGAATCAAGGTGGAAATCTAGCCACATTGAATGAGAACATGTATATTGGAGGAAATTTCCAAGTACCATGCCACATAACGATAGGTGATTGATGACGTAGAGTGTGGAAGCATGATTTTGATGCAACAAATGGCATCAAAAACAAAGTTCAATAGTACCGGTTATATTGTTTTGAATGAAATGCACTCTAATATGTCTAAGAGAGTTAAAGTACAAATGTGCTTACATGAGAATGAGAAAGAGTGAAAAAGGAAGTTATTTGTCACTTGTTCATTTTACCTTCTTGTAGCTTGAAAGTAACAAGAGAAGAGTGAAAGATGCCTAGCAGAAGAGACTTCATGCCAACGAGATTGGGCATACTACAGGACCAGGTGGTAGACAAAGACCATTATCATGAGTGAGTCAGTTATTCTACCTTCATATTGTGATTTTTTAATTATTGAATGATTTATATGCATATCTAGGTTAATTTAGGATATTGGAAAAAAGTTGCCAAATTGTCTCTTTTTCCTAACAAAATGTCCCTTTTGTTCGCAAAGTGTCCCTTTTGTTCACAAAGTGTCCCACTTTTTTGCAGTGTCTTGTTTCTTCATGAAGTGTCCCAAAAGGGTTCTAAAGTGTCTAGGGCCTTAAAGAAAGCCAACTAGGACAACATTAGTACACTTTCATGATGAATTAGAGTAAAATTGAAGATATTAGATGATTTATAGAGCATATTTTGATGTTTTTGATAGGTACCCACCCGTTCATGACAATGTTTAAGTGGGAGACACTTAAGCTTTTAGAGAGATTTAGACCCTACTTTCTCAGTACAGGACACAAAGCATTTATTTGGCCTTGGGGATCTATTGGGCATACCTCATGCCCCCCATGAGGTACCATGATGCGATGTTGATGGCATTATGCAAGTGGTACAATGCAGATACATTCAACTTCCACCTGCCGATTGGAGACTCTAAAGGACATGCACTGTATACTCTGAGTCCCTATTTGGGGGGAGAAAGTTTTCTTCCAAAGAGACCATACCTTTCATGAACTATGGGCTGATATATAGTACTGTCAAGATGGGTTGGTTAACGATGAGAGGGTGATAGGGTGGATCGACCTGGAGATGTTATTTTATTCACGATTGTTAGTTCTTAGATGAATAATGATGCATACTGTCACATTAGCACACCTTCTAGGTGGACGTGCAACACACCTTGAGGGTGGAATAGTGCATCTAATATGGGGGATGGTAGAGTATAGGACAGTATATGCTTGGGGACGTTTTATCCTTGCACACTTGTATTACGATTTGGGATGGTTTGTGTTTCGATAGGTAGATAGTATGGTGCATTGTACACTTCTTGAGGTTTGGTTTCTAGAGCATATCACATGCATGAGCCCTACTGGCTTCCCATGTCCTACAATAGTTGAGTATCCTTGGGCCTTTGTCTATCCTCTATGGTGGTTATGGAAGTATTGAGATTTGTATGTTTGGTGAGAGAGGTTCAACCAACTAGAGGAGGATGAGATCTTATGGATACCTTATTAGCTTACTCTGAAATGGCCGAACTACAATAGATAGATGAGGAGACTATAGTTGGATATATTTCTTATTGGTTTCCATAATCACATAATACATCCCTTCTACTATGATCAAGTCATGTGGTAGTTTGGATAGATTCAAAGGCCACCCACGAAATGATCATATTTCATGAGATCTATATGAAGTGCTCGATGACTAGGTGATACAACATGGTTCACTCTAGACGACGTTGTTCAGAGTGATTGGTTTCTCTGATCATGATCAACCACTAGTCTCTGACAGAGACGACATCGGTGCCACATGCGATCAGAAGGTTGTGTGTTCAATTCATGTTAGGTTCACCAAAATGAACCACAAATTTTAGGGGAAAGATGATTCCCCAAAGGTTTCTAGGGTTTCCACCTAGAAGGTAGAGGGGGAGAGAACTCTTTCATGCTCTAAAACTTGGAAGTTCATTCAATGTGGTTTGCCAAATGTGATTTCAAGTGTATCTATATGATGAACCGGAATGCAATGAACTGGAAACAAAAAAATAGGCTAATTATCAAATGCAAACTAATGAAACTTAGGTTATCTCAAAACACATGATGATATTCAAAAAGATAGAATAGAGACTATACACCACAAGATAAGAGAATAAAAAAAAAAAAATTCACCTAGAATCTACCAAGGGCTAAAGTGGAAATTGTAGAATCCCCTGAAATTCTGGAAAATCTATTTTTTAGGCCTATTGGGACACTTACGTTAAGTTGGGTGACTTAGTCCTAGTTCAAGAAAACTGCTCCAGGCTCCATTCCAGCCAACTGGGTATCCAAATCTTCAAAAATCCCTGATAGAATCATGCAGTGGAACTAAGTCACCACTACTAGTGACTTAGTCCATTGTAGCTTTTCTGAGAATCGAAAAGGTGAAACAAAAGCTTGTAGTCTGCAATCTGATTTCTCACTAAAATCTAGGTCTGGATACACAAGGTCACCTAAAAAACATAATATATTTTGGTTTCTAATGTGGGGTTTTCCTTGGTCAAACCCCTAGTTGGTATGTAAACTTTGAAAGAGATAAGAAATCTAGATAAAACCTTAGCCCTAAGTGTTTCTAAGATGGGGAAATCTTAAGTATGATGCAACCGTATTCTAATGTGTAAGAATAAGATGCATAAACAAAACTATAATAATGCAAGAATCATTGTAAGAGACCTAGATCACATTAGTGATGAATCTTAATGACATGCAAACCTTCCTTAGGTAGAAGATAGAGATAAAATGGAAGATGGAATGACTTTGAAAACAAGTCTTTAGGTTGGTTTGATGGCTAGTTTCATCTCCTCAACCTAGAATTATCCATGATTCTCCATAGACATCCATTATCAACCCTTTTCCATGCGATATCTTGAGTGACAAGAGAGCTTCAAAACCTAAAAAAACCCTAGTTTGCTACCCCAAGCTTCAACTTTGGTGTAGAAAGAGTAATGAATCTTCTTGTGGAAGATATTCAACACTTGATTCTTGAGTTTGCTTGTTAAAAACGACTGAAGGTTGTGGAAAATGACCTAAAACCATGTATTTATAAGAAACAATACCTAATTGTCAGTTATATTGACCAAAGAGGCCAACACCCATCGAGAATTTTTATCAAGTTGGAGATTTTTCTACTCAAAAATGCAAATAACCTTAAAAGGGACTAAGTTGCCAGCTTGGGTGACTTAGTCCCACTATGGGTTTTTGAGGTGAGATTTGTGATATTTGAGTGATTTTAATGTTGTTTTTTGGGGTCACTTGTATGATTTCTTACGTGAAATAGGCCTTAACGTCAAAGATAATGAGTCTTAGGGGCCTATGAATGCTATTTTAGGAGAGTGATTGATGCAAGGGTCTCTAAAGTAGGACCAAATTAGGCACAAAATTTTCCTTTTCTTCAAAGGTATACAATTTTTCATGAGACATTTAGCCCACACTTTATCACCCATATGACTTTATGTGCATATTTAAGCTAAAGGACACTAAACAATGCACTTTGTTTTATAAAATGTTACACATTCAACGGTGGGAGAATGAAGCTCCTAGTGTAGTTCTCTGCAAAACCACAAAATTACAAACCACATCCTACAATACAAACTTGTTAGCTGTCAAAAAATCCTCTTATCTAATTCCTAGAAATCACATTTGGTGGTAGATTTATGCCCCGCCTTGATTCTGCTTGCTTTATGGAGGTGGAATCAAGGTAGCAATCTAGCCACATCGAATGAGGACACATATATTGAAGAGAATTTCCAAGTACCATGCAACATAATGATAGGTGTTTGATGATGTATTGTGTGGAAACATGATTTTGACCAAATGAACGACATCAAAAATACAATTCACTAGCACTAGTTATATTTTTCTGAATGAAAATCACTTTAATATGTCTAAGAGAGTAAAAGTACCAATGTGCTTACATGAGAATGAGAAAGAGTAAAATGAGTGAAAAATGAAGTAATTTGTCACTTACTTTTTCATTTTACCTTCTTGTAGCTTGAGAGTGACAAGGGAAGAGTGAAATATTCCTAGCAAAAGAGAATTCATACCTACAAGACTAGACATACTCTACGACCAGGTGGCACATGGAAAGTGTTATCACAACGTGAGTCAATTCTACTACTTTTGTATTGTGATTTTTCAATTATTGAATGATTTAAATATGATATCTAGGTTAATTTAGGAACTTGGTAAAAAGTTCACAAAGTGTCCCTTTTGTTCACAAAGTGTCCATTTTGTTCGCAAAGCGTCCCACTTTTTCATAAATTGTTTCCATTTCTTCATGAATTGTCCTAAAAGGGTTCTAAAGTGTCTAGGGCCTTTTAGAAAGCACAATCGGACAAGATTAGTACACTTTCATGATGAATTAGAGTAAAATTGAAGATATTAGATGATTTATAGAGAATATTTTGATGTTTTTCATAGGTACCCACCCATTTGCGACAACATCTAGGTGGGGAACAATTAATATTTTTGAGAGATTTAGCCCCCACTTTATCATTAGAGGATACAAAGCATTTGCAGGCTATGGGGATCTATTGGGTGTACCTCATGTCCCCCATGAGGTACCATGATATGATGTTCATGGCATTATGCGAGCGGTAGAATTTAGATACATGCACATTCCACCTACTGAATGGAGAGATGATAATCACTCTCTATGATGTGCACCATATGCTCTGAGACCCTATTTACAGTGGGGAGTGAGTTCGCTTCCAAAGAGACCATACCTTTCATGAGTAGTAAGCTGATATGTAGTACTATCTAGATGGGTTAGTTCATGATGAGAGGGTGATAGGGTGGATCAACTTAGCGATGTTACTCTATTCACGAGTGCTAACTTGGTTAGATGGATAATGATGCATACCGTCACATTATTACTCCTTCCAGATGGACGTGCAACACACCTTGAGGGCAGACTAGTTCATCTTATATGGGGGATGGCAGAGTACATGACAATATACGCTTGGGGACGTTGCATCCTTGCACACTTGTACTATGATTTGGGACAATTTTTGTTCTGGGAGGTAAATAGTATGGTGCATTGTACATTTCTTTAGTGTTGGCATGTGGAGCATATCACATGCATGAGGCCTACTAGCTTCTCATTTCCTACAAGATTTGGGTATCCTCGAGCCTTCGTCTATCCTCTACGATGGTTATGGGAGTATGTATATTTTCATGTTTGGAGAGTGAGGTTCGACTGACCGGAGGAGGATGAGATCTTATGCAGATAGTATCAACTAACACTGTAGTGGTCATACTACACTAGATAAATGAGGAGACTAAAGTTGATTTTTTTTTTGGGTGGTCGGCATGAACACATAGTATGTCCCCTCTACTATGATCAAATTATGCAGCAGTTTGGATAGATTCAGAGGCCAGCTAGGGCACAATAATCTTTCAAGAGATCTGTATAGAGTACTCAAAAACTAGGTGATACAACACGGTTCACTCTAGTCGATGTTGTCCACAGTGACTCTGATTTCTTTGATCATGATCAGCTATGAGTCTCCAACGCAAATGACATAAGTGCCACATGTGATCAAAAGGTTGTGTGTTCGATTCATGTCAAGTTCACCAAAATGAACCACAAATTTTAGGGGGATAGAGATTTCCCCAAAGGCTTCTAGGGTTTTCACCTAGAAGCTAGATGGGGAGAGAACTCTTTCACACTTTAAAACCTAGAAGTTCATTTAATGTTGATTGCTAAATGTGATTTCAAGTGTATCTATATGAAGTCCCTAAATGCAATGAATTGGAAACAAAAAAACAGGCTAATTATTGAATGCAAACTAATGAAACTTAGGTTATCTAAAAGCACATGATGATATGCAAAAGGATAGAATAGAGACTATACAAGACAAGAAAAGAGAATAGATAAGAAATTTGCATTGTGAAACTACCAAGGGGGTGATCCCACAATAGTGGTTTACAATTTTTGGCCAAACTGGACACTGCAATTATTATTTTTAACTAAATCTTCATATTTGGGCACCTATAGCGGCTAAACTGTGAGGAATTTGAAGATGATGAAAACTAGAGTCTCATCAAATTTTGTCTGTAGATTCTAAAAATATTTTTTTCAAAATTTTTGGAATCAGATTGCACTTTTTTTTTCATCTCCCATGAAAACTGGTTTTTTCCATAAAACAACATTTTTAAAAAGTGACGCTCACTATATACAACATAATTTTTTTGTGTAAAGGATAAAATTCTAATTTCTTCAAATTTAGATTTGTAACTACGATATCTAGCACTTGCATTTGGTCTGATAGTTTTTTATTGAATATTTTTTCCTTCATCAAGTTTCGAAGTCAAACCAATTGCAATTCAGACAAAGGCGGACTGTATACAACATAAATTTTTTTGTATGTATCGAAATTCAATTTTTATTTTTTTAATAGATCAAGGACATCAATACCCACCCTCAACATATTTTTAAAATTTTTATTTTGATAATCTTCTATTTTTTCCACATGTGCAAAACAGAGAGCTTGACTTTCGGAGAAAATCCTATGTTTAATAAAACTAAAAAAACACATACATAATAAAACCAAAAAATATTAAAATTTAATTCGTTGGGTAGATCATTCGGAGGACTACCATCTTCCAGTTGAGTTTGATTATTTTCCTCCATTTTCATCCTCAACCCGAGCTTCGAAGGGCAGAATTCTACTAAAATTTGGTGGAAGAGGGGGAGAAGGGCAAAAAAGGGGGGTTCAAGCGAACCCCCCTTCGCTTGAAAGGGTAAAGGGGGGTTCAACCCTTTTTTTTGAATTCCCCATAAGGGAACATGGCATCACAGGATTTGAGTGAACGCACCATGCAAAAGGGGGTTCACTCAAACTAGGGGTTCGACCAAACCCCTCTTTTGGGTTCGTGCAAACCCCCTAGTTCGAACGAACCCTTTAAGACATGAAATTTTCAATGCATGAGAATTTTCTCAAATTTCCTTCCTCATAAAAATTGTACACCACTATTATGGGTTTACCCAAGGGCTAAAGTGGAAATCCTAGAAGCCCTTGAAATTTTAGAAAATTTTCTTTTTAGGGCAATTGGGACACTTATGCCAAGTTGGGCGACTTAGTCCTGGTTCTGGAAAACTACCCTAGGCTCCATTCCAACTAACTGTTATCCAAATTTTCAAAACTATCTGATAGAATCATGTAGTGGGACTAAGTCACCACTACTAGCGAATTAGTCCTTTACATCTTTTTTGAGAATCGAAAAGTGGAAACATAAGCATGTTCTCTGCAATCTGCTTTCTCACTGATATCTAGGTCTAGATCCACAAGATCACCTACAAAACATAATATATTTTGACTTCTAATGTGGGTTTTTCCTTGGTCAAACCCCTAGTTGGTATTTAAAATTTGAAAGAGATAAGAAATCTATATAAAACCCTAGACCTAAGTGTGTCTACGACTAGGAAATATGAAGTATGATGCAACCCTATTCTAATGTGCAAGAATAAGATGCACAAATGAAACTAGAATAATGCATGACTTATTCTAAGATACCTAGATCACATTATAGAGTAATCTTAAAGACATGCAAACCTTCCTTAGGATGAAGATAGAGGGAAAATGGAAGATGGAACCACTTTGAAAAAAAATCTTTAGATTGATTTAATGGCTAGTTGCATCTCATCAACCTTGATTTCTACATGATTCTCCATACAAATCCATGATCAAACTTTTACAATGTGAGATCTTGAGTGACAAGTGAGCTTGAAGACCTACAAAAACCCTATTTTTTTGCCTTAAGATTCAACTTTTTTGTAGAAAGAGTATTGAATATTCTTATGGAAGATATTAAACACCTGATTCTTGAGTTTTCTTGTGAAAAATGAGTAAAGGTTGTGAAAAATGATCTAAAAACATGTATTTATAAGCAACAATACATATTGTCAGTTATTTTGACCTAAGAGGCTGACACCCATCAGGTATTTTTATCAAGTTAGAGATTTTCTTGCTAAAAAATGCAAATAACCCTAAAAGGGACTAAGTCACCACCTTGGGTGCCTTAGTTCCACCAGGGGTTTTTTATGTTGGATTTGTGATATTTGAGTGATTTTAATGCTATTTGTGAGGACTTGTATGATTTCTTATGTAAAACAGGCCTCAAAGTCAAAGATAATAAGTCTTAAGGGCTTATAAATGTTGTTTTAGGAGAGTGATTGATGCAAGGGTGTCTAAAGTAGGACCGAATTAGGCACAAAATTGTCCTTTTATTCAAAGATATACATTTTTTGGTGACATGCTATGTCAGCCCTTATTCTAAGATAGAGGATAATTTTGTGCAAGAAAAATTAATTCTTCGTGATTTTGATGCTAATAGCTTCTTTGAGAAAGTTATGCAACCTAAAATAAAGGCCAAGGTGGCCAAACAAAGCCATGATAAATAGTTGAGGAGCCAGGTGGCTCAATCCTTTTCTCAATGCATCCATGTGCAAATAAAAGAGACAGGTGAACAAATTGCAATGACTCCATTAGTGGCTTATTCAAAAAGTGAGAAGATTTGTGAGACTAAAGTTCATGATGTTTCTAGAGAGAACATTCCCATGGAGGTGGAAGTGGATCAAGAATTTCTTAAAGGAAAGAGGATGCCTTGAATGTAGTGGTTCCTCCTAGAAAATTTGTGAAGTGGGGATATAATGAGGCCAAGGATGATGATGTCAGGATAGATTCCTATGATGATTTCATGTGTGACAATGATTTTGTCAAGATTTGGGAATTCAGAGATTTTATCATCCATATAAAATGCTTTGACATTAAAAGGATAATTGAAGAAGAAAAATAGAAATTTAATCCCTCCTTTCATGAGGAAGCTAAGGAGAAGGAGGATAAAATAATATAGGAAGTTATTAATATGTCACTAGTAGATGCGAGGAAATTGGTGAAAGGAAGTGAGGTTCTCTTATTGCTTGGATGGGAATTATAATTTTCCATTGCACTAGATGCAATTAGGAAGGACACAGATTCCTCTGTTCCTGAGGAGATTTTTGATAGCAAATTTTTTGGCTCAAGTTTCAACCCTAAGCTACATACACTTTCAATTTGGTTCATGACACCAAACATAGGCAAACATGAGGTCATAAAATATGTGGAAAACGAGATTGGAGTAGTAATTGTTAAGAGGGATAAGAAAATGACTACCACTGCAGCTGCATAATTAATAATGCATGTTGCAATATTGAGTGTAGATACCACCAAAATTACAGAGACTAACTACAAAAAGTTGTTTGATAGATATGTTGCAAGTATGGATGTGTTTAGTGGTGTTGTCATTGATGTCAACACAATTTAGGTTGAGTACAGATGGTACTTGTATAGTTGAGATACTAGGGAAGTGCTTAGAGTACATGGAGCTATATTATGAAGTTGTAGTTGTGTTTTTGCCAACTGATTTTGAAAAAAAATGAGAAATAATGAGGGTAGTGTTGATGTGTTTGTTCTGAGTGTGCTCCGGTATGGTGCTCTGCATTTCCTATGTGTTGACCTTATTCCTGTGCGGATCTGTAAGTGTGTTTATAAGCTTCAATGGATAGTATATCATGAGTTTTAGCTTCTAGTTTGATGGAGAGTAAAAGATGTGTTTCCCGGTGTGTGAACTGGTTTAAAAGAGCTATCTATTTATGGATTGGGAGAAATTTTTTGGCTCCATGGTGTTCTGATATTTGGTTTCAGATCTTGCGAATCTAGGAGATAACTCTATCTTATTATTTTTCTGTTTTGAGAAATTTTCTTGTGGTTTGGTGCTCCGAAAGACCTGCTCTAGAGCTCCTGTGTTTTGTTTGCTACTCCGATTGGACTGGTAGAGAGTTCTATGTGAATGAAGTTTTTTGTAATTGTTGCAGATGTACCTGAGGCATTCTCAGAGATGGAAAAATGTCTAGTGAAGTGTGTTGAGTGATCCACATGTGATTATGTTGCTAGAGATGCATGCACTTCAAAGATCATTGGTGTTTTCATTAGGTTTGGCGAACCTGGTGTCTACACGTTACATTAAGTGTTTTCATTGACTTAAGGAAGCATGTGATTGATTCAAGATGTTGTTTGGGTCCTAAATTAAATATGCAATTGGTCCTCTCTCATTCTTATCCACTGCGGGAATGTTGAGTAGCTAACCTAGTTTCAATTTGTAAATAAAATTGTATAGCCAACCTTGGAAAATATTTCTAGGGTTGAATATGGTATAAAATCAAATCAAGTTGTAGTGAATTTGATATCCATCCATCCACAAATCTAAAAAGTAAGTGAAGTGTGTGAACAAGTACAAAAAAAAGAGAGTGGAAGAGCGAATTGAGGCAATAGTACTTTAAGGTGTTAGATTCCTAAAAGCAGTGAGCTGATGGTGCCTACAATCTCCTGATAAAGTTGCAAATGTGTGGAACCCTAGTGGTGGATCTTCATTTATATTTTTTTTTTGTAGGAAGTGAGCCTCTTTTCTAGATAGTGATTCCTTTGAAGGTAGTGAGCCCTTGCATCTAGGAAATGAGCCTTTTTTAATCTGGCAAGTGAGCCCTTTGGAAGTGAGTCTTTGTATCTGGTATTGCATTATTACTATATTGTGAGTTAATCCTCACCGTAGTTTTTCCCTCATTAGGTTTTCCACATAAATCTAGTGTCTCTGGTGTTTGTTTTCTGTTATTTGAATTTCATGTTTACATTTAATAACAAATTGAATTTAAAGTGAAAAGATTAATTTTAGAAGTAAAGTGACTTGATAAAATTGATTCACCCCCCATGTCAGTTATCTTATGCATTTCAACAATTGGTATTAGAGCTTTGGTTCCTCAGTGAAAATATTAACCGCTTGAGGTAAATCAGATGGTGCACAAGTTGCAAATTCCTCTTTTTGATGGAGTTGATTGCATTGACTAGAAATAACATATGAGAAGTTAAATCTAATTTCACTTAGTTTCAATACCTGGAAAGCTGTGGAGACAAAGTATGTGATACCAGTAGGTAGTCCTTCCTCTGTTGATGAGATTGCAACTTATGAGGATAATGAAAAAGCAAGGTATAATATCTTCAGTGCTCTGTCTAAAACTGAAAGAACAAAATTTATTTCTCTAGCTACTGCTCATGAAGTATGGACAAAATTGAAAAACATTTATGAAGGGAATGATAGAGTAAATTTGTCAAGGAAACTAATTGCTAAGTGAAAATTTGAGAACTTGAGAATGGAAGATGGAGAAGACATTGCAAGCTATTATCAAAGAATTGAACTTATTGTAACTGAAATCAAGAATCAAGGTGGCACCATGTTAGATGAAGATATAATTGAGAAGATCTTGATGACCCTACCAGACAATTACAATGACAAAGTATTTTCTCTTGAAGAATCATATGATCCAAAGACATTTACTAAGGAGCATCTATTTGGTGTCCTGACTGGATTCGAGAATAGAAAATTTGCAAGAGAGAAGGAGAAGACTGAAACAACCTTTAAAGCAATGAAGATAGGAGATGAATCGGATAATGATGATTCAAAAGATTTGGAAGCAAATTTCACAAGGAGATTGAAGAAAGGTACTGGTAAATACAAAGGTAAGTTATCTTTCTAGTGTTTCAGTTGTGGAAATATTGGTCATTATGCATCAAGATGTCCTAATAGAGCTACACACAAGAAGAACAAGGATAATAGAAATAATCACAAGGATAAAAAGGATAGGAAGTTCAAGAAATTGTATTATGTCAAAGAAGATGCGGGAATTTATGATGATGAATCTGACTTTGAGGAGGATAAAAATGATTTTTTGTTTCTAGCCATGGAAAATTAATTTCTATCTACTAACTATGAAAGATATACAAACGAATCTAGTCCAGAGAGCAAGAAGGATGAAACAAAAGGTACTCTACTAACTTCTTTTCATGCTAGACAAGATGAATATTTTTTATGTAATTGACAGTGGATGTTCAAATCGTATGACTAGAGATAAGAGTAAATTTGCTAAACTTGAGAAGTATGATGGAGGAATAGTCATGTTTGGAGATGACTTTGGTGCTAAGATTGTTGGTAAATGAACAATTAGTTTTGATGGAAAACATAATACTGACGATGTTTACTATGTAAAAGGTTTAAGGCATAATCTCTTAAGTGTTGGAAAAATGTGGAACAAAAGTTTTAACCTTGCTTTAGGTTTCAAATAGGATGAAGCTTGAAGATGACAACACTAGGAAACATATCATTTGGTTGAAAGAAATGGTCAAATGCATCTCCCTAACATAGAGTCCATCATGCTCTTCTATTGGCATCAATCTTCAATCATGACATAAGACTTAATCAAAATTTGCAAATGAGCTTGAAGACCAACAAATTCAAATGTGGCAGAATGATCTCTTGCTTCTCTCTTCTTTTCATATTGCTTTCTAGTTTGAAATGGTAAAAAGACTAGGTATTTATCTACATTTCTCTAATTTCTCGAAAATTAGATCGTGAAAGCCGACATTTAAAATTTGAATTCCGAATGTTAAAATGTCATCTGTGACATATTAAAAATTGGTCCTTGAAAGAATAGGGGTTCCCATACACCCTAGGCCATATGGGTCCTAGCCCTATTTTCCAAGACACAAAGAATCGTGGACAAAGTATTAAGTCGATGGATTTGTTCAATGCTTGCAATTTCTTATAAAATGATCAACTAGACCTCAAAATGCATAATTTAGAAGATTATGACCTAGTTAGAAGATGTTAAAAATGTATAAATGTAAATGTCACTAAAATAAGTCCAAACTAAGCATGAAAGTGTACTAATATGTAAAAGGAATACATTTTTTTGATGCTAGAGAACCAACATCGAAAAGAAAGCCACATAACGCTCGATAAATACATGATCACGTACGTATAGATTTTTCTTTGAGTTGACATCCAAAACACCCATAAGCACTATCATTCAACGCGGAGTTCATAATTGGGTAACTTCTGCAGATTTTTAAAACAGTGAACAAATTACAACAACTTGCAGCTACAACATGATGTGACTACACAACTAGAATATGTAACACTGATAAGGATTTTAACGAATTAATATATACTTCACACTCAACTCATCTCTGATGAAATGTTCCATTTTTCTCGCTGTTAATGTGCCGATTTCTCATTGTCTGTATTACTTTTTACTGCATATCTTCACACGGATATGATCCACAATTCTGTCCTCACCCATCATCTATTTAAAATGGTTTGCCATCCTTTCTACAATCATTGGTACATATCCTTATAGACCATTACTAATCGTACACGATTGGAACAGGAGCATTAACACAATGGTCCAAGGTATTTTGCGTACGCTAGTCTACGTCGCCATGAATAGGTAAACAGAAGCAGCGCTGCGGGACTCAATTAAACCTGCAACTAGCAAACATAACCCGTGGTAAACACTCAGAAACAATGTGTATAAACTAGTGGTATTGCGTCAGTAGAGAGACACAACTTGGGTCAGGCAACTTGCAGAAGATACTGGGCATACAAAAACCATGTCCATAGAAAGGAGAAATTATAATAAAAGCCATGTCCACTTCTCCACTTGGAGGGTCCACATTCCATCGCTCTCTGCTCGCGTAACGAGTTCGATGCATTGCACCTGACAAATAAAAATTGGCAATGGACAAAGTGGGTATTCCAACTTTCTTATACCAATGCGGGGGCAGTTGATTTATCTAGTCTGTACTCGCATAGTTTAGCTGGGAGCGTTCTGTTCAGTGTATTTACTTTAATAGGTATGGATCGTCTCGAGGAAATTTTATGCTGCTATTATGTGTACGTCTGTTTGTTTTCTCCATTAAATTTTATATTGGTGATTCCCATTTACTGTCCAACTTGATGGGAACGTTCTAATGAGTAACATATCCTTTCTTAACGCGTAGCACAAAGCTCAATGCTTACTGACGTTTCTTTCGTTTCATTACACCAATATTTATATAGTATGGCTTATTCATGACTATTACAGGCACTCTGTTCACACTAACTTTTCCATTTGAAAGATCATTTCGAAATAGTTTACGATTGGCATAATTTATTATTTTTTATATATTCTAGTTTATTCGTGATTATTATCAGATGCTCTTTGTTTAAAATTATTGTTTTAGTTCCAAAATTCATTTCCAAACCGTTTAGGATTGACAGCAATTTAATTTTTAATGTGAATTAGAATGATCGTAAAATTCAAATCATTAAGTTTAAAACTTATTTTTTCACTTCATTTTATATATATTTATGTGAGGTATTGTCTCTGTTTTTAATTTCTTGAGATGTTTCTTATTAGTATTTTATTTATAATTATATATTATGTGATATATAGATCATGTTTATAAATATCTCACTAAGTGTTTATCAGTGTTTCAACTCTATTATTTTTTATTAAAAATATTGTTCTCACTATTTATTATGTCCATTTTATGATATTTTATTAAGCTCACTATTTGTTTAGATATGATTTTTTGTTTCTCTCCGTGTCTGTTTTTTGTTTTTGGTTGTGTTGAGATGTGTGTTTGGTGTTGTGACAAGATCCTTGTGAGAAAGTCTACCTGTTTTTTTATTTTGATTGTTTGTATTGGACGTACAAGAGGCATTATGCTCAAATGTTGTGAATGTTGTCTAAATTAGGTTGTATATTTTAAGATGCATATCTTATGATTTCTACATCTAGATTATCATTATTTTTATCTCACTTCTATCTTTATATATATCTAGATTATAAATGGATATTGTTATTACTATTTTTTGTATGGACGTACAAGAGCTATTATGCTCAAATTTTGTGAATGTTTTCTAGATTATGTTGTATATTTTAAGATGCATATGTTATGCTTTCTACATCTAGATTATCATTATTTTTATCTCACATCTATTTTTATATATATCTAGATTATAAATGGATATTGGTATTACTATTTTGGTATTATACATTATTATTGATTATCGTATTTTTATGTTTGAATAATGTGCTTTGATATTGATTCTTTTATTGTGATGATTATATGATGTATGTGTGTTATTGTATAGTTTTAATCATACACTTAGGTAGTAGTTATGGAGAATGATTTCTTGATTGAGGTGTCCTATCCTCAATTCATGGAGATTGAAAAACTTGATTGAGGAGTTCTATCCTCAATTTATTGAGATTGGATTCTCAATTCTCTTCTATATTATGTACATCTTTTCCATCTAAATTTAAAAAAATTGGTCTTATGCAAGTTCGTTTTATGTGCTTGATTAATCTATCTTTGTAGATCAACCAGTTTTATTAAGTAGAATCTGTGTGCATTTTTTTTCCATCTTCTAATGACCATTCTATGGATGAGAGGCTAGATTCTCTATTGAAAAGGGGTGACCTAATTAAAAAAAAAGAGGGGCATTTTTAATTCTCTACTCCATTAATTCTTGGTCTAACCACAAACTCGTCTGAGCCAAGGATGGATCTGCAACACCATTCTCCTTGGCAGATGCATCATTTTTTTGATCTAAGCCAATGCATTAAGGGGAGACCGATGCATTAATGAAATGTGCATCTAGAATGGCACAAGCAGAGATCTCTAGTTGAGGCACAAATTTTAGTTTGGAAGGCCCCTGTGGCATTTTGACTAGTTTTGGCTAAGATCTACATGTTATTGGCTAGAATTCGAGGGTATTTGAAGGTAGATTGGGGGTACCCTCTCAAAACTATAGTAGAAGAGGCAGAGAACAAACAAAAACAAAACTTAGACCAAAATTTTCACACACAAACAACATTAAAGATTATATTATATTAAAAAAAAAACTTCTTCTACAAAGCAGATGTTTCTGCAAATTTTCCTTCACTTTGCAATTCAGCCTTTCATTTCTTAACTTTTGTAACTTCAACTTGACTACTGCAGAGCCATATACATTCGCCTTCTTCCCCAAATACATCACACTCATTATTATAATATCACCCAACCAGCAAAAAAGATCAAAACAATAATAAGGACCAATACAATGTGCCCATAGAGACACGATCAAATCACAATAAAAATTGTCCAACAAAATTAATTATCCGTCCAAAAACATAAAAGACCGCCAGCGCACATCCCACTATCATCCGCCATCAGGAAATATATTATACTGCATTACTGCGGTGAAGGCATGTACAACAAGCAGTACCGTGGGGATTACCGTCCAACCATGAGAGTTTCAAGAGAGACCACAATGACTGTGGTAACAACATCGACACAGTCAACAGATGGCAAACGTTCGGAGCAAATGACCACACTACACCACAACGGGCATTTAGAGACAGAACCAAGGGAAAGAGGTAACACCACTCTGGCGGTTAACCGCACAATCGCAAAAAGAAGGCGGTTAGGCCGTGATAATGCAAAAGACAAAAAACGATGCCACCATGTCATCGTCGATAGTGAAGGGCAGGACCACGGTAATGCGGGCAACGTAGGGACAAACAACCGTGAACCCGCGGGGGAAGAGAGAAAGGTCACGATAGCCCGATAAGCACTGCCATACCGTGAGCAAGAAGAAATTTTTCGTGGGGGCGCAGTAGAAACTAGAGTGTCTCGAAGGAGTTGGGAGAAATTCCAACACTCCCCCTTCATCATAACTCCCGCAATAAATATGCCAAGTTAGTTCCAAATAAAATCCCTCGATCTATCTCAAAATGAAAGTGTTTCACTTCTCTCTCTAGATCTAAACCCAAAAAATGAACTCCCCGTTAAGTGTATCATGTGCAGTCTTCGATTTTCCATGTGGAACAACTTCTTGTGCCGATTGTTTGTCAGCTTCTCTCCATGATGCCTATGATCTCTTCAGGATCATTTGACCATTTTTTGCCTCTACAATTTATGACTTATGATTGCATGTAAGTCCTTAGACTTATTGTTTTCAACTTCAATTTTTCCATTCTTATCCACAATCTGCAACTTTTTGATAGAACCTTCTTCATGGTTATAATTTTTGAACTTTGGACTATTTGACAGTCTTAAATCTCCTTGAATCTTCTTGTTCACTAAGCTGGATGCATATTTTTAATCTTTTCAATTCATTCTGATATCTTCCTTCCAAGGAATGGAACTTCCTGACTCATCAATCAAATAATTTCATTTCCATTAGTAAAGCACTTGTGGCTTCCTATAGAAATCCCCTTTTTTTTTAAAAAAACTCATTTTTAATCTACCCTCTTCACAAATTTCTATCAACTGCCTTCTAGCAATAACATACAAGTCTTCTGACATGATTGATAAACATTTTATAATTTTTGGATTTACCAAATTTTACATAGCAACATAGCATCAACATTCCTTTGAATTTGGCCCTTTAGATCTATAGCACTTAACACACTCTTTGGGAAATCAATCAAATCTTCATACAACACTTTAAGCATTCTTTTCTCAACAGCAATCTTTTTCTTGATAGCTTCATTAGTTGTTGATGGCTTACAAAAATAATATCCAGTTCTTCAATATTAACACGAGCTATGATCTCTAATTTTTCAAGTCTATAAGGCCTCTTTTCTTGGGCAGCTTGCATGACAACTGTAATCAACCCTATCTCCTTGAATCTGGACATATCTAGATCAGAAATTTCCATCGACAGTATTTTTCAACAGAAAAATTAAATTTCTCTCTTTTCCTCTAACAGCTGCAGCTGTGAACTCGTTTTCATTCATTCTTCTGATGAGGTCTTTTCTCCACAGTCAAATTTTATTACCATTTCTTTTCATGACAGACTTCTCATGCCTTCTTTTTAAAGCATCCATAATCATCACCTTAACTAATTCTTGTAACAGTTGTAGTTGTACCTCAATTGAATTTTTATATCACTTTACACAAGACCCATATATACTCAAACTTAGAAGTACTTGAGACTTCATCTTGCATAAATTTGTTCCTTGATTTCAGCAATGTTTTCTCACTTTTCAAGACAGACAAAATTTTCAACATACAAAAATAAAGCCATTCATCTTACCCTTTCCACTGCAACTATAGTTTCAACATTTTTTGTATCAAGTCTTCAAAATATTAACAAGGTACTTTCACAATCTTAAGATGTCTCATTAGACATCAATTTCTTTTTACTCATGATGGTTTCTATTTCTTTTGAACTTTCAAACCTCTCAGAATTTTTATGAACTTTCACATATGAGCACTTATATAGTCTTTTAAACATACATGTTAGCTTGTGCCAACCTGAGTCACAAATCCATCCATAGTCCATCTTTATAACTTCTGAATCGGATTCATTCTTTGATATTCTACTCTAGCGCTTTTCCTCACAATGATTTTTCGAACCACATAGACTGCAAGGGTGAACAACCCAACACTTCTCCTTGGTGTGTCCTTTTCTATGACAATGTGAACACTCATTACTCTTCATTTCTTTAACAAACTTACCTGCACTTTTAGCAGCAATTCCTATTCTTGGGACATAACCGAGACCTTCAAACTTCGGCCTCATTGTAGCCTCAATTGCCTCTCTCATTACTTGTTCTTGTTTGCCTAGACCTTGTCCTATATAACCCATTATTTTCATAATTTTCAACCCTGCATTATCCTCAAAACAAGCAACATCTTCTACCGATTTTAACACTTTATTATAGCTAGCCATATTTGCAAATTCATCAACATGTTCATCTTGACACTTTTTATTACCAGCATTTTGAAGAGATACAAATTTTCCAAATGAAATACTGAAATCTTTTGTGTCACATGAGACATCACAAACTGAAAGTTTTGTTTTCACATAATCATTACATGCTAAGATTAATTTATCATTTTATTCTTTCAATTTTATGATTTCCTTCAGTTGTGAATATTTTTTCTATTGTACTCTTTTTAAAATCTCTTCCGAATCTTCATTCTTTTTCTTTCTCTCTTCAAACACCTTTATTCTTTGTTCAAACTCCTCATTTCTTTTCTTAATTTCTTCAAAATATTTCAACCTATATTCTAACTCTTCATTTCTAGACTTAACCTTTCTAAGTTCTTTCTCAAGATCATCATTTTCATCTAACAACAGACACTTTTCTTTCAACAGATCTAAATTATTCTTTCAATAAAGCACCCATTGTCCTTTTTAACAATACCTAGCTCATCTTTAAGCACTATTAATTCATTTCTAAAACATCTTTTGCAGATGTCAAATTTTCATTTACTTTCTTAACCCTTTTTCCTACTTTCCCCATTTGTAATAGGAAGTTTCAGCTTACCTCTTTTGAACTTGTTCTAGGGATATAGCAGCTTCATTGAGCTTTAATCTTCTTCAACCTCTATTTTTCACTTGTTCAGAAACTAGGTCTGCAATACTCCGTTTGTTTTGGAAACTGGTTTTCTACATAGTCTTTTTCTTTAACTCAACTTCTTTTTTTGACAATTCACAACAACTATCTTCGCAATTATGAGAGCCACCTTGTAACATCTTCTTCTTTCTTGTAGGCTTCTTCACAAATTCTCTTGTGAGTGTAACTTCTTCTCTTTGTTTTAACATATAGCTCCTCTGGCTCTTCACAATAATTCTTCTTCAAGCATTTTTACTTCAATCCTCTAATGTTCTCAAAGGTCTGCAACCTTCTACTCAACAACCAATCATAAACATTTGATATTTCCTAACCCCAGACTAGCTTTTGAGACTTTGCAGTCATAACACCTATTTTTGACTCAAACACTAGATGGATTCCTAGACACTCTATGGATTTTCATCAAATGCATAACACATGAACCTCTACTCCCAGTGAGCCTAACCATTCATGCCTCTTCAAACGACTCATAAGGCAACCATAGTCTTTTTGTTTCTCTTCAAATCTCTCTCAGGCTGCTTGACCTAACTCTTATTCTAGTGGGAGACCTACACAAATTATTTTACCTTTACAGCATAACTTACTTTCATGAGCAAAAACAACAATCTATTCATGGACTAGTTGATAGGTATAGTATGTTCTACACAAGACTTGATAGCTTCATACCACTACAATGGATGCTCACTTCCTTTATCTAACCTGACTCTTGTATCTCCTTGAGATAGGAGGCTCTACAAAAACATCTATTTGATCAACTACCATACATGTTTGTTAAACTGGTAGAAACACATCTTACAACTTTCTCAATCTAGCCATTGACTACTTCACACAGATTCAAGATTAGCTCTGATACCACTTTGTAGGAGAAGAGGCAGAGAACAAATAAAAACAAAACTTAGACCAAAGTTTTCACACACATACCACATTAAAGATTATAGTATATTACAAAAAAAAACTTCTTCTACAGAGCAACTCCTGCTGCAAATTTTCCTTCACTTTGCAATTCATCCTTTCATTTCTTAAATTTTGTAACTTCAACTTGACTATTGCATAGCCATATACATTCACCTTCTTCCCCCAATACATCACACTCATTATTATCGTATCACCCAGCCAACAAAAAATATCAAAACAATAATAAAGACCAATACAATGTGCCCATAGAGACATGATCAAATCACAATAAAAACTATCCAACGAAATTAATTATCCATCCAAAAAAATAAAAGACCACCCGTGCACATCCCACTATCATCCACCATCAGGAAATATGTTATATCACATTACCGTGGTGAAGGAACGTATAGCAAGTGGTACCGTGGGGGTTACCGCCCAACTACGATAGTTTCAGGAGAGACCACGGTGACCGTGGTAATAGTATAGGCATAATCAATAGATAGAAAACATTCGGAGCAAACGACCACACCGCACCACCGCGGGTGGTTAGAGACAAAACCGCGGGATAGAGGTAACACCGCTTTGGAGGTTAACCACACAACTGCAGATAGAAGGCGGTTAGGCCACGGTAACGCGACAGACAAAGAATGATGCCACCGCATCACTACCAATGGTGAAGAGCAGGACCGTGGTAATATGGGGGATGTAGGGACAGACAACTATGAACCCACAAGGAGGAGAGAGAAAGGTTGCAATAGCTCGGTAAGCACCGCCAAACCTCGAGCAGGAAGAAAGTTGGCACGGGGGTGCAGTAGAAACTGTAGTGTCTCGTGGGAGTTGGGAGAAATTCCAACATAAACCCCAATTGAGAGATCAAAGGCACATGTTTCTCTTGTTTGGAGGCATGATCTGGGTATCGGTTCATATCTTCTCACCATTTTTTTTGCATTCGATTAGCTGTTGGAAGCATCAATCTGAAAGCCAAGGGATTATCGATTAGAGGCATGATCTGGTTTGTGGAGGATTTTTTTTTCACATGGGAGCCATGATTTTCCCTCTGTGGGTAGTGAATAAACTCCTTTCATTTCGGTTGATAACTCTTTCATTGTAGGTCAATTTGGGAGTGAGGGTGACGAGGGAAGGAGAAATCTGTGCTGGAACAATTTTCTTCTGCAAAAAGATCGATTATGGTGGGAAAAGTTGTGTTATGAAGGTTGATAAGCCTGTGATTGGGTCATGGTCTTTGACTACGAGTCTTCCTATAATCAAGCAGCAACCTTGCATTCACATGGCCTACCATAGATAGGGTTTACCAATGTACACACAGATCACACCAATCAAGGCGTGTGAACTCAAGCAAATTGGAACTTAACGAGGACTTCAAATTGTGCTACGTGTTGTACCAAATCTTCCAAATCTGCATGGAAGGTATTCTAGTAAACTGCAATGGGTGACAAGCTTGAACTAGTCCAAGGGTTTAATTAGGTTGTATTTTTCCTCTCTCTAGCTTTCTTTAAAATATTTGATATTTCCCAACCTTGTAAATGCAAAATTTTATGTGTGAATTTGCAATAGAATGAAAATTTAAAAATACTTCTCCTAAAGTGCTTATTTTTAAAATTCTATTCAATGATTGTGATTTCACACTAATATAAAGTGCCTTTTTCATAATCATTCTTGTATGCAATATATGCACTAAAATAAAGTGCCAAATAGGGGGAAAATGAAAAATATTAAAAAAGGGGGCTATATTAGAGAAGAGTTGTGATACTCTAATTTTTTTTTCTCAAAATACTAAAAAGTTGTAAACCTAAACAAGCATGGATTACAATCATGTAATTAACCCTCTCACACCTTTTAACTACCATGAGTGGAAGTTGCATGTACAACATACACTCAAGAACAAAGGTTTGTATAGAGTTACAATGGGTACTGAAAAAGAACCAAGTGTTGCCAAGGACAAGGAAAAGTGGTACAATAAGTGTGACCAAGCCTTTGGATTCTTGTGTTTATGTCTTTTGAAAGGACTTTTATTTCATGTGGAGGAGTCGAAAACCCCAGATGAAGTATGGTGAGCTCTTGAAAATTTATTTGGGAAAGTTGATGATATTAAAGGCCATGAGATAGAAAATGAATTAATCAGCTTAAGTCCAAGTAATTATCCAACATTACAAGAATATTTCACCAAATTTAAATCACTTCACCAATAAGTTAAGGAATGTGGAATTGAGATTAAAGATAATCAACTCATCTTATCAACTCTTTCCAAACTGGGATCTTCTTATTCAATTTTTGTGTCAACATTCTACTCTACAAAATGTGCTTTGGGTTATAATTGGTCTATGCCAAATATATATGACTTTATTGCTAATTTGGTTAGAGAACAAGATAAAATCATGCAAATGGGGGCCATAGTATCCTACAAGACACATGATTTAGTAGGAGAAATTGTAAAATTTGAAGGATTGACAAACAAAAATGAAGTAAGGAAAGATAAAGAAATATAAAAGGGAAAATCACAGAAGGAGGAAAATACTAAGAAATATGTCAAGTGTTCCTTTTTTATGAAATTGAGGCATAATGAACTTGAATCTATGAGGAAAAAAATAAATTATCTTACTCAAATCATTGAGGAAAGTAAGATTGTAAATTTTGGATATTCATCATCTACAGACACTAAAAAGGGAAAAGAGAACTCAAAAGGACATGCTGTCTAAGTTATTTCAAGTTCTATTGTTTTACTTCTCTTGTTTTGTAAAATGTCTATTATTACTCTCTTTTTGGAGGATATTGTTTTTCCCATTGGGTTTTCTATCTTTCTCCACTTTATTTGAGATTTTGCATTGTAAATGAGTACCTAATTAGGCCTTGTTGTTAAGACTCAAATTTCCATTGTTTTGTGTGCCCACCTAAGTTATGCTTAAGGGGGATGTTAGTGTATAGTTTTAATCATACACTTAGGCAGTAGTCATGGATATTGATTTCTTGATTGAGGAGTCCTATCCATAATTCATGGAGATTGACAAACTTGATTGAGGAGTTCTATCCTCGATTCATGGAGATTGGATTCTGAATTTTCTCCTATATTATGTACATATTTTCCATCTAAATTAAAAAAATTGGTTTTATGGAAATTCATTTTATGTGCTTGATTAATTTGTCTTTGTAGATCTGCTCGTTTTTTCAATGTGATATTGTACATATTAGGTGATTGTGTATTGCTAAGACTTTTATGTATGGTGGATGTATGATTGTTGTGTAACCTGAATTGGTAGATACATAATTTTTTATCCACTTTAGTGTGCAGGAATAGGTTATTTAACTTATGATGGTTATATTAATGATGTTCCACTGATTATGATTTGTTTGTAAACCCCTATCATACTTGAATCAAGTGCAATATGTGGCTTGTTAGATGTGTGAATCTAGACCCAAATCAATGATGACTCTATAGTTTGCATGTATTGTGTTTAAAAAAAAAAAGATTTTGATGGTCATTATTAATTTATTCATTTGCATTTAAATTATATATTTTAAAATAAAACATTGTATTTTAATGATATTTGATCTATTTTAAAAAAACTTTAGAAAAAGTGAAAACTTTTGTTAAATGCATTAGAAATTATATTTCAATTATTGAAATTAGGTTATTTATAATTTGAAATATTTCAATTGTTTAAGAAAATTTAGTTAATTTTTAAAAAACTAAATTAGGAAACAAGAAACACATTATTGATTTGAAAGTTATTTAATGTTATTTATTATCTAAAAATAAATTGTGATATTGCTATTAGGATTCAATTGTGTAGTTCTACGAGTAAAACTCGTTGACCCATGTTTCATGAGTAGTGGTTCACAAGAACCCATCTCTCATGATAATAAATGGTCCACTTAGCATTCATTGCATCTAGTTGATTCTCACAATGGTGAAGCATTGGGCCTTTGAGGGAGGTCACCCATCCTAGTACTACTCCAACTCAAGCACACTTAACCACTAAGTTTTCTCATAGGTTAAGCCCACTTAGCTTGCAACCCCATTTGTAAAACCTTCAACAAGTATTGTTCCTTATGAACCATTCATTATAGAGCCCCTTTAGATCATCAATTGGTAAGTATGAGGTATTTTCCACAGCGTCTCAAATTATGATATTGCTATTAGGAATCAATCGTGTAGTTTTACGAGTAAAATCATTGACCCATGTTTCATGAATAGTGGTTCACAATAACCCATCTCTCATGATAATGAATGGTCCACTAATCACTAATTGCATCTAGGTGATGCTCACATATGTGAAGCACCGGGCCTTCCCTTGAGGCCACCCATCCAAGTACTACTCTAGCTAAAGAGTGCTTAACCACAGATTTTTCTCCAAGGTTAAGCCCACTTAGCTTGCAACCCCATTTGCAAAACCTTCAACAAGTGTTGTTCCTTATGAACCATTCATTATAGATCCCCTTTATCTCATCAATTAATAAGTATGAGGTATTTTCCATAGCGTGTCAAATTGTGATATTCCTATGAGGATTCAACTGTGTAGTTTTACGAGTCAAACTCATTGACCCATGTTTGATGAGTAGTGGCTCACAAGAATCCATCTCTCATGATAATGAATGGTCCACTTAGCACTCATTCCATCTAGGTGATTCTCACAGAGGTGAAGCACTGGGCATTCTTAGGAGGTCACCAATCTCATTACTACTCCAGCTCAAGTGCGCTTAACCATAACGATTTCTCTGAAGTTAAGCCCACTTAGCTTGCAACCCCATTTGCAAAACCCTCAACAAGTGTTGTACCTTATGAACCATTCATCATAGATCCCCTTTGCTCCATCAATTAATAAGTAGGAAGCATTTTCCATAGTGTATCAAATTGTGATATTTCTATCAAGATTCAATCGTGTAGTTTTACGAGTCAAACTCATTGACCCATGTTTCATGAGTAGGAATTCACAAGAACCCATATCTCATGATAAAATAAATTAATAATTTATCTTATTTTCTAAAATGCTATTTTATGATACGGGGTAGAGAAAAAAAATAAGAAAAAAAATGAAAAGGGATAAAAGGGATAAGATTTGTGATTTCAATTCATTCCTTATTTGAGAAACAAAAGAAAATTCTCTCAATACCCTCTATTCAAAATGGAAAATAAATATGGAAGTAGAGGATTGGAATATATTAGGATATGATTGCATGGTAGAAATATTTGGTGTCTAGAAAATTTGGGAAGAACTCTCTCATCTTAAACCCGCTTCCCCTTTGGTAAAATGTTGAAAGATATAAATTACTTTTAGTTTATTTTATTTTGATATCATATAAGGTGGTTTTTTATGGTTCAAATCCGAGAAGCTATTATATATTCAATTTTATAAAAAATATATATTTAAATTTAATTTTCTAACATCTTGAATAAAGTCATAATTATGGAAAAAAAAATTGTATGAAATTTTGTTTATAAAAAATTGGTTGATTAACATGACATGCTTGAGGGGATAAAAAGTTATTTTTTTATTTTGGAACTTTTTATTAATATAAATTTTAGAAAAAATTAAGGTTCATTAATGGTAAAATTTAGAATTTATGTATTTTATATAGAAAAACAAAGAATTTTGAATTATGAATGTATTGAAATTGAAGATAAATTAATCCTTAATATTTTTATTTAGAATGATTTAAGCTTATGACCAAAAACATTATTATATTTTGATTGTGCATTAATTTATATATAACATCCAAATAGTGATTTGGTGTGAAATACCTAAGAACTGAAGTATAGTGTGTAGTAAAGGGCATGCTCCACTTTAGTTATATATGTTGGAATTGGGTTCTACCACATTGCAATTGGAATTCATATTCAATCCGAAAAACCATTTAACCTTGAGCAATTGCGATGACACTAATTTTCTTATCTATTGGTTCAACATCCTTCTTTTCATTTGATTTTCTATCCAATGTAAGATGCAAATCACACCATTTATGTGTGTTATTGGTTGAGACCTTGAATTTATGTATTTGTTATTATTTTTCATTCAGATTATTTTGAATGTATGTGAGATAAACTCCCCTTGATTTTTGTGTGTTATTGTTGTTCCCATGTGACTATCTCCTATCATGGTGGGTGGACATACAAGCACAGCATATTTGGGTGGTACTCAACCACCATTAGAGACTACTTGATTAATTATAGTGGTAAAAGATCATGTGCATGATGAAAATAGTTTTATTTCTATATTGTTATTTTAATTTACTATAATTTTGTAAAATATATAATTTAGGATGTTGATGTTGACAAATGTATGATCATGTATATTAGAAAACCTTGTTAGATGGATTGTAATCAACCAAAATAAGTGGTGTTGGAGATATAATTACTATTATCATGTCTTAATGTTGGGGTTGAACATATATGTTATTTCTTACAATTTATATAATTTTTATATGTTGGAAAAATAAATTTAGACAATCATTTAATTAAATATAAATCAAACTTAATATGTTAGAAAATGTCTAATTTTTGTGGCATGTGAATATTGGGTAGATTTATTCCACAATCCTTACATTTATTTATACAAATTAGCTTATTCATGTGTCATTCTATTATTTATATTTTCCTTGGGAAAGTGATTGAGTGGGGCAAACTGAATGCCCCTGCCACTAATCCCTAGAGGAAGTTTCAATTCACTAAACAAGCGTACTAATTTTTTTTTAAAAGAAGTGAATTAAACCCACATGTTCAACTAAATTGACAACATCCCCTAGGGTTACATAACTGAGATTACTTAAAACCCCATTAACATACATCATCTAAAATACATTGAAAGTAAATAACACAAGTAATAACATTCAACATCAAAGAAAGATACGAGATATGATAAAGCATTCATTTACATAAATCAATTGCAAAGATCTATTACAATCCTCATTCCCGGAATGAGTACAAATACATAAGTCTGATTATTACAAAGCCCACCTCATACACAAGAGGGGTAAAACAATATCATTACATTATGAGATACAAAATACAAGAATCCAAAAGTAAGACAAGTGAGATGTCCATCAAGAAGTCTCGCCACCAAGTACTGACGATCAAGGGGACCCAACGGTTATGGTGCATGTTCCACCCAACCATGTGGTACCCGAAGGACCACCCCCCGTGCTAGGAGATAGTAACCAAGTAACATGGACGAGAAACCTACCACCTCAAACCAAAGGCAGACTCATACTGATACAAACTGACTCAACCACACATATGCACAATAAAGTCAAAACTCTAATCATGGTTACATTGCTTCCAGACATAATATAATCAAGTGTGCTAAAGAAAACATACGCACAACAAAAGCACGGTGTTATCCTAGACAGAGTGTCATCGCAAGGTTTGTCATGAGATATCCTCTGGGCATTCTTCATAGGCTCCGGCACAAGTAATCTGGTGACCTCAACCGAATCCCGACCCTCATGCTCACTCAAGTGGAATCAACTACCTCTCGTACGGACAAGATAGTTGATCTTGCCATTCCAAGCCTTCTCACTCACCCCAAGTCTAAACAAGCCCTTGTGCCTATGAGTGAGGTTAATTTATCTTGATTAATGTGAAATGCATCCTAATCATCTAAGTATATTATTTTAATTATCACTTATTAAAAATACTTTTGAAGGTTACCTGGTTTACCTCTTTGGGCTTCGACCCCTAACAAAAGCCACTCTTCTAATTGGATAACACACTACACAATCTAAACTCCAAGGGTTACTCAAGTGTTACAGAACTGAACCAACATGCTTTCTCCTATCCTAGGAGGCAACCACAAAGAAATCCATTCCCACACTAGGAGGAACTAGATACTTGTAACACTACCCAAGGGAAATCAAAACAATATTTTAACAAGGGAATGACCCACGTTTAACTGGAAGACTTTACAACCCAACTACTCAACAATCATTCACAAAAATACTCATTAAAAGATACATCAATGAACTCATGCATTGGCAATGAAAATACTACATTTGGTTATTCTAAAACCATGTTCCTAATCTAATGTTTCTCACAAAAGAAGAATTATTCTATTCTATACTTTACATTGAACAATAAAATTCTTCATCAAATACTTAGACTTCTCAACTGAATCAAATCATGAGAGTAATAAATTTAACTATAACTAGCTGTTTAGTTGGAGGATGCTTCTATGTTTACCAAGATATTTAACTATAATCTCCACAACGAAACATCATGCATAAAACTAATACTCGTTATTAAAAGAAAATGTCTCCCCTTCACATTTGATTCGATAAATCAACTATATAAAAAAAATTCTAATAAAGTTAAATGATTTAATATATAAAATTAATTAAATTCATAATATATATATATATTAAATATTATATATATTTATATATATAATATTAAAAAAATACATATATAATATATATAAATAAATTAAATATTATATATAAAAAAAAACATTAAACAAAATAAAAATTAAAAAAAAATATAAAAAGAAATTAAATAAAATAAAAATTAAAACGAAATTAAAAAAAATGAATATAAAAAAATTCATAAACAAAAATAAAAATAAATAACAAACAAAAACATTAAACACTGGCGGATGTGATAGGGTACCCCGTACCCTGTCACTGTCCGCGTACCTTCGTACCCCTCGCCGACTATACAAAGAGTACAGCGGCCAACAGACCATGGGGGCCGCAGTCCCATTGGACAGTGCGTCCCCCCCATGTGGGTGGCGCACTGCCCAGTGGGTACTGCGTACCCACTAATGCAAACAGGAAAGTGGGGGGCCGAACCCCCCACAAAATCAATTTTTTTTTATAAATTTTTTTTTTACAAAAGAACATTATTTCGTACGATACGTACGCAAGGTGCACGGCGACAATTTCAAACGCCAAAAATAAAATGCATCACATAAAATTTATATTTTTGTAAATATATATTTTATGTGTATTATATTTAAAAGTATGATACATATAATATATATTTACATTAATATATATATATATATTTTGATTCAGAATACTGGTGAAATTGAAGGGAAAATTTTAAAACCAGAACAAACTTTGACAATAATAAAACCTTTCAAAACAAGGATTAAATTCTGAATACCAAATGAAACCCTTCCCTTTTCTTTGTGTTTTCAAATAATTTTAACACAAGAAGATTAATACATTGATCTAGGGTTTTTCCACAAATTTTCTAAAAGGGTTTGCATTTTAACTCACATAAATCTGAATATCAAAATATTGAAGTTTAACCTAGGGTTTCAAGAAAAATCCCCCATTTACAAATTTCATATCATTTTAAACTAAATAGGTTAAACTAGGAACAAGAAAACAAGGAAATAAAAGAGAACCTGGTTATTTGCAGCCACCAAATTTCTTGATGCAGAATTTCCTTTGAACTCTTCACAATTTCTTTTCCACAATGCAAAGAATTTCCAGCAAGCTTTTATCCAATAGCTCCACCTTCTTCACAGAATCTTTTCTCTCCTTTCAATTTAATTCCTCAACCAGAAAATAATTTCCTAAACTTTCATCAAAATCTCTCCAACAATTTTCATGCCTGTCAAAAAAATGAAGGGAGAAGAATCCCCAAATTTTTCTGCCCTAAACTTATAAAACAACATTTCCTCAAAATTTCCAAAATAACCTAATGTAACCCTAATTCACTTTCAAATGCAAAAATTGAATTTACAAGTTAATTTCATTTCCCCTTTTTGGAAGGCCCTAACTTTGACTTTAAAGTAAAATTTCAATTTCTCATAATTCTCTTTTTGATTTAATTTAATTTTACAATCAAATACACTTACTTAATTATTATTAAATTATCTAATAACTAAATCCAATCCCTTGAGATTTAAATTTAATTAAATAAATAATTTAACTTTAATTAACTTACTTACCATTATTTATTAATTAAATTTAATCCCTTGGGATTTAAATTTAATTAAATAAATACTTTAACTTTAATTAACACACTTTCAATTATTTAATAATTAAATTCAATCTCTTGAGATTTAAATTTAATAAATTAAATAATTCAACTTTAATAAACCTACTTATGATTATTTAATAATTAAATTTAATCCCTTGAGATTTAAATTTAATTAAATAAATAATTTAAGTTTAATTTCAATAATCATTTTAAATATAACCAATGAGCATAACATTAAAATAATATAAAATAAACATTTCTTCCAGCCAATGCAATTTTCAAAAGAACTATTTAAAGGTTCAACACATTTCAAAACATAACATAACATCCAATAAGATACAACATGACTCAATCATCAGAATGGACGACACACTAAGGCTAGGGTGTAGACCTGACACATGTTACCAAGCTACTATCTCCCATTCAACTTAACCGTTGGATCGACACGCTCAAACCTGTGGAACCAGGTGGAGTCGATGTCATGTACCTGCAACCTGTAATCAAATAATCAACATGATATATGCAATATATAATTCACACCATGAAGAAGAAATCTCGGATTCGCAGGGCGCTCGCAAGCGAGTGATGCGAACCCGTCTCCTTCACCAATACACTCATCCAAGACTAACACTAACGTCATAAACAATATTCTCATAAATAATCACATGATAATTCTACTGTCATCATTAATTCATCAAAGCATGTAAATAAAAATAGATAATCACATCACACAATAATAGTTGTCGCTCAAGAGTAGCGATCAAAACATCATAATAAAAGTGTGTCCAGTATCAAAGTAGCTGCAATCCAAGCAAAGCATAAACAACATGAAACAAGCAAACTGAGGGGTATTACTAAACTGTAATAATCCCCTTCCTCTCCCATGTCCTGAGATTAATTTAGAGTCCCTTATTCATCACTCTATTCTTTGTAAAGTATCCTTCTTTTTCACATATTTTATATATTAGGTGAATCATTTGATTGGGTATGATCTCCTAATCATTCACCTTGGATTTCTAGTTGTATTTATCTAATAATCAACTATTTCCCATATTAGATAAACCTATTTGAGTGTTTTATATCATGTCCTAAAACTTAGTCAAAAAAATCATACAAATAACATAATTTTTTTAATTTATAAATAGAAATACACTATATTCATGTACCCTACATATGACATGCATCATAATATCATGTCATATTATCATATTTCTTTTATAGAACTAAGTTATTAAATGTCATGTTGTATTTATCTCTCAGAATCATTGTTTATATTATCTCATTCCTAAATCTACACTAGATCCAATATTTTATTTAAATAAGTTTAGTGAGTACACTTACATTTATTTTCTTTTTCTAACTCCATGTGCCTATGCTTATTGAACATAATCTTTTTTTATGAAAATATATATTGGGAAGCTATAAATATCAATACACATATAGAATAAGTATTCAAATAAAAATAATTGTAGATATAATATCTACTTGATAATACTTAAGTTTACATATGTTGAACATGACTGAATGTGCATCACTTGCATGGACATAATCCAGTCATGAAGAATAGAGTGCTCAAATATTAATTTCAATCACATCTTGATAGCCTAACAATAAAGTTAAAAATTCACATAGGCACTCAAATCGACACACCTCCTTTCCATTTATATTTTTCTTTCATGGAATGAGACTAAATAGTTTTAATCTTGTATACAGATAAAATTAATTGAATTATTTTAATAACGATAACTCAATTTTATTTTATTTTCAAAATATTAACAATTACCATTTAAAATTAAATATCCATGCTCATACTAAATTAAATAACAAGAATTATAGTGTAAACTTCATAGAGAATTATAATAGTAGAAAGTATCATCAACATGATTGCATATATTTTAGGTAAAAATTTATATTCAAGGTAACAACATACTTATGTTTCTAAGGTCATTTTCCACAACAATGTATAAAATGTCAAAAATAGTGTTGAGCCATACATATATAAGGGTAGTAATAGAATATTAAAACCAAGGAAATACTAGGTAAGTAATAAAAATACAATGGTTATTTTTTAATTATTTTCAAGAAAAATAAATCACAAGTAATAAGTATCTTAGATTAAAATTGTATCAATGATGTATACCATAATAAAGTTAATGGTACCAATTCATGAAATGTGATTTCATTATATGCATCCAAATTTATAAAGTGTGAGTAAAAGAATTACTAATAAAATATAAACAAATTTTATTATCACTATGAATGAAAGGCACGTGATATAATCTAATAGATTTTAAAATCACATTGTTTCACCTTGACAAAATTATCCTTATAATATTGTATAAATGAGGTATTGAAGCAACAAATTTAACTATTATGTAATTATTTCTATAATTTAATAAATGTAATATAAAAATTTGATCGAATCTATAGCATTTTAATATTACACCTTATTATGAAAATTCATAACTATTTAATTCATTCCCATTTTGTCTTGATAACTTTCAAAACATAATTCATATTATAATCATATATGACTCACACAACATACATCAAATAGAATACTTTGTGTAGATTTTTAATGTAGAAAAATGTATCCCTTTACATTTTCACACTAGATATGGGAATAATTAATGATAAATTAGACTTAATGTTGCCTTGATCTAGTGTTGTGATGAGTTTTACACATCCACATTAGGTCTTGGGCCTATCTAAGCTAAAAAAACCTAGCCCTGCCATAATTTAATATTGTAAAATATATTTATTTACATCTTCATATTAAATTTAGGAGGCTTGTAAATCAACTAGACCTAATCTTGTGTTGTAATTTTTTTGACACATTCACATGGGATTTGGGGCCCTTCTAAGATAAATAGACTTATTTTTGGCTTAATTTAATGTTGTAAATTGTATTTATTTACACTTTCACATTGTATATTGGTCCCTATTGCATTTATAACCTTTATTTCATAATTAATAGGCCCTAATGACACCATATTTTATATTCTGAGGCAAATTTCGATCAAAAACCTAACAAGATCAACATATAAGCTTAATTTCTTCACTCCCCAACATTCTAGTAGACAAAATATCCCCTATGGGACCAATTCATTGCCTTGGGTGAATGAGTCCCATCCAAGTAGGAATCATTTGCCCAGGATGGTGAATGAGTCCCATTTGAGCTATTTTCAAGGTTTGAGCAGGAAAAATTGGTTTTTAAGTTTAAATTTCTCCTATATTGGCCTTGGGGATCCAATTAACAATCATTTGAGTGGATTCACTATATAAAAAATCTTTCAAATCATTATTTCATCCAAGTAACATAAGACTACATGATATCAAGTCCAGAAAGCAATGGTTAAGCATTCAAGATCATTTCTAAGGCATTCAAGGGGAAGATTCCTCATCAATTGTAACAACAATTCAAGATGCACCATCATGTCAAGTATATCAAGCAGCAAGCATGTTAGTGAGATAGTGTTGTGATGTAACATTGAAGATCCAAGACCAAGCATTGTTCTACACCTTTTGTTGAGATCAAGATCTACATCCTTCATGGCCATTTCATGATTGAGGTACATATTTATAGACATCATTTACAAGACATAATTTAAGGTACATCATTATTCATATCTTATGTTCATGTTTCATGTTATTGTTTCATTTTTTCATCATTTGGTTTAATTACCTAAAAGGGGTTTGACCAAGGCAAACCCGTATTCCCTAACAATAAACAATTTTGATCTCTCTCTTTGTGTGATTGTAGATCTAGTTGTCTTGGAGCTTGAAGTGTCATTGAAGATTAGGTTACAAGCTTGTTGGAGTTGTCTCCCCATTTTCAAAGTCATAATATTCACGAAAAGGTCATATACAGCCCCAAAATTAGAGTTTCATATCTAGGAACTTGGAAGAGCAAAGTGAGCAAACTAAGATAAGAAGATCTAGACTTTGAATTTTTAGAAAATGAGAAACTGGACTCATTCATTACAAGTGGTGAATGAGTCCCATTATAGGTATTTTTAAAAGTTTTTTTCAGATTTGGATACCCATTTTCCCAAAACTTGCTCCCATGCAAAAACCCAAATTTGGGACCGATTCACCCATAATAGCAAATGAGTCCTAGTAGGCCAAAATTTTAAGATCAATAGTGTTTCCAAACTTCATTCAAGTCTCTACAAGTTTCTAGGATCAAAATCTCTATTTTATTGTTTTCTATTTTTATTTGTTTTCATTTCTAAGTGATTTAATAAAGCATTGCATTAAACTAGATTTTGCATTTCATCTTGCATGGCATAAAATTTTCCAAGCCATAGCTTGGTGGTGAACCCCTCTTGTAATCTGAATTCATATCCTAGGATACCTTATTGTTAGACTTCTCCTTCCATTTTATATTGGATTGAGATCTCTAAGGTGTCTTCGAGTGTAGCAAGTGTGAAATATGAACCCTATCCTTGTGTTTATGCCTCAAAGACAGGAAGCATCCATTTCCATTGACAACATATTGGTGAACCTACTTTTAGAATACCTTATTTTCTGATTTGGAGTCCATCATCATCCTATATCTAGCTTGCATCAGATTTGCATTAGTGTTTGCATTAGTTAATTGCAATTATAGGGTTTCAAATTTTTGCATTATTGAAAGTGCATAGAATTTTCATTTATGCATATGGGTATGCGTAGGATCATGATGGGCCAAAAAGTGGCGATATGTAAGTGATATGATGGCCCATGTGGTTGACGATTTTTTTTAATCCAAAACTGATGAAACGAAAAGTGTTTTTAAAGGAGATTCTTAGCTTTCCACCAATATAAATTATGCTTTACTTTGAATTTAATAAATTATTATTATTTATTTTCTATTTGAATTACGAATAAAGTTCTGATTAATAGGCTGATTGAAAACCATCTATAACTTTCAAAGGGTATCACATTTTTTGAATCTGAAACATGTGTCACATTCTATTCTTCACATAATATAGGATTAAAAAAAAAATGAATTTCATGAAGTTTTGACCAAGTTAAGGTGGTTAGACATATGAGTTTTTATATTTTTAAAAATTTGTAATAAAAAATAATAATTAATTATTTACCTAGAAAAAAATTACAAAAAAATATGCATTACATGGGGAAATGAGTTTTCTACTTATATCTAAAATCTTATAAGAAAATATTATCATTTTATTGTGGTTAGGGTGGTCAAACAGACACCTACTTCTTATTTTTTCCTTGAAATTTAAGTACTACTACATTGAAATTTCAAATTTTCACCAAATATATTTTTTTTAAATAAAAATAAACCTAGTAGTTTAGAAACTAATTCAATTTGCAGAAAATTATATTCTTACATATTTTTGAAATAATATAGTTAACTTATTCAAATTTTTACATCAAGTTGCCTAGCTCTGATTTTTTTGAATTTTATTGCCACTTAAGGGCCTATTTTTTCCATGATGATCTTGCACATGCCCATATAAAATCATTAAAAATCATATAAAACTTGCATTTGAATTTAGTCTTTGAACCATACAAACTAAGAATCATAAAAAACAATTAAAATTTTCTAATTTATTTGAAAAAACCCTAACTGGGACTCACTTTCCACCTTGGGAGAATCAATCGCATTCCAAAATTTAAACTTCCTATTAAAACATCAAAAACCTCATTTGTATGCTTCTTAAGCCTTTTGGAAACATATACTATAAGTCTACAAAGTTTTGTGAACATTTGTTTCATGCAATTAGGTCAAAAACATCAATTTAGGGTAGTCATTTTTGAAATCTTTTCAATTACAAGAATCATTAGATCCGAAAATTGTCACATTTCTAAAACTTCGCATCATAGGGGTAAATTTTTTTTTCACTTTTGCATACAATTTTTTTCTATTCATAAAACTTTGCGTAAATTTGATAAAAGTGCTTTTCATATTGAGATATGCATTGTTTGCATTCTTAAAGTTTTGCATACATTGGATAAAAGTGTTTAGCATCTTTGGATATACATTGTTTACATTGTTAAAGCATTGCATAAAATTGTTAGAAGTGCTTTTTATTTTTGTTCAAACAATGTTAGTACCTTACCTTTCTAGGCATGCCAAGGAAAATTTCATATTGCCTCCCTATGAGAGTGTTTTAGTGAAAGGGAATACAACCTTGGAAATTCCTAATGATCATATTTGTTCTTCTTCTAATATCTCTCTTATTAATGAAGAAGACATTTTGGTGAAAGAAGAACCAATAAATGAGATTTTTGAGAATCCTATTTGTTTCTCTCCCTCTACCTCGCTTACTAGGCAAGACATTCATGAACAAGAATAAAGAACCATAGGTAATCTTGATTTGGAAAATCTTGACAATAACATTTATTCTTCTCCTAGTATCTCTGCTAGTTGTGAAGAAGATACTTTGATGTCAGAAATCATAACCAATGAAAGTCATGAGAAGCTTATGGAACAAGACAATTGAACCATTGATCATTCCCCTACTTGTAATGAAGCCATTTTAGAAGGACTAGACTTTGAATGTCATGAACATTTAGTTTGTCGCTCTCCTAAAAGCTCTCCTCTTAGGGAGGATATCATGGTGTAAGAAAATCTGAACATTGAAACATGGAATGGGGCATCCTTATATGAGGATTATGAAATGAAATTAGATTCATCTTCACTAAGAAATCATTCCAACAACCACAATCTTGTTGAGGTTATGAAAATAAAAATTGGATCTCCTTTAATTAGTGAGATTCCTAAGTCACCTCCCATTAGTGAATTACATAAGAAAATAAGAGATTTCTTGAAATCTAGGATGCAATCTAGCAATGTTTTGCAGCAACTAATATCATATAACAAATTTTCTCAAACATGTAGGAAACCACAAACCACTCCCATTTCATCACCTCAACATAATTTTCCTAGTACTACTAATTCAGCTTTTCATAATATAGTTGAAGATCTTAAGAAGACTCCTACTAATATATCTATGTGGCAGTTCACTCAACTATCACCTACATACAAGTGTCTATTTCAATAAATATTGCAAATAAAGTAGGAGGATATCCAAGCTTCTATAAAATTTAATAATGTAACATCCTCCTTTCATCCTACAAAATTTATGTACAATCAAAAATCACATTCGGGTATGTGCAGGATTATGATGGGCCAAAAAGTGGCAATATGTAAGTGATATGATGGCCCATGTGGCTAATGATTTTTTCTTACCCAAAATTGATGAAACAAAAAGGGTTTTTAAAGGAGATTCTCATCTTCCCACCAATGTAAATTATGCCTTACTTTGAATTTAATAAATTATTATTATTCATTTTCTATTTGAATTACAACTAAAGTCCTGATTGATAGGCTAATTGAAAAACATCTATAGCTTTCAAATGGTATCATATTTGTTGAATCTGAAACATGCATCACATTCTATGATTCACATACTATAGGATTTAAAAAAAATAAAAATTCATGAAGTTTTGATGAAGTTAAGGTGGTCAGACATACGAGTTTTTTATATTTTTTAAAAGTTGTAATAAAAAAACCATAACTAATTATTTACTTGGAAAAAAATTACAAACAAATATGCATCACATTGCAACATGAGTCTTCTACTTATACATAAAATATTATCATTTTATTGCGGTTAGGGTGGTCAAACAAACACCTACTTCTTATATTTTCCCTAAAATTTAAGTACTATTGCACTGAAATTTCAAATTTTCACCAAACAATTTTAAAAAAAAAATAAACCTAGTAGTTTAGAAACTACAGTCAAGTTTCTATAGATTCTATTCTTACATATTTTTGAAATAATACATATAACTTATTCAAATTTTTACGTCAAGTTGCCTAGCTCTGATTTTATGAATTTTCATCACCACTTAAGGGCCTATTTTTTCCATGATGATCCTGCACATACCCATTCCCTAAACACAAAAAAAGCAGAGGTTTTCCCCTCCTATTCATATTGGTTTAGTTCCACAGGATTTTTTGCAAAGTCATTTCTCTTCTTTAAACGAAGGGGAATCGGATTCTAAAAATATGGAGGAGTTTCATCCATGAACTTTCTCTCATGGAATGTTTGAGGTCTAACAAACCTCTCCATAAAGTATTTTGTTAGAGAGAATTTGCAAGAGTATTCTGGTATTGAAGTGATTTGTCTCCAAGAGGTTAAAATGTTTGGGTTCTTGCTTACTTTGGCTTACCATTCTATTTGGCTGACCATTAAAATGTTTTGCACTTTGCACAAGGCTGGGCATGCAAGAGCCGCCACACTTTTGTTCCCACGATGGAATGCTTGTGTTGTTGATCATGGGACTAATCCCTCTCATCGACTCATCTAGATTCTTCTTAACATTAATAATTGTTCCCTTGGGATTATTAATGTTTATGACTCTAATGATGTTGTGGAGCACTCTTTGCTTTGGCGTTGGATTATTGATTCTTTACCAGTTGCCACCTGGTTACTCTATGGGGACTTCAATATGGTTGGGATGGCATATGACAAGGATGGCACCCTGCCATTCAGATGGGCAGCTGGCGAATGAGAGGCGTGGTTTTACATGCATAATAAATTGGGGCTTTTTGATCCCAATATTGGTCCTCGTCATTCTCATTCCCTCTGGCATACTTGGTGTAATTACAAGGCCAGCTCTGATAGAGTATTTAAGTGCCTTGATTATTGCATGATCTCGGCTCAATTTTTTTTTCTTTTGATAGCTCTACTCTGCTAGTGAAGTCATTAGTGGATGTGAATCTGTCTGATCACTTCCCTATTTATTTTCACATTGAATGGCAGTCTTGTTAGCCTCACATGTGTAAAAATCAAAATTTTTTTACATGTCTTTGCTCTAGCACAAGCCCACTCTAGCCCACATTTGTAGAGTGTGGAGTTTGGAGTGCAGACTAGCTAACCAAATAGGTTGGATTACCTAGTGGAATGATGCCATCACTCGTACGGCTAGATTTTTGCACATTTATGGGCAATAGCTTGCTATTTTTAATCGGTGATCTTATGAAGTGACCACCACTGATGTACGCTCGACTACTGAGGCTTTGGTGGCCAACCCATTTCCCCATCATTACAAGTCAGGGTGGAAAATTGAACGTACAAAAAGCAAATGGCTAAAAATTATGCTACTAGAGGAGTGCAAATCAAAGCTCATGTGCATTGGCTTAAAATCACTGATCGTGCCTCCAAAGAGTTTTTTTATGGTACTTCATACCAGGGACTCATCCTCGAGTATCAAAAAAATAAAGGATGACATTCAGGTGCTCTCTGAGCTCCCTGACATTATGCAAGCCTTTGTGCACTATTATGAGCAGGTTTTCACTGCACATGAACCCACACATGTGTTGCAGCAAGGCCTTTAGGACTGCCTTTATGTTGTGCCAAATAGGATTTCTTTAGCCTAGAGAAATTTTTGTGATCAACTGTTAACAATTGATGATCTCAAGGAAGCTATTCATTCCATGGCCAATGACAAGGCCCTGGGGATCGACGACTTCCCTTGTGAATTTTACAAGGCCCTATTGGACTATGTTTGGCAAGATTTGTATCATGTTTACCTTGAGGCTTTTCATGCTAACTCTCTAATTAGTCTAATAAATAAAGTTAATATAAAATTCATACCTAAGTCTAGGGATCTAGAGGACATCTGCAACTAGAGGCCCATCACTCTTCTCAATGTCTCCTACAAGATCATTACCAGGGATTTGGCTCTGAAAATCTACCATCTCTTGCCTCAAATTGTGTGCCCAGAGAAAATTGGGTTCATCATATCCAGGTTCATTCTGGATAATATTATTTTTGTCTAGGAAGGTATGGAATGGGTCTTGCATTCAAACTAGAAAGCTATTTTCATTAAAATTGATTTTCCAAAGCCTATGAATGCATTGAATGGCCTTTTATTCTTGCAATGTTGCAAGTTTTGGGGTTTGGGCCCAATTTCATTCAGGTTGTTCATATTATTTCTGCGGATGTCTCGGCTTGTATCACCATTAATGGCCGCCAATTTTTTGCCTTTGGTCTTTTTCATTCAATCTAGCAGGGGTGCCCTCCTGCTCCCTCTTTCTATGTGCTTGCAGCTCAAGGATTTGGCTACCTATTGGCCAATGCAGCTTATCAGTGGCATGTCAAGGGGATTTATCTTCCCAATTCTTAGGTACAACTTGTTAAAGGAAACTTTGCAAATGATTCCTTCCTCACTCTCCTGGAGGGAGAGGACACAATTAAAGATGCCCTTGATTGCCTCAATATCTTTTGTCTAGCTTTTGGCTCTACCATCCATTGGTACAAGAATCTGTGTTATAGATAATTTTTTTTGCACACTCCTGCTTGGCTTCAATAGTATAATTGGAAGAGGATTGGGTCAGGAGAAATATTTTGATTCTTGGGCATTCCATTTGCTTTCTAGGCTTCCCCGGTCGAGCTTTGGCAAGCTGTGCTCTCCAAGGTCAAACAAAAACTTTCTTACTAGATTACCAAGCCTCTCTCTTTGGCCGAAAAATTCCAAGTGTGCTCTAAAGTGCTGGTAGCCACCCATGTGTACTATTCCTCCTATTGTGACCCTTCTAATGCTACTTATGGAAAGCTTGAAAAATTACTCAGATTTTCTTTAGGCCTCTTCTAAAACCCACAAGGGTTTTAACCGTTTTGCTTGGGAATTTTGTTGCCTCCGCAGAGATTTTGGAGGACTTGGGCTGCTCTCCACTCAATGGAAAGGAACTACTCTATGTGTCAAGTGGATTATCCATTCCCTTACCAAGGATGAGGCTTGGAAAATTCTTCTTACTTATTGTGTTCATTCTAGCTTTCCTGCTCATAGACCTGCTTGGAAGGGGATCAACTTTTAGACCCTTTTGGTTATGAAGGAAATGGTCCAAATTATTGGGACTTTTGTGGCCAAAAGGATTTGGCATGCTTGGGAGGTTGTTAAGCCTTGGCTCTGGTGGGCCGCTATGGATTTCGTGATGGGCTTTCACTCAATCAACATAATATTTGGTGGTCTCCTATTTTTGAGCATAATGGTCAACCATTGGCTAAGTCACCTTGGCTTAAAGTGCTCAGATTTCACAAAAAGGGTATTCATACCCTACAACAGAATCTTCAAAGACCCATTATGTGTATCATGCAATGGGAAACTTTTTGTGCCTAATACAGACTTCAAAACTAGGACTGTGCTACTTATGAAAATTTGGTGAGTGCCATTCTAGTAGAAATGCTTCATAAAGTTGGTATTCGTGGGAGCAAAACCTCGTGGAAAGATTGGAAGTGGTTTCTAGAAACCCCTTTCAGAAATTGCAAGCCTCAGCTTGGCCATAGGTGGCTTTCACCCTATTTTCCAATGATTCACAGTTTGAACCAGAGGTGGTTGCTCCAATCTTCTACTCATGTCTGGCATAAGATATTTTCTACCACTTGGTCTGCAAGTGTTAGTTTGAAGCTTTCCCACTTTTATTGGTGTATTCTTTTCAAAGGCTTACCTCTGGGCTCTTGCCTTATTCACTTGGGGGTCCAAGACCCTCACTACCCTTTTTTTGGGCAAGCTAAGACTTTTAAGTATCTTTTCTAGTTTTCTACTAGGAGACCTACCTTGAATCCCTGCTAAGTTTAGCCAACTTTGGCACACTTTTAGTGTGGAAACCCTCTTTAATATTTGGAAAGACAAAAATGTTTGCATATTTTCTCATTCTCAAATGAATATTAATGTATTTTTATATGCTAAAGCTATTATTTTCTCTAATGTGTTTTTCTAGATACGGGTGCATGCAAACAAGGTTGCACTAGATGTTGCTCACCTCCATCTTTTATTGGACCAAGTAATGTTGCTTGGGTCCTCACTTTTCCAACCTCCTCCCATGGCTAGTCGCCTTCTCGAGGCCGGTAGCGGAGTAGCTCCGAGCATGTACAGGATCATCATGGAAAAAATAGGCCCGTAAGTGGTGCTAAATTTAAGAAAATTCAAAGTTAGGAAACTTGACATAAAATTTTGAATAAGTTATCTATATTATTTCAAAAATATGTAAGAATAGAATCTGTAGAAAATTGAATGTAGTTTCTAAACTACTAGGTTTATTTAAAAAAATAAAAATCTATTTGGTAAAAATTTGAAAGTTCAATGCAGCAGTACTTAAATTACAATGGGAAAATAGGAAGTAGGTGTCTGTCTGACCACCCTAACCACAATAAAATGATAATATTTTCTTATAATATTTTACATATAAGTAGAGGACTCATGTCTCGATGTGATGCATATTTTTTTGTAATTTTTTTCCAGGTAAATAATTAATTATGATTTTTTTATTGTAAATTTTAAAAAATATAAAAACTCATATGTCTGACCACCTTAACTTGGTTAAAACTTCATGAAATTCAATTTTTTTTTTTTAATCCTACAGTATGTGAAGCACAGAATGTGATGCATTTTTTGGATTAAAAAAATGTGATACCGTTTGAAAGCTATAAATGTTTTTTGATCAGCCTATCAATCAGAACTTTAGTCATAATTCAAATAGAAAATGAATGATAGTTATTTATTGAATTCAAAGTAAAATCATAATTTATATTGGTGGAAAGCTAAGAATCTCCTTTAAAAACCCTTTTCGTTTCATCAATTTTGGGTAAAAAAGAAGTCATCAGCCACATGGGTCATCATATCACTTATATATCACCACTTTTTGGCCCATCATGATCCTACACATACCCCTCCGTGCATCCCCACTCTTTTTCTCCTCCTCGATGACACTCTCGCTCTCCTCAGCGTGCCTGCTCTCCTCCACTATAGGGTGGCCCTCTAGTGGTGCTTTGGGGAGCGATGGTGGCAGTTTTAAGTGGCCCTCTGATGATCCACCTGCCCTTGGTTATGGATGGCTAGATAATGGTAAGAGCTTTCCACATCGAGTGCTTGCAATATCACCTTGGTACAAGGAGGAAGATAAAGAGAAAAATGATGTTGAGGATGGTTGGGGTGCTCCTCCTGATGTCACTCCAAATCCCGCTAATGTATGGGGGAAAAACATAGATGACACAGACCCTCCTAGCTCTACTAGCACTGCTTTGGCCACTTAATGACCTTATTTTTTATTGTTATGTTTTGTAATCTTGGACTATCAAGCTCAGGCCATGTGACTGGTTGATAGTTTTTGGATTTTTCTAGGCATTATCCATGTGACTTTCGGGGTGTGCCTTTTTACCACCCACCCTTTTTTTGTGAATATGTAACTTTATCTTTATATTAATATAGATAGCTACTTATTCATAAAAAATTTAAAAAATGAAGCCTTGATGATAAAGATGATCATTAATGAAACTAAAATTAGGGACACTCTCATAGACAATGGATCAAAAATCAACGTTTGCGGCATTGATCTCCTAGAAAAAATTAGCATGGACAAAAGGCTCATTCAACTTAATAATGTCCATATTCATGGCTTTGACAATGTTAATAGGAAACCACTAGGCATGATCATATTACCTATTTAGGTAGAACCTGTAGTGTTTCCTACCCCTAGCCACATCATGCAAGGACCCCTTTCATACAATCATCTCCTTGGGAGGCCATGGATTCATGCTATGAAAGGAGTCTCCTCTACTCTCTACCATACAATGAAATTTGAATACAACAAAAAGATATACACAATTGAAGAAAATGAATGAAGGTATGAATCATATGATCACAACACTTCCAGATCCCCTAATACTTTCATTCCAAAATCAAAACTTGAGCCAATACACATTGATAATAATCCTAAAATATTTAGTGACAATTGGGGGTAATTATATTTTACTTCTCCTTTCAATAAAGAATCCAAAATCTCACCCTCAATGTCCAAAGAGACCATTTCAGACACAAGTTTTAATGATGATTGGGGTTTTACACATCCCTTTATAGGAGAGTGCAAAATCTCATGAACTAAACTGAAACAACCTTGTTTTTCATATGATCAACTTGGTTTTATGTCAACAACATTAAACCATGATAGAGATGGGGGTTATCTAACTCCCATCCCTCATAATGGGCTGATGCATATCTTAAAAAAGGATTTATGCTCTCATGAAGAAACCAATCCTTCTCAAAACATAAACCCCCTTCATCTGAATTGAAATATTGTTAAATTTTATTGGATACAATCTCCCTCCTACACATGGATACAATGAAAACATGAAGCAAACTAACATACCATACTCTTTCAAGAAAGATCTAGGTTTACCTCCCTTATCTCCATTTTCATCTAAATCTTTATCATTTAGTGTGTGCATTAAATCTTGCACAAACAAAGGAACATATTCTACTATTGATCAAGAGAGTATCTTGCTCAGACTCCTTCAAGATCATTTGGCATCTCTTCCTCCAAGAACATGAAAGAAATTCTACTGCAAGACTTCATTTTTTGCATATTGTAACTGAGGTATATTTTGAAGGTTAGTATTAAATCAAAATAAGAAATAAAACCCTAGTATAAATATGAAGAACAAAGTTACCCAAGCTCTTCAAAACCTCCATGAATCACCTCCATATCCCTTCTCTATTTGCTGCAATATTAATTTTTCCCTCATATTTTGATGAGCAACTATGACTATGACTTTGACCTAGCAAATATTGAAGGATTCCTATGACAATGCTAGTAAAATTAAATCCTACCTACAAAATGACAATGCTAGCATAAGATATCCTAAGCATGAAGTCAAGAGATTAAGAGATGTGAGATGTAGATTGAAGATGTAGTTGTCAAAATAAGGTAAAAATTGCCCTTTTTTATAGAAAAGCCAATTTTGGATGAATGACAAAGATTGTCATTTGGGAAATTCCCTAAGATCAATGGTTGGAATTAAATGTGACAACTAGCAATCAGGGTTAGGGAAACATTAGGTTAAAATTTGAATTGAATGGTTGAGATTTAATTTTAGCAAATCAAATCAATGGTCAAGGTTGCATGTGACAAGAGGAAATATGGGCACGGAAAAAGAAAAAAAGGTCAAAAAATAAAATAATATTAGAAATTATTTGATTTATATAGGAAAGGTGACTTTTTGAATTAAAAATTAATTTAATTCAAAAGTGGGGCCATGTGATAGTAAATAATTAATTTAAATATTTACTTGGTGAGAAAATAAAAAGTGGACAATTTTAAATAAATAATTTTATTTAAAATTAGAAGAAAAGATGTAAATAATGATTTTAAGTTATTTAATTGGTGGGAAATTAGAAAGTGGGTAATTTTAAATAAATGATTTTATTTAAAATTAGAAATAAATTTGTAAATAATGACTTTAAATTGTTTACTTGGTGGGAAATTAGAAAGTGGGTAATTTTAAATAAATGATTTTATTTAAAATTAGAAAGAAAGTTGTAAATAATGATTTTAAATTATTTACTTGGTGGGATATCAGAAAGTAGGTAATTTTAAATAAGTGATTTTATTTAAAATTAGAAGGGAAGTTGATAATGGAAAGACTGATGGAAAATCAAATAATAAATTAAATTTTTTTTATTTATAGGCTAAGTTGGCCTTTTGAATTAAAAATCAATTCAATTTTCAAAATTGGGATATGTGACAAGCTGATTTTTGATTTAAATAATAAATTAATTCAAAATGGAAAGAAGATGACAAATTAATAAGCAATTAAATAAACAAAATTTATTTAATTGTGGAAAAATAGGATAAATGAATAATTAAATAATTAAAATAACTATTTAATTATAGTGGGAAGATGATAAATAATTAAATAAATAAAATTTATTTAATTAATCAAAATGGAAAATAAAGGATGGTTGTGAATTAATTAAATAATTAAAATTATTTAATCAATAGAAGACTTATGCCAATAGAAAAATGGTATTAGCAAGTCTAGGGCATTTTTATGTGATATGAGTTAATGGTCTTGCTACTAATGAATGTAAGGCTTTGACTAATCAAATTCAACATCTCAAGGAGTGTGGTGCTTTTCCTTGTGTTGAAGCACCTAATTCCTGTAATTGACATGTACTTTCATCCTATTCGGCTCATCCTTGTCTTGCACTAAGTGGGGGCAAGGGGTGAGAAACCTTGTCCTTGTATGTCACTTGTTGTTGTCTCCTTTTGGCTAGTTGATCACCTTTCATGTACATGTAAGAGCAAGATTGGGATGTGGATGACATGCCTTAAGTTGGCTCACATATGACATACTACCTCTTTCATGATGTAGCTTGTCAGAAATATATGAATTGGAATAGGGATTTTTGAATAAGCTCTCATGTCTTCTACTTTAAAGAAATTACTCATAATAACGATGTTAGAACCTGCTTTAAAGTGGGGGAATACATTGACACTCATGTTTCATTGTGTTATTTTTGTTTTTCTTGTGATGCATCCTTTCCTTAGTGGTGTCATTGGGCTTGATTTCCTCCAAGAGTGTGATATTTATTTGAATTATTATCTCTTGGAAACATTAAGCATGATGTTCCCTAAAAAGAGACCTTACATGAACTAAGAAATATACCTTTGAACATTGCTTACACTATTTCACATTTACAATTTTGATTATAAGGCCACCTTGCATCATACTTACATGCCTGTGGAGCCATCTTCTATGTCCATGAGCTCCAAGAATACTAAGTTTCACTTGTCTCTTGAAGCTCGAATATGATTTTTGCATGGACCCTATCAAAGTTATCAGGAGATATAAATTTGATATGGTTTTAGTGGGAAGCCCAATATAAGGCATGACTTTCCCCATAGCCACTTGCATGTGTGCGAGTGCATACTAGCTAGGAGTGTATGTTTCTCACCTTTTTGGACATCTCACCCCATGCATAACCTAAAGTTATGTGGCCCTAGAGTTAGTATATTGTGGATTACACACCCCATAAATGACTTAAAGCTCCATGGCCCCATAGTTAATAGATTTGAATCAAAGCACCTATCTTGTTCTTTCTTTTCTTCTTTATGTCTATGACATTGTATGCTTGTGTATCTTATTATACACATTGTGTGTGTCCTCTTATGTCTGTGCTAGATTGACTTACAATATTGGATTATGGGGGCTTGACCACCTTCTCGATATTTGTAATCCTAAACCATTTGCATTGGCACAATTGGACCCTTGTTGAATCTCTACTTTAGTGTGAGTTTGAAGAAAGTGCATCCTCTCACTAAAGTGGGGGTTAAATTTAGTATAGAAAAATGTATCCCTTTACATTTTCACACTCGATTTGGCGAATGAGTCCCATTTGAGCTATTTTCAAGGTTTAAGCGAGAAAAACTAGTTTTTAAGTTTAAATTTCTCCTATGTCGGCCTTGGGGATCCAATTAACTATCATTTGAGTGGATTTTCTATATAAAAAAGCTTTCAAATCATTATTTCATCCAAGCAACATAAGCCTACATCATATCAATTCAAGAAAGAAAGGGTTAAGCATTCAAGATCATTTCTAGGGCATTCAAGGGCAAGATTCTTCATCAATTATTGTAGAAATTCAAGATCCATCATCATGTCAAGCATATCAGGCATCAAGCATGTTAGTGAGATGGTGTTGTGATGTAGCATTGAAAATCCAAGATCAAGCATTGTTCTACACCTTTTGTTGAGATCAAGATCTACATCCTTCATGCCCATTTCATGATTGAGTTGTAGATTTATATACATCTGTTACAAGACATCACTAAAGGTATCATTGTTTATATCTTATGGGTATGTCCAGGATCATGATGGACCAAAAAGTAGCAATATGTAAGTGATATGATGGCCCATGTAGCTGACGACTTTTTTCTTACCCAAAATTGATGAAACAAAAAGGTTTTTTAAAGGAGATTCTTAGCTTCCCACCAATATAAATTATGCTTTACTTTGAATTTAATAACTAATTATTATTCATTTTCTATTTGAATTATGACTAAAGTCCTAATTGGTAGGTTGATTGAAAAACATATATAGCTTTCAAAGGGTATCACATTTTTTGAATCTGAAACATGCATCACATTCTATGCTTCACTTAATAGAGGATTAAAAAAAATGGAATTGAATTTCATGAAGTTTTGACCAAGTTAAGGTGGTCAGACATATGATTTTTTATATTTTTTAAAAGTTGTAATAAAAAAATCACAATTAATTATTTAATTAGAAAAAAATTACAAAATAATATGCATCACATCGGTACATGAGTCTTCTACTTATATCTAAAATATTATAAAAATAATTAACATTTTATTATGGTTAGGGTGGCCCGATAGACACCTACTTCTTATTTTTCCCTGAAATTTAAGTACTACTGCATTGAAATTTCAAATTTTCACCAAATATAATTTTTAAAAACAAAAATAAACCTATTAGTTTATAAAATACATTCAATTTTCAATATATTCTATTGTTACATATTTTTGAAATAATGTAGTTAACTTATTCAAATTTTTACGTCAAGTTTCCTAACTCTGATTTTTCTGAATTTTATTCCCACTTAAGGGCCTCTTTTTTCCATGATGCTCATGTACATGCCCTTATGTTCATGTTTTATGTTCTTTTCTCATTTTTTAATTTTTTCATCATTTATATTAATTACCTAAAAGGTTTTTTACCAAGGCAAACCCCTATTCCTTAACAATCAACACTCTCTCTCTCTCTCTCTCTCTCTCTCTCTCTCTCTCTCTCTCTCTCTCTCTCTCTTTGTGTGATTGTAAATCTAGGTGTCTTCGATCTTGAAGGATCATTGAAGATAAGGTTACAATCTTGTTGGAGTTTTCTCCCCATTTGAAAAGTCATAAACTTCACTAAGAGATCATCTACAAACCCAAAATCAGAGTTTCATGCATCTAAGAACCTAGTGGAGTAGATTGAGCAGATTGAGAAGAGCAGTTCTAGACTTTGAATTTCCAAATAATCCAAACTAGAATAATTTTCCACAAGTGGAGAATGAATCCTAGTGTAGGTGTTTTTCAAATATTTTTTCATATTTGGATACCCATGCACTCGAAACCTGCTCCTATGCAGAAACCCAGATCTGGGACTAATTCACCCGAAATGGTGAATGTGTCCCAATAGGCAAATGTTTTAGGATCAATAGCATTTTCAGTCTTCATTTTCAGTCTCTAAAAGTTTCCAGGTGCACAATTTTTGTTTTAAAACTTTCCCTTTTTCTTTGTTTTCATTTCTAAGTCATTTAGTAAAATATTGCATCAAACTAGGTTTTGCATTTCATCTTGTATGTCATACATTTTTCTAAGGCCTAGCTTGGTGGTCAACCCCTCTTGTAATATAAATTAATATCCTAGGATGCCTTATTGTTAGATCTCTCCCTCCATTCTTTATTGGATTGAGATCTCTAAGGTGTCTCCAAGTGTACCACGTGTGAAATAGGAACCCTATGCTTTTGTTTATTCCTCAAAGATGGGGAGCATCCATTTCCATTGACTACAAGCTTATATCACAAGGTTCAAACTAAAAAACGTCTGTATAATTCATCAATTTTTTTGGATAGCTAATAATAATAGAATCTAAAAAATAATAAAATGAGTTCTAAATTTTTCATGGAATTTTGAGCCTTACATTTGAGATGTGGTCAAGAGTGAGGATCCTAAAAAAATCTTATGTACAACATCTACCTCTATATAAAAATTGTAAAACTAGAGAACAATAATAAGGTATGATAAAAAAAAAATTGCTCCACTAGAGTGCAACACATTGCTCTCTCATTTCTACTCTAGTGTCATTCTTAGGAAATTTTATCTTATTGGTGCAATATACTCCCTTTCCTGTCAAGAATTGGAAATTTCTATTTTTTTTATTTTTTTGAAACTTTTGTATGAAACCTTTTCCCCTGTGTTTGTTAAGCCACTACATGTTGGCACTTAGTTGATAAGTGTGACTGATTGTAAAATATTCCCAATTTGTATTGAGAAGCATATATTTGTATAAATTTTATTAGTTATCATTTTTTTTAGGGATTGTGCCTCTAAGGAAAGTAATACCTTATAAAATTATATGGTTCTATTTTGGTGTCATTTGAGTTGGCCTGGAATTAATTGGAGAAATTTGTCACCCTCATCCTACTCCATTCTTAGAATTTTTTTTGTCAACTTAACTAGTTGAGGTATGGTATTTCCTTGGTGGCCAACCTCTTCCTTATGTTATCCTTTATGTTATGAAAATAATTGGATTTCTTAAGGGATTGTATTTGAGATAAATTATTCCATAATCTTAAGTTATTCTATTATATTCACAAGAGAACATCATTATAGATTAGGACTTGATTTTTGTCATGGTAAGCTCCTCCTTTAGTACCATAAATGTGTATTTTCCACATAATTTATTATATTTATTTATGTACCACCCTCCTTGGATAAATGGTGATGTTTTATTGAATTCTATTATGCTCAATATGAAACATTTTTGTATGCATTAGTATTTAATATTTTGTGCCAATGCCATATCTTGAATGTTGGAGTATTTCTTGTTATTTCTTTTTCAAAAAACAATTCATAGCTAATTTATCGGGTATGAACCTAAAGTTTATTTAATTTGGTCTATAGAACATGTTGTAACACAAGGATCTATATTTTATTTTCTCTCATATGATTTATATGTCTTGAGATGTTATTTCTTAAGTTCTTATTGAACTATATGGAGGTTCATGATTTCTTATCATGTATATTTTAATGTGAGAAAATAGATGGGTATGTGTATGCTAACGAATAGATACAACTTATTTATGGAGTAAGTATTCCTCCTAATACTTGCTAAATATGATAGTTTATAAACTTAAGTCCTATTCAAAGCCCACCTAAGATTTAGAGTGACTAGTCTCCTATATTCTCTTTATTTTATATAAGCATGTGCAAGGCTTTAGCATGAATTTTTGTATGTTTAAAGAACACATATGTGTAGTGTTGAAAATTTTCATCGATGAAATTTTCACAACTATTTGGGCCCTCCTTAAAAATATGAGTTTAATTATTCCCTGACTTAGTGTTGTAATGTGTTTAACACACTCACATTAGATCTTCGACCCTTATATACTAAATAAACCTAATCATACCTTATTTAGGGTGTTGTAAAGTGTTCTACCACACTTTCAAAATCCTCTAGGGTTTTTTTAAATAATTGAGCTTCTTTATGCTTTAATTTTGCTTATTTTGTATCCACAATTCTTAATTAATGCATCTTTCGAAGGATAATCTTGACATAAATCAATATCAAATAATAATTTAGGTGTTTTTAGGTTGTGTGGCTCAAATTTAGTGACTTGGGAGTCATACGCCACATTGTTCATATGAGTCCCACCTACGATTTTGCTTCCTGATTTGGATTCTACACATTTCTAAGCATTTTTTAAAATATGTCCCATGATTATGCCTAATGGGACTCAGATGCCACCTTTGGCATATGAGTCCCGTGTGGCCAAAGATTAAATTTAGTTCAATTGGTGGAATTTCATTCTCCTATATCTTAGGTTGGCTTGTATTGTTGGAATTTTGGGAAATTAGGAATAAACAAGTATAAATACAATTTTCTTTCACTCATTTTACACCTAGGAAGTTGAATGAGCATCCTTATAGCAAAATTTGAGTTCACAAGAGCATTCAAGTGATTAGAAGAGAATTCAAGAGTATTCAAGTGTTGATTATCAAGTGTTTTAGAGAAGTATTCAAGCATTAAGCATAATGTTTAAGCCATCATGCATTATATGTTTTGGAGCTAAAATTTGTGATGTAGGGTTTCATGATTGAAGCTAGCATTCAAGTCAAGATTTGTCACATTCAAGCAAGATTCAAGATCTATATCTATTGCAGCCATTTCATATATGTTTGCTAGACTTTATTGCTAGGGTTTGGTGAGTTGCAACATTACATTTTGTTCATTCATCATTCTCCTTTCCTATTTCATTTCATTACAAGGTTTGATTACCAAAATGGGGTTTGACCAAGGAAAACCCCTTTCTACTAAGAAAACAAAAATATTCCCTCTCTTGAGTGTTTGATTTGTATATCTAGGTTGAAGACACATCAAAGAGAAAGTTTGAAGAAATCTTTTAAAGAATTCAAAGTTTCCATCTTGCATTGAAGATCATTGGAGAACATCTACAACTTGCAAAGTGAAGATTTAGATCTAGAAGAGTAGATTCAAACTTTCAACTTCTAGAAAAACCTAATTGGACTGATATGCCACTTCTAGAATACGAGTACAAGTATAGGAAAGTTTTTAGTTTTTAGAAGTTCCACACACCTCTTTTCCATATTTTAGTTTCTGCCTTGAAATCGTAAAACAAGGACTAAATCACCCAGATTGGTGTATGAGTCCCAATAGGAATTAAAATTAGTCTTTCTAACATTTGAATCCTTCATTTACTCATCTTCAGATTTCCATGTGCAGACCTCTGATGGGTATGTACAGGATCATGATGGGCCAAAAAGTGGTGATATCTAAGTGATACGATGGCCCATGTGGCTGACGATTGTTTTTACCCAATATTGATGAAACGAAAAGGGTTTTTAAATGAGATTCTCAAATTTCCACCAATATAAATTATGATTTAATTTGAATTTAATAAATTATTATTATTCATTTTCTATTTGAATTATGACTAAAGTCTTAATTGATAGGCTGATTGAAAAAAATCTATAGCTTTGAAACGGTATCACATTTTTTGAATCCAAAACATGTGTCACATTCTATGATTCACATACTATAGGATTAAAAGAATAAGAATTGAATTTCATGAAGTATTAACCAAGTTAAGGTGGTCAGACATATGAATGTTTATATTTTTTAAAAGTTGGAATAAAAAAATCATAGTTAATTATTTACTTGGAAAAAAATTACAAAAAATATGCATCACATTGGGACATGAGTCCCCTACTTATATCTAAAATATTATAAAATAATATTATCATTTTACTGTAGTTAGGGTGGTCAGACAAACACTTACTTATTTTTTCCCTAAAATTTAAGTACTACTGCATTGAAATTTCAAATTTTCACAGAATAGATTTAAAAATAAATAAATAAACCTAGTAATTTAGAAAATACATTCAATTTGTTATAGATTCTATTCTTACATATTTTTGAAATAATATAGAAAACTTATTCATTTTTTTACATCAAGTTGCCTAACTCTGATTTTGTGAATTTTATTATCACTTAAGGGCCTATTTTTTCCATGATGATCCTTCACATACCCTGATCTTGCAATTTTCTATTCTATTTCACATGCATTTTTATGTCATTTAGTAAATTAGTACATTTCATTAGGGTTAAGCATTAGTTCTTGCATTACATTAGTCTTTCCAAGCCCTAGTTTGGTGGTGAACCCCTATTTAGTCTATAATTAAACCCTAGGACAACCCTATTGTAATATATCTTTCTCCTTTATACAACTTTGGTTGAGACCTCTAGGGTTTTACTTGAATGAGAGAGTGTGAAGATTGTTATTCTATCTCCCAAGCATAAAATCGAACAAAAATCGAACCTTTCATTTTGGTGAACCTGCATTTACAACATCATAATTATTATTCAGAGTGCATCATCATCCTAGATCTCTTGTGCATTAACTTTGCACTAGGTTTTGCATTAGTTAATTGGAATTCTAGGATTTATAAATTTTGCATTAGTGAAAGTGCATATAGGTTACATTTTCACATCTTACATCATTAAAAATCATTTGAAATCTGCATTTTCATTTATCTGTAGGTTATACAAACTAGAAAGCATATATGGCAGTTAATCTTTTTTGAAAATTAAAAAAAAAACCCTTATTGGGACTCATACACTCCTCTAGGTGATCTAGTCAGAGTGAATATTTTAAGCTACATTTTCTAGAATTTAAAACTCTATTTTTGTGCTTTTGTTTGTTGTTGATTACTTTTTGTTTCATCTTACAAAGTTTCTATTATATTCATTTCATTTCATTTAGCTTAAATTTCATTTGCATTCATCTTTCATTTAGCATCCCTTGCATGAGCATTTCCACTTGGTATCCTATTACTAATACTATAGTGAGACAAAGTTTGAAACTTGTGTCATCCTCGTGCAATATCACAATCATCCCGGATCTTGGGCTATGCATCTCTTTCACTCCTAGTATTGTCAGTAGCTCACTAGGTATGGGCCATACCCCTAACAATTCCTTGCCTTCAAGTAGTGTGACACATGTAGAAATAATGGTTGCTAGTGTTCCACAAAACACATAATCCAAATTCATGAAGACTTAACAAAATTACAAAATCAAATAAATATTGAGAACATTTCAACTACCACCATCCCAACCATAGATAGCATTCATCACATGCTTGAAAGTGAAGATGAATTTGATTGTGTGCATAACATAGTCCATATATTTGGAAAAAATGTTACCTCAACCACTAGTTGTCCTTTACCTTGAAACAATGTCACAAGAAAAGAAGGAATTTAAATTCCCCCTTCCACAAAAATTTCCTCTATTCCTACCTATACCAACCCTCAAGTTACAACAATAAAGAAACCAACTAGTAATGTGACCCCTTCCTTAAGTATTTCCACTAGCATCCCAAGTACCCTTGTGCCATCACATGTCATATCTCCTACAACTTTACCACCTATAATAATTTCATTCACTTGTCATTTGAACACATACACACCTCCACCATATTCACGTTCATCTCACAATAAAATAAATTACCCTCTCATAAACCATTTTTTCAAAATCATTTCGTCCCTTCAAAAACAAGTTTCCACTATCAACCAAAATCAAAATGGTTCACCTACATATTATGTCAAAGAAGACCCTTTTCATTGGATATATTGCAAACACTGATGCCAAAAGGTGTAGAGGTGTCTAGATTCAAGAAATATAGGGGTAAAGGAGATCCCTCTAACCATGCTTCTTCTTACACAACTTTATGTAGTGACTTTGTTCTTGATGACAAAATCTTGGCTAGAATTCTCCCTAGATCCTTGAAGGATATTGCCTTAGAATTGTTTTATTCATTACCAAACAACTCAATTCATTCATTCAATGAATGTTTTGGGGCATTTATAAACCATTTCCAACTATATATGACTCCTAAGATGACCTTGGCCAATTTGATGAGATGTAAGAAAAAAGAAGAAGAAAATATTACCGACTTTATTTCATACTATCAATCACTTTATCATGCAATTAATGTCAAGGTTCTTGACTCTCACCTTTAAAACATGTTCATAGAGAATGTGAAAAACAAGATACTTGATAAGAAAGTACCATGATGAAATTGTCCTCTTTCATGCACTTATGTACTACCCTCTATGATTATCAAAACTTGGTTGGTAGTTATGATGAAAATTTCAGCTTTAGTTGAATTGAGATGTTTGAGTTCACAAACCAAAACAGTTACCAACCTTTTAGGAAACAAAATAAAGGTTTCCTCCAACTAAATCCCCCTCAACAAACAACTCAATATTCCAATACCCAAGTAGCCAATTTAAAATAAATTATACCCTTTAACTATGGGGACCCAAAAAGAAAATTCACTCCCATACTCGATACCCTTCATAACACAATGTCACAAATTTTATAAATAAGAATTGTTACCTTCCCTCCCATGAAAACAAGAAATCTTAATAATCCACTACCTCTGAAACATAATATTTTATTTATCAAAGCTAGTGAAACTAAAATGACTAATGTGATGAATATTGAAATGGATGATGAGAACATAGATACAATTCAACAAAGTCCTATGGATAATGATGAACAAGAAAAAAATCTGATCGATGGTTTGGTTACATTGGTCAGAACTCAACATCATAAGGGTTAAACTAAAAATCCTCCTGACATTTCTTTCTCCTCACAAGATATACTAAAACTTGCACTTGATGGGCCTCTTTACATAGCTAATCGGATCTATGTTAAGCCCAATAATGGGATATTAATAGATCCTATATGTGGAGAGAATGTGATCACTAAATAATTCTTAGTTTTTGTAGATTAGGGGGATTTGCTACTCACGAGTTCTCTTCACCTAGAGAGCCTCAGGGGGAGAACTTCCCTAAACTACCTCAATGAAAATTGATGAGAGTTCTAGAATTAGAGAGAGAAGGTCGTAGAGATTCTCTGGACAAACTAACAAGCTCTCGGTCAAAGGACATCAACACAAAATACAGTTGATAGCGCAACACACTAGCATCCCCGAGGTGCGTTGGCATCTCACACAAACTAGAAAGCGATAATTTCATACAAAACAACTAAGTGAGTACTTCTACTTTGATTGCTAAGAACTTCTAGAATGTGATAAAGAAACAAAATGTAATAAAGATAAGGAGGAGAAGGGAAAGCAAACGTTTATAATCGTGCAAGTGATGAAGCCTCTAGCTCGTGAATGTCTTCAATACATACAGACAAGAGAGAGAGAGAGAGAGAGAGAGAGAGAGAGAGAGAGAGAGTGTTGGGACTGTATAGGTGTTTTCCTGAGTCAAACCCCCGTTTTGGTGTTTCCAACTCCACAGACAACCAAATAGATAGAGATAAATTTTTGGAATGAAGTAAACACAAAAGTACTATAAAACAGTGTTATGCTACTCAACCAAATAATAGAGGCGAGGAGTGAAATCTTACCACCTCTGCCCAATGCGCTCTAGGCTAGTGGGCGAGAAAATGAAGAGGAAATCAAGCCTCTACTGCCATGGTGTTTCATTCCACACATTCTGTATTGAAGTGATGGAGTATTGATGTTGTTGTTGTGAAGTGTAAAGTGTTTCAAGAGATGGTGAAGAAGCTGCTTGGAGCTTGTGAAGATATTGGAGAGATCAAGTGAATGAGGAAGAACCCTAGAATGTGAAGAGATTGTTCCCACCTCCCAAATGGAAGGAGAATGAGTGAATTTGAAGGGAAGAGTGAAGAAAATGGCCATATTCCGGTCAGTCAGCTGAAGAGGGTGTTATACGTTTACTCCCAATGGGAAATGTAACACCTCTATAGGCTCCAACTATAGGAATTTTTAAGGGACGTAAGCACATCGTACGGATGTCTACATGTTGTGTGGATGTCTACGTGCCACGCGGGCTTCCTGGACACTAAATCCTCTATCAACACTCAAAGAAGGAGCCAAGTGGAACAAGGGAAATGGGCTTAGGTGGAATTAAGCCTCCGAGTTTGGTTTTCTAAAGTGGAGAACGGTAAAAGGGGAATTTTCCCAAGGGGTGGAATTTTTCTCCTATACATTTTTCCCCCACTTTAGTGAGCACGAATACTAGTCAGTGCTTTGATAAAGTATATTGAAAAATACATAGGGTTAGAAATGTATACCTATACCATTGGAAGTTGATCACAATCTGGCGAACTCGAAAGTGTAAGACAACAAAAGTAAGAAAAGCATATACTCAGGATGAAGAAGATGTAGATCTTTGATCTGATATATACAATTGAGAAGAGAAAGATAGAAATGAATGCAAGAGTGATCTAATCAATCCTCGATCGAGGAGGAAGACCTATATCATTGAGTAAAATTGATAAAATAAATCCCCACTCGAGGAGGAAAACCTGTATCATCGAGTAAAATTGATAAAAGTAATCCCCGCTCAAGGAGGAAGAATTGTATCACTGAGTAAAAGTGATAAAAGTAGTCCCCACTTGAAGAGGAAACCCGAATTGTCGAGTAAAATTGATAAAAGAAATCCCTACATGAGGAGGAAGACCCATATCACCGAGAAGAAGTGAGAAAAGCAATCCTCGCTCAAGGAGGAAAACCCATAGCATAGAGTAAAAGTGATAAAAGCAATCCCCATTCAATGAGGAAAACCCGTATCACAGAGTAAGGATGTAAAGGAGCTCTATAGGTTCTTGGTCCTGTAGAGCAAGCATGTAGATAGTCACAGAAAATGATGTCAAGATGGAATAATTTCAAAGGGGTCTCTCAGAAACCCTTCAATAGGAAGAGGGGTCCACTCAAGGGACACACAGTTTCATGAGTAAAGTCTAGTCAAGCTACCCCCAAACTAGACATAAAGACATGGAATAGGTCTAGTTGGGCTACCCTCAAGCTAGACATAATGGAGTTCATAGAAGCTTTCAAAGGGGGTCCCTTGGGAACCCTTCAAAAGAAGAGGGTCCACTGAAGGGATGCTTCATTTGAAAGCCATAGAGAAGAAAAGGCAGGTGCATTAGTGAATAAGTGAGTGATGGCACCTGAATCATGAAGTTGTATTTTTTCCTTCAAGGCCTTACATTCACTAGTGAAATGACCAAGCACTCAATGGTATGCATAGAAAGAATGTTTTTCTTTATATGATTTCTTATGTGTAGGAGGAGGAAGTGTAGTTAAGTGGACTTTAAGAAGCCACAAAAAAATGCACTCTTTCTTAGATAAAAAATGAGGAGCGAGAACCAACCCTTTCTCTTGTGGAGAAAAGCTTGACTTCTCACGAGAAGAAGATACAAAGATAGAAGACAAAGGAGAATGGACCAATTTGCAAGAACGAGGTTGAATGGACATCATGTCAACATTCAATCATGGTTCTTGGTCAAACTTTTCATTTGACCAACCAAGCCCCAAGTTATGCTAATGAGGCGCATATTCTATAGTGACTTGTATGCCTTGTTCATTACGCCCACAAAATTTAAACTCATAGCCTTACTTAGAGATGAGTTTAAAGCTAGGGCCATAAATTTTTTGTAAATTATGAGAAGAGGGGGATCCTCATAGAGAGCATTATTCTAGCAAGGGAGAACATACTCTTCTATGGGATCCTCATCATCCATCTTGATAGTACTATTAGCATTGTCCTCCTTAGAAAACACATAATCATCTTCCTAAGAAGGAGGATCAACACTAAGGACATTAAAGTTCACATTCACATTATCTCATGATACAAAGGAATAACCATCTTCGATAGCAGGTGTGAATGATGTTGTCAGAAGGTCTTAGCAGATCAGGTTGACTTTATAACCCTGAGTGAAGGACTCTGTAAAGTCTAAGGGAACCCAATCATCACAAAGACATGCATTCCTTTGAGAAGAGGTAGAAGGAGAAGACTTAATATTTCTCAACTCAGAAGGATCTTCTCCGGGGACATCTACCTCAAGAGTATCCTTTGTAGTAGATACTATTGGAGTAAACATCATCACACTGGAAGACACTGAAGGAATAAGGGTAGGCGCAACTGAAGCTTGACTAGCAGCTACCAACTCACATAAGTGGATAGCATTAGGGTCATCCTTGACTGTGACTACTCTATTATTACAAATGAACTTAATAGATTTATGCGAGGTAGACGGGGCTGCATGCATGGCATGAATCCATCGTCAGCCAAGAAGAAGGTTTATTAGGTAACTTTTTTGACATAACATATACGAGGATAGGTACAGTAATGGGTCCCAACCTCAAAGGAAAGACTATAGTTCCTAGGGATTGTCGACTGACATTATCGAACCCACAAATGTCAAAAAAAGAAGTATTAAGAGAAGATGGATCAATATTAATCTTAGGCAATAGATCAATGCTACATTAATTGAGTGTTGAAGCAACACCAATGAGAGTACGTCTAATACCAATCTTATTAAGTTTTACTATAAACATTAGAGGATCCACTTGCTTCTATACTTCTGATGGCAGGAGCTCCTATGGGTAGAAAGTAATATTCACCAAATCCACACAAATATAATCTATCAATGCATCAACATCTACCAGCCTAGTGGAAGAATACAAGAGAATATTTTTCAAGGCTTCTTGAAGCATACCTTGATAAATTGGAGCAAAATGAAGCAATTCCCAAAGTGAGATCTTAGCCAAAGCAACCTAAGATTGCTCGACAATACCGTTATCACCGGGAGCTTTAATCATAGGTTTATGTGCTTGAAGAAGGCTTAGTTGTCTATTCATTATATTATCATAGGTATGGGCTACTTCTCTATAAGAGGGAGCCTTAGAAAGATCAAAGGAATCACTATCAAATGGAACACCATCAATAGAACAAACCCTTTTAGAAGAAGGACTAGCTGGAGTCAAGTAAATGACCAGTCTCTTAGGCCTTTGAGGGGCAACAAAGACATAAATTTAATTTACAGAATCATCACAACTAGTAGAATAGTTATTCAAAGACATATTCTCAACATCAATCCAAATAGGATCAAATATGGAAGGAGATTCAATATTTTCTAATGCATTCTCTCTAGAGAAGAGCGCATTAGAATAGATAAGAAATTCATCATCCACAAATGCAATGTCCCTAGAAGAGAATGCATTGAGATGACTAGGGGATTCATCATTCACAAATGCATCATCTCTAGAAGAGAGTACATTGGAAGGAGTAGAAGATTCATCATTCACAAATGCATCATCTCTAGAAGAGAATGCATCAAAATGAATAGAAGGTAGAGTAATATTAAAAAAGGTATCAATGATTTCATCTTCTTGTGGAAAAATATCCTCTGAAGCGAGAGGACTATCATGAGAAGGATCAAAGATATCGAGTGACATGTGTAAATCCAAGTCACCATCACATGCATGACATGGAATATCATTAAAATTTTGAAGAAAACTAGATACAAAACTAATAAAAGAAGATATTAAATTCATTATGATTTTTTCAGTAATTTTTTATGTTTTCGTAATTTTCATTTTCGGCGGTCTTCAAAGCAGAATTTGGGTTCAAAACTTGCGTTAGTCCTTAAAAAATTATTGTCAAAGGTACTAGTATTTTAGGGACTAAACTATTTCTCCAGAAGACCTTTCCAACGGTGCAAACGGTTTTGAATTCCGAGCACCGAGTCAAAAGTTATGACCCCACCAAGTAGGGTTAAATAAATTACTAGTTTTTTTAAAAGACATTTTTCAAGTCGGGTTCACCAAAATGTAGAGAAGGGGGATTCACTACTCATGAGTTCTATTCACTAAGAGAGCCTCAAGGGGAAAACTTCCCTAAACTACCTCAAAGAAAAGCAATGAGAGTTCTAGAATTAGAGAGAGTAGGTCACAAAGATTCTTTTGACAAACTGACAAGCTCTTGGCCAAAGGTAGTCAATGCAAAATATAGACAACAACGCGGCATGCTGGCATCTCGTACAAACCAAAAAGCGAAAATGTCAAAAAAAATACTAAGTGACTACTACTTCTAGGATGTGATAAAGAAACATAATATAATAAATCTAAGGAGAAGAAGGGCAATGAAACACTTACAAGCATGCAAGTGATGAAGCCTCCAACTCATGAACATCTTCAATACCTGTACACAAGTGAGAGAGAGAGAGAGAAAGTGTTGGGGATGTATAGGGGTTTGCCTCAGTCAAACCCCTATTTTGGTGTTCCCACCTCCATAGACAACCAAATAGATAGAGAGAAATGTACGAAATGAAGTAAACACAAAAGCACTATAAAACAATGTTATGCTACTCAACCAAATAATAAAGGAGAGGAGTGAAAGCTTAACACCTCCTCCAAAAGCACTCAAGGCTAGTGGGGGAGAAAATGAGAGGAACTCAAGCCTCTACTACCATGGTGTTTCATTCGACACTTGTTCTAGCGAAGTGATGGAGTACTGATGTTGTTGTTGTTAAGTGTAAAGTGTTTTAAGAGATGGTGAAGAAGCTGCTTGGAGCTTGTGAAGAGATTGTAGAGATGAAGTGAATGGATAATAACCCCTGAAAGTGAAGGGATTGTTCCCACCTCCCAAATGGAAGGAGAATGAGTAAATTTGAAGGGAATAGTAAAGAAAACAACCTTATTTCGGTTGATCCGCCGAAGATCGTGTTATAAGTCAACTCCCAATGGGAAATGTAATGCCTTAGCAGGCTCAAGCCATAGGAATCTATTAGGAACATAAGCACAATGTGTGGAATTCTACATGCCACATGAACGCCTGCGCGCTACACGGGCATCCTTGAAAGTAACTCCTCTACCGATGCTCAAAGAAGGTGCCAAGTGGAATGAGGGTAGCGGGCTTAGGGGGAATTAAGCCTTTGAGTTTTTTTTCTAAAGTGGAGAAAGGTAAAAGGGGAATTTTCCCAAGAGGTGCAAATTTGCTCCTATACAATTTTGCATGATATTTATCAAGAAATAAATGAGAAACCAAAAGCATGGATTAAGAAAAATAATGGTTTTTCTTGCCCTATCATGGGATCGATCACCATTACTTTACAAATAGGACCAAAAACATTAGATGTATCATTCTCCATGATCCTACAGTGAGACAAACTCCATGTGAAGGTGAGTCACCCATAGCTATGCTCCATGGGAGTGGTCCCATTGATTGTGCATAAATGTTTAATGTTTCCCTTTAACAATGAAATTTTCACTATGCATCATAGTGGTTTTAACCCTTTCTCTTCCTGTAGAAACTTTTCATTAGACTTCTTTTGGCATGAACCTATGGAACCTAATAAACCTCTTGAAGATTTTTTTTTCAAATCCTACTAAATGTTTGGGGAAAATGCATAGAAAAATATCCCTCTGAAACATTCCTTCCTCCAGCACCGAGCCTATCATTGTTCATGAAACCATGATTGAACCAAAGGACATGCCAATAAACCAAGTTCAATCTAAGATAGAACATTTACTTATTTCCTATAAAAGACCAAGAGATAAAGAAAATAATCAAGTCATGCCTCCTAGAATAAAACAAGTTTATAAGGTTAAATAGAAAGTGGTTGAACAACCTTCCATGGTCCCTTTCATTCCTCCCCTTAGGGAAGAGAAGAAACCTACGGTTGATCTACCTACTCCTACATAAAGACAACTTGATAGTCATAATAAAAGAAAAAAAATTCATAGAGAGAATAGGCGTAGACATTGCACCCTTTCTTGAAGCTTAAATGAAGAAAAATAAAATCAAGATCGAAACTTGATTGAATCAATGTGTGACGTGTCCCCCCCTTTGTCAAAACAAAATAGTCCTATACCACAACCGCTACAAGAGCTAAGCCCTTCTTTGGTCATTATCATTCAACCCCCTATTTTGATTAATTTGGATGATGATGAGGTCATTAAGATTGATGAACAAGTGTATAATAAATTAAATACATTTATTTCCTCTTCTATGAGCTTAATTGTAAATTATCCTAAGAAGAGTGTTGAACCTGGTGATGATCCTATTTTGACACTTTTTATTGTCCCTTTGGCTATTTTTCCACCTTTGGTATACAATGAACACGATTGGGATGCAAAAAAACTACTTTAGTGCTGCTTTAGGTCTTTTTCTTTGTGTGATTGCATGTGCATAATGTGATCCCTTGTACTATTCTGTTTGATGTATCTTTCTTTGTGACATTCCTCTATTTGTAGCTACATTCTTCTCTCTTTAGTAAATATTTTATCTTTGCATTTTATCTATGTCTCGTGTTTTCCTTTTGGGGATGATGCAAGGAATCGAGACATTCATGTCTCTTCCATTTTGACCCATAAGATTTTCCTTTATCTTTCCTTTGTCTTGTGTTTTTCGTTTGGGGATGACACAAGGAGTTGAGACATTTAGTTCTCTTCCATGTTCACTTGAAATATTTTTCTTTGTTTTTGCTCTTTTGTTTTATTCTTCTAGTTCTATGGTCATTTTGGGAATGATGATAGTTATATGAGCTTTCTAAAAAAAATTGTAGCAAGAAGATACTCACCCCAAATCCATAGATCCCTTATGTGTTTGGAGTTTCATTTTGGGGGCAATGCATTTCTCTTTCCTTTTGCATGAAGTAGCTTTATTTGGAAACATATGACCTGGCATAGGTCTTTCCATGTTAGAATTTATAATGTTCTACTTTAATGTAATTTGTCACAACATGGTGTTGAGAAATTTATTTAAAGTGGGAGCATATATTGGCATTATTTTTTGTTGCATCTTTTCATGTTCCATGGTGTAGTCTTCTCGCTTCATGTGATGCATCATTCACTTTTTTTTTTACATCGGATGTGATGTTCCTCAAGAGTGTGATCTCTCTTAGCATATAATATTCATCTTGGTGGCTTGATGCAACACATTGCATCCCCTAAGTAGTGAATCTTGCATTCTTTGATTTCTCCTCTCTTGGAGACATTAGACACAATGTCCCCTAATCTTAAGACATCACATGAACTAAGCAAGATTCCATTGAATGTTCATCACACTATTTTTGTATTTTTAGTTATATGGTGAGCTTGCATAACACACTTTGCAAGGCTTTGGAGCCATCTTGTTTGTTCATGAGTCCCAACCATACGAAGCTTTTCCTGCCTCATGAAGCTCCAAGTTCATTATTGTTTGGTACCTTATCAAATTTATCAAGAGGTATAACTTTGGTATGGCTTAACAAGAAGCCCATTTGAGGCTCAAATTTCCCATAGCCATTCATGTGTATGTCTGAGTGCATATTGTCCATGTGTGTATGTGTCTCACCTCTTTGGATTACTCACCCAATGGATGACCTGAAGTTTTGTTTCTTTAGAGTGAGCGTGCATTTTTTAGACAAACAACCTAGATCTGATTCAAATCATGCTAGACAAACAATCGAAGCTTGATCCATCCACCCCTTTTATTTTGTTTTTTTCTTTTCCATTTGTCTTTGTTAGTGTATTCTTGTGCATTGATGATGCTCTTTATATCATTCTTATGGGTGTTCCTTTGTGCCTATGTTGGTTTCCTATGGGACCTTGATCCATGGGGTTGGATCACTCCTTTAGATCATTACAATCCTATCCTACTGGCATTGGTGCACTCAAACCCCTCTTGATAAAAATTCATCTATTTTAGTGGGAGTTTGAAGCAAGTTCACCCTCTCACTAAAGTGGGGGCTAAATGTACAATCAAAAAATGTTGGCTATGATATTTTCATAGTTTTTTGGGTTGTCCTTATAAAATTAAGCTTAATGATACCTTGACTTAGTCTTGCAATGTGTTTAACACACTCACATTAGGTCTTTCTCCCTTGTATACTAAATAAACCTAATTATACCTTATTTAGGGTTTTGTAAAGTGTTGCACCATAGTTTCACACTCCTCTAGGGTTTTGTTAAATAATTGGGCTTATTTATGCTTTAATTGGCCTTATTTTACATCCATAAGCCTTAATTATTGCATCTTTTCAAGGAAAATCTCGAGATAAATCAATATTGAATCATAATTAAAGTGTTTTTAGGTTGTGCAACTCAAATTTACTGATCTAGGACTCATACACCACCTTGGGCATATGATTCCTACCTAGGGTTTCAGGTCCCCATAAGGATTTCACACCTTTCTAAGAATTTTTTAAAATGTGTCCCATAATTATGCCTAATGGGACTCATATACCACCTTTGGTGTATGAGTCCCATGTTACCAAAAATTAAATTAAATTAAAATTATTGGTGATATATTACTCTCCTAAATTTCATGTAGGCTTATAGCGTTACAATTTTGGGAAATTAGGCATAAACAAGTATAAGTACAAGTTCCTTTCACTTATTTTACACCTAGAAAGTTGAATGAATATCCTTATAGAAAAATTTGAGTTCGTAAGAGCATTCAAGAGCACTCAATGGCTGATTGTAAAGTGTTTTAGAGCATTATTCATACATCATGTTTGTTTTTGAGCTAACATTTGTGATGTAGGGTTTCATGATTCAATCAAGAATTCAAGTCAAGATCTACTACATTAAAGAAATAGTCAAGATCTACATCCATGGGAGCCATTTCATACATGTTTAAAGCACTATATTGCTAGGGTTTTGTGAGTTGCAACATTACATTTTTTTCATTCATCATTCTCCTTTCCTATTTCATTTCATTTCATTTTAAGGTTTGATTACCAAAATGGGGTTTGACCAAGGCAAACCCATTTCCACTAACAAAATAAGATTTTTTTTCTCTCTTGAGTGTGTCATTTATAGATCTAGTTTGAATACATATTGAAGAGAAAGTTTGAAGAATTTTTGCAAGAATTCAAAGTTGTCATTTTGCATTTAAGATCATTGGAGAACATCTACAAGCTGCAAATTAAAGATTCAAATCTAGAAATCAGGTGCAAAGGACAAAGAAAACATTGAAGAATGGTTTTAGAATTTGAATTTATAGAAAACCATAACTATAATAATACACCACTTATAGTGCATGTGTCCCAGTATAGGAAATTTTGTAGGTTTTAGAAGTTCCAGAACCTCTTTGATAGATTTCTGCTTCTTCATAGAAACCCTAATCTGGGACTAAATCGCCTAGACTGGCGAATGAGTTCTAAAAGGAATTAAAATTAATATTTCTAGAATTTCAAGCCTTTATCGAGTCATCTTGAGATTTTTTGGAGCACACCTATGATCTTGCAACTTTATTTTCTATTTTACATGCATTTTTAGGTCATTTAGTAAAGTATTGCATTGAACTAGGTTTAAGAATTAGTTCTTGCATTACATTAGTCTTTCCAAGCCCTAGCTTGCTAGTGAAACCCTCTTTAGTCTATAATCAAATCCTGGGAGATCCCTATTGTAAGATATATTTCTTCTTTGTACACCTTAGGTTGAGATCTCTAGGGTTTTCCTTGAATGAGAGAGTCTGAAGATTCTTATTCTATCTCCAAAGTATAGAAGAAAACCAAAAACCAACCTTTCAATATCTATGAGGTTAGTTGGACCCACAAGTATTTACTAAGTATTTTTTTTCATTTGTGTACACACATGAAAATTAAACACTTGTTGTGAAAAGGAAATTCAGTTCTCTTTGATGATAATCAACATTATATACTCTCTTATTGTTGGGGTTACTGTACGAGAAAAATTCAAATTTTAAAATCTAAAACCAGTAGTGCCTTAGTGACTTTCATTTCTAAATCACTCTAGAAGCACTAACAACTATGCCAAAAATGGAAACATGAACAATATTTCTCCCACATTGATCCTTCTGAGAAAAGCACATGCAAACTTAAACCAAATTCAACACCATGAATAGACAAACAAATGAACACACAGATTTACGTGGGGAAAACCCTTTCGGGTAAAAAACCCCACACTCCAAAAGATGGAGCCATTTTATTATTCAGCAACTAAAGGGTTACAATACAATATCAGGCTCATAACCATTATAGGAGTTACATCTTGTTCATCTAGAGAAAAATAGGAAACAACATAGATCTACAACATTGCACTATTACAATGTCTTCACAAGACATATAGTGAAGGTTCCCTTCAGCTCTTCAACCCATTTGCACAGCCAACCTTTCAGCTAACACAGCCTAGCGGCCACCTCAGGTTCACATATGCCCAGGTTCTGAGTGTCTCAATGTTCATGGTTACAATGATCTGAGCATACCACTTGAATACACTCTTTTATCTCTGACCAAGCTCATCGATCATGGATCTGTCGATCCACCGATCATTTGATCTTTTAATCTGATCTCTATCAGCATGCTTTGCTTTTAGCTTCAGCTTTTTAGATTTGTCTTACTATCGATCAGCACCTGACCTCACCTTCAGGCTTAGCATCAATCAACATTCCATCAACCTCAGGCCAACTTCTCAGCTTCTGGTCAAAATTGCATTCCACACCAAATGGCCATCAGGGTCTCATAATACCCCACCGACAAGCTTCACCATCTTAGGTTCCATGCACCACCCTAGCAGCTAACATCAAGCCACCCTCCAATCAATTTTCCCTCAAATAAAACCCTCGAGACGTATGCACAAGCTTTTGGTAGCTAGCCATTGATTTGCAATAATGATACAAAATCAACCAGTGAGATTTTGACCACATGTCACACTCCCATTTGTCCGCCACTTGTAGATCGGTCAAATTGATCTCCATTGCTGACCATTAGTTGAACCTTCAAGGAAAACTGGTCAACAACTCTACCACTAACCATCAGTCAGACCTCTGAGGCCAAGCTCTCAACAACTCTACCGCTAACCAGTCAAACCCTTGTGGCTAGGTGGTCAATAGCTCTACCACTGTAGCCAAGCCCACTGAGACACACGTCCACCACTCATGGATTTCCGGGGCATCGAAGATTATATGCCCAATATTCCCTCAAGTTCACCTAAAACTATCTTTTGTTGCTGGCACACATCCATCATTCGCTCACTCTGCTTGGCTCACATGGAAGTCATTGAAGCTCCTTCAGGTAATCTCTAGCGGCATCCACTATATTCCCTAGGGAAATCTCAAGGAATAGACAAGTGTCCAGTACCGGACAACCCTTTGCATAAAGCAACTCAGGGTCCACTATCTCTTCCAATACACACACCGCTTAACTCACTGCCATGTGTCGAATGCACAAGCAATTACGCTCGGCCAAAAATTTCTTAGCGGTACTTGCATCAGGATGGCGTGGAACGTGATGGACACTATCAAATCAAAACCTCCATAGTGGTCGATCAGGTTCGTGGCCGCTTGTTCCAACTTCAATCGGTCAACGCATATCAGAATATTGGTGGGACATGAAATGTCACCCACCGATATGAGATCACCTCGGTGCATTGGCCCATCGCTGGAACAACACAAAGACTCTCACTGATAGCGATCACTAGCCAATAGGAAATACCTCCAAGCTAGACCCATCTAGTCATTGCGGGAACACCACGAGGAATCTCATTGACTGGACAGAGTCTCGGTGACAAGGAAAAGGTTGAACACATGAAGTTACTTGGACCAGAGCAGTACAAGCCAACGAGATTGAGGCACATATTTCAAACAATCTCCCACTTGACAAAGACTTGTTGGCTTCCTCCATAAGCCAAACATAAAGAATCTCTCCACCATGCTTCCGCGCTCCAAACAAAATAGCTGCAATGACATCCAAAATGTCCTCCAACACAAGCAATTGTTCGAACAATCCTTCACAAGAAAAAGGAACAAGCCAAGGCAAAATTGCACCAGTCTTTGGAACACAAGCATCAGATCCTTCAAACGACAAAGGGATGAGATTGCCACCACTCCACTATGCCCACTAGTGATACAAAAGCAACAATACAAAAAATTCAATGTTCTTAGATCGTGAACACAAACGTGAAGTCATTCTCCACAACAAGATAAACCACCAACTAGAAAAACAACCAGAAAACTGACTGCCCCTATCCAACTGATCAAAACCCACGTGACTAAAAATAACACACACAACTCATGCTAATCCATCCAATCACCCATACCTCCAAGGTATGCACATCAGTAAACTCATGCCATCACATATCCACCCATCAACTATAGAATACGAGCACCATGTGCCAACCAGTCAAGAAGACCAAACACATCTAGGAGCTCCCACTACATGGGCAATGTCCAAATGAATGCAAGGAACTGGAATGGGTGCATTCAACACATATCTTCATTAGCATCCCAAAAAACAAGGTACCATCACAAGTGATCGAGGCATACCAGGTCCACCAATCATGACACATAGAATATCATAACCATGTAGTACCAAGGAACATCCACAATGATATGCAAACCTGCAAACCAAACATGCCCTTCTACAGACACTTCTAAATGCTAGTTGTGTCCAGTATGACCTCCTTCACATCCCAAAGGGAAGCCTCTCAAAGAAGATCAAACCAACCCATATTCTTATCTCCTACCAATTCTCAAAAGCACTAGGAGATAAACTATGCTATCCACCTTTCACTATGGATCCTCTAGAAACTTAAACAAAAAATCAAGATCCATATGATGAAAGCAAGCATAAAAAACACATCTGAAAGATATAATGGGGAAAGACTTCTTAGAAGATCTTCACTGCCGAGAAGACCAAAGAGAAAATGATGCTCCTCCAGGATATAACAACCGCCATAACTTACCCAAGAAAAATCTCCTTATTTATGTCTATTGAACTCGCGTTCAACCAAGGTGCATGCTACTCAAACTTTCAATTGTAAACGGTAACAACAAACTCACCTATTTCTCCTTGTATCCATGAGCACCAACAACTGATCATCTCATGCTAAACTCCAATCTACATTACTACAATGAACATGAAGTTCTCAAGCACATGACCAATGCACTCAAATCATAGAGAAACACCAGACCACTGTCAAAGCTCCAAACCTAGGAATCAGGAACTTATCATGAAATCATGATCTTACGATCCCCCTTAGGAGATCCCATGCTCTATACGAACATACCAAGGTCTCAAGAGAAATGCATCATGCCAAAACTCTAATGCACAAACAAGAGTATACCATGACATAAAGCAAACAAACTTTAAACAAACATCACCTATCTAGGATGCTTGACATCCTCAAATAGTTCCCATACAAATGTGAAAGAGCTTTTCTACAACAACAAGGTCTAAGAGCTCTACTAGAAACATCTGCAACACCAAAGAAGACCATTCACCACCAAGTGATGAATACACAGTCACTGCTAAAGCTCCCACTGGACGTGGCATCGAGCTTTCCAAGCAACATGACCAACCATTTGCTGATCCAAAAACCACTAGGTACAAACGATAACATGTCCATCCGACAACAACACTGAGCAATACCAAGGTCTCTAAACTATGTAGAGCACATTATCATTGTCAAAATCTTACACTAACAAGTGTATCAAGATTTCCATGACATCGTGATACACATGCTATAGGTCCCCATAGCCGACTATCTAGGTACCAAAATGCCATTCCTCCTTGCATCTCAAAACAACTACACCAATACACAAGTGGCCACAGATAAGGCCAGCTAATGGATTTGCACCACCACTAAAGCAACCTCATGGATATTGATAGTCCACTTCCGAGTTAAAGACAACCTAGAACATTGCACAACTCATAGATGCAACCAGTGAAAAACCTTGCAAATCTATCATCGCACTAGAAACTGCACAACTGAGATCTCAAAGAGAAAACCCATGTAGACAACATGATTGAAACACTAGATAAAGCTCATATCTGATTCACCAATCATGCCCACAACCCAAGCACCATAGTCTAGGAAACCAGCAAGCGAACACCACAAGAATGCTGAATGAACAACAAATACCAACACTCACATGCAAAGAATACATCGTACCTCCTCAAACATGTCGAAGTACAACTATCTCATCCAGTCACACCCAAAAAGCTAGGGTCTAGAAAATAGTTTAACAGCAGCTCCACAAACCAGAAGTTTTACTTGACCATGCAAAACCTTCAAAACCACCGTGTTTCCAAAAAACACATGCACATCCATATCCACTGCACATATGGACGGCTCATGATTCTACACACAACCATCGCGGTTAAATAGAATAGTGAATGCACATGGATATGCACCATAGAATTTTTAGGAAAATCTGCAGAAAACCCTTCAAAACCAAAGAAATGAATCTAAAACATACAAGTACAAGGTACAAGTAAATAGGAATTGTAGGCCTACTCTAGACCAATTCCAAAAACCACAACCATGCACACACATGCAAGAGAGCTAGGCTATTCAAAAGTTTTAGACCACCCAAATCAACTTCATAGCTTTTATGCAATCAGGGCAATAGAGAAAATGCCTTTAGTGCTAAGTCAGAACACCCAACACAAGCACAATAGTCCATGAAAGTAAAACAACCTGAGAAACTCCATACCATTAGGGAGCCTCTCACATAGACACCCAGTATGAACCACACTCTTCTACAACACAACCATAAGCATAAACTGACACCCCTTGCATCAAGATCATTTGCTACCAAACATGAGCCTCATACCACATTGCCATAATATGATCAACTCCAAAACCTCCTATGTCTTTCATGTTGCATTTTGAATCAAAGGAGTAGGAACTCTTACTCATCGAAAAGAAAACATCAACTGATTCCTCTAGATTTCCTTAAGCTTGTCGGGCTGAGAAATCCTCACAAGAGAAAAATCTAGAACTCCGGTAACTAGGAGAGGGCTTTGATACCACTTGTTGGTATCATGAACAAGCCTTGACCACCTTTAACCAGCTCTGATACCACTTGTTGGGGTTACCATATAAGAAAATTTTAGATTTAAAATCTAAAACCAGTAGTGCCTCAGTGACTTTCATTTCTAAATCACTCCACAAGCACTAACAACTATGCCAAAAAGAGGAAATAGGCACAATAGTTCTCCCCCATTGATCCTTCTAAGAAAAGAACATGCAAACTTAAACCAAATTCAACACCATGAATAGACAAACAAATGAACACAAATATTTATGTGGGGAAAACCCTTTCGGGTAGAAAACCCCACACTCAAAAAGATAGAGCCATTGTATTATTCAACAACTAAATGGTTACAATACAGTATCAAGATCATAGCCATTACAAGAGTTACATCTTGTTCATCTTGAGAGAAACAGGAAACAACATAGATCTGGAACCTTGCACTATTACAACGTCTTCACAAGATATATAATGAAGGTTCCCTTCAACTCTTTAGCCCATTTACACAACCAACCTTTTAGCCGGCACAACCTAGTGGCCACCAAAGGTTCACATTTTCCCATATTCTGAGTGTCTCAGTTTTCGTGGTTATAATTTTCTGAGCATACTGCTTGAACACACACACACTTTGATCTCTAACCAAGCTCATCGATCATGGATCTGTCAATCCACTGATTATTTGATCTTTCCATATGATCTCTAATGACTTGCTCTGCTTTCAGCTTCAACTTCTCAACTTTGGCTTTCTATTGATAAACAACCAGCCTCAAGCCGACCTCTTATATTCTAGTCAAAATTAAATTCCACACCAAATAGTCATCAGGGTCTCATAATACCCCACTGACAAGCTTCACCATCTCGCGTTACATGCACCACCCTAGTAGCTGAAATCGAGCCACCTTGCAATTAATTCACACTCAAATCAAACCCTCAAGACGTGTGCACAAGCTTTCACTCACTAGCCATTGATTTGCAACAATGATGCAAAATCAACCAATGAGATTTTTCCATGTGTCAAACTACAATTTGTCCATCGCTTGTAGATATGTCAAACTAAGCTCCATTGCTAACCATCAATCAAACCTCTAAGGCCATCCGCTCAACAGCTCTACCGCTAACCATCAGTCAAACCTCTGAGGCCAAGCATCAACAACTCTACCATTGTAGTTGGGCCCACTGAGACATGCGTCCACCGCTCATCGACTTCTAGGGCATCGAGGAGGGAATCTCAAATATTCCCTCGAGCCCGCTCGAAACCAGCTTCCACTGTTGCCACACATCCATCATTCATGCACTCTGCTTGGATTATGTGGAAGCTGCTAGAGCTCCTTCAGGGAATCTCTAGTAGCATCCACTATATTCCCCAGGGAACTCCCGAGGCATAGACAAGTGTCCACTACCAGAAAACCCTTCACATAAAGTAGCTCGAGGCCCACCATCTCTTCCACTACGCACACCGCTTAACTCACTGCCATGTGTTGAACGTATAAACAATTCTGCTCGGCCAAAAAGTTCTCAACGATACTTGGATCAATATGGCACAGAATGCAACAAACACCGTCAGATCAAAACCTCCACAGCCGTTGATCATGTTCTTCCCCACTTGGTCCAAATTGAATCGCTCAATGCATATCCGCATATCGGTGGGACATGTACTGTCACCTGCTGATATGATAACACCTCACCGCATTGGCCCATCAGTGGAACAACACAAAGACTCCCGCCGATAGCGATCACCAGCCGATAAGAAATATCGCCAAGGCAAACCTATCCGACCATCGCTGGAACACCACCAGGAGTCCCACCAACCAAATAGAGTCTCAGCGACAAGGAAAAGGTTGACACATGAAGTCCACTAGAGAAGAGAGGTACAAGCCAGTGAGATTGAGGCACATATTTCCAACACTTATGACTGATCCATTTGAACATGAAAGAGATTTTATTTTCTTCATATATTTAATATATGAAATGATATAGTGATGTGTTAATTCTTGTTTAAAAGGAGCCTTGCATCATGTACACTTTATATATATGTATCATGTTTCTATAGTAGAATACCTTCATTATCCACCTTCTTGTAATTGGAAAATATGTTTCTCTCTTTTTTATGGTGATTTGAAATTATTCGTATCTTACTCTTTTTTGTTGTTGTCAAGATTCCTATGTCAAATAAACTCTCATGCATTTATTTATATTTAGTTGTAATTACTTTGGTAGCTTAAGAGATTCAACATAACATAATTTACGATATTTAAAAGGATTTCTCTAGTCAGTGTGATATTTCTCGCAATTGTTAGAGATCTTCATTTCCATTATGCTATTCTATTTCAATTGATTCATAATTTAGTTTGTAAATCAAGCTTGTTTAGCCCTAAAACCAATGAGATAGCCAAGTATTGGCTCGGTAATTCATCATTATTGAAATCAAGAATAGATAGAATATGTGCTGACACTATTAGAGAGGTGTTCAAGAAGAAATAACTGGCTTTTTTCATTAATTTTTTAACTTTAAGCCCAACAACAATTCTCTACAACCTTTTTAATGCCTCTATCTTCTTGTGCAATCGAATTGGAAAATAGAAGGGTATCATATACAAATAATGAGTGGGTCATATTCATGATTTTTTTTTGGTATGTATATACCTTGCCAAGGACCTTGAGCTCCTATCTTTACTATTATCCAACTTAGTGATTCTTCCATTAAAATGAAAAGGCTGCTAGAGGATCACCTTTTCTAATGCCTCGCGAGGAATTTAATAAGATGGTTTGAATTTCATTTACCAAGAATCAAAAAATGTTTTTTAATCTACATGTTGTAACCCATAGAGACCATTTGTGAGAAAAAAAAATATTTTTTTAAAAAAATTTAGAAGGAAATCCCAATTCTATCTATCATAGGCCTTCAACATGTCAAGTTCGATAATCATAACTAGGATTTTTACTTCCTTGATGGAATACAATTCTTCATGGGATATTAAGGCCCATTTTCTATATCCTTCATTGGTAAAAATCCCCCTTGTTAATCCAATATAATTCTTGGAATGATCTTGGAGAGTCTAATAGTTATTTCTTTGGATTTTTTTTTTATAAATTGTGTTGCATAGTGACATGGGCCTAAAATCAACAAAGCTAGAGGGGTTCTTCCTTTTAGATAATAATTTTATCAATGTGTTATTTAGTTCCTTTAATATCTTAACATTTCTCATTGATTCCTCTAAAGATAACATGATTTCATGGCCCAATAAATCCCACACTTTTTGGAAGAACATGGTAGTAAACCCATCCAAGCTTGGGGCTTTGTATGGTGGGACAAAGAAAAATACTTTTTTTACTTCTAATATAATTTTTTTTAATAAGAGGTCATTATCTTCCACAAAGAATAGCAAGGGAACATGTTGGAAAAAATAAAATAAGATGATATTATTTGCTTGTGTAGTTTGTTGGGCTAGCTTGCTCAACACATTTGCGAAAAAAAGGAGTATTTCTTGGCTAATGGATTTTTTTTCTTATAAGTTTCTATCTGAGGGGGCATTGATGCTAAATGTAGAATATAATTATTGTCTAGATCTTGATGATAAATCAAATAATTCGGTGTTTATTCCCCTACATTGAGACAAATCTCTCTAGATTTTTGTCTATAGTATATTTCTTCCCTTGTCAGGATTTCTTCTAGTGTTTGATTGCACATTTTTACATACATTGAAAGTGGTGTTGTTCATACCACTTCTAATGATATGATCATTAGTCTCATTAAGTTAGGTTTGATGTGTTTTTTGTAGAAAAAAATGTTCTTGAAGTGTTTCTCATTCCAAGCTTTCATTCTCTATTTGATATATGTTCCTTTTTTCTAAATAAAACATTATAGATATTTCAATAAAGTGTGTGATTTCCCACCACATCTTGAGTTGATGTAGGAAGTGGGGGTCTCTAAACAACATTTCTTGAAACATTAAAAAAGACTTAAGATTTGGTGTTTGTGAAGTTGCGTCCAACTATATCGAAAAGTGATCTAAACTAGATAATGAAAGGATATATGAATTGGTAGGAGCTATTTTTCCTGACCATTTTGTAGAAATAAGGAATTTACCCAACCATTCTACAAATAAATAGAATTATTTTCACTTGTTTGTCCCTATAAATGTACCATTTCGAGGATATTCGCAGATCTGGTATAATCAAAATCCATTAGACCAAATATATCAAAAACAATTTTAATTTTTAAAAGTGCATTCAATAATAAGATTTTTTTTTCTCCCTCTTTATTAAAAAGAATTAAAATAAATTTACTCACACAAAAAATCATCTATTTTGATATTTAACTTAATAAAAACTACATTCAATCTTAATAAACATCACTAAATATCTATTTATAACTCACACAACAAGGTAGACCTCTATTCCAAAGGTTGATTGTGAAAATGAGACAAAAGTTCGAGCTACTCCTCATATGGACCATCTAGGACTTGCAACTAGGAGTTGTTGTGCCTCTAGCACACATGCCCCATTTGGAACAGGGGCCCTCCCTTTTTGCTTGTGCCGGGTCATTTTGTATTGCCTCATTTTGTGTGTCCCCTATTTGGAGTTCTGAATGGTCAGTGAACCTTAAAGTAGTCATCTTGAGTCAACCATGTTTCACCCCCTCAAATTTTCCTAAGTCCTAAATCCTTGAGGGATCCCGTTAGCTGTTTGCCTTAGCGTTAGTAAATTGATGTCCATGGAGCCCTTCGGGCCCACTTTGTGGGCTGTTCGCTCTCATGTTTATATCACTTTAGGATAATTCCAAACAACTTTCATTGGTTGACTTTTCGCCCACCAATTTCCATAGCTCTCTTCATCGCTAGTTCATCACCAAACTTTTGGGTGGCAGTAAGCCTACTTCCACCCACCTGTTAGACCTCATGAAACCCATAACTATATGTCCTCTTATCGAAATCCTCCCTTCCCGTGGCCTCTTTTAAAAATCTGACCAATCACCAACCCCGAGCATCATCGTACAAACATTAATGAGGGAATTAAATGATAAAATTCCTTATAAATATCTTGCTCGACCCATCATTTTCACTAAATTATTTCATAGGAGTAGTGTCAAATCCCTCTGCAAGTGCCACCTTCACACTCGACGAGTGTCACCACCAATCAAACACATTCGCTATCTGATCTTTTTCCCTTTTCATCGAGATCTTAAGGTAGGTTTTCTACCGCACATTCCATATCTTGTTTTTTTTTTATTTCTTGAAAAATTTGATAAATATAAAGAAAGAAAACCTATGAATTAAGTAGGGTAGATCAACATGCACAAAACCCATATGATGAAATCCTCATAAACTTTGAGAATCAACCACATGCTGCCTATAGAACCTAGTCCTCTCGGCGCCGTTCTTTAAGCTAGAGCATTCATGCTCTCCAAACCCACGAGCTCCCATTGTCATTGCCACCATTAGGAAATTGATTGAAACCTCAGATAGTGAATCCTTCGTTTGGGTCCACCTTTGCAAGAGGACCCCATCCTTTCACCCTAGTTGAAATTCATGAGTTAAATGAGTGTCATTGACCCATTCGAGTCCATGCCTATGGGGCTCTATCCTTGACGAGCCGCTTATGAGCTAACATCCCAAGTAGCATTTTGGTCCCTACCTTTCGGCCTTTAGACCCCACCCTGTTGATTGCCCATTGGACACAAATTTGCAGAAATGACTAAGTTTAGGCTTGATGCGGGATCCTCCCTACAAACTCTCACTTGCGGAGTTCCATTTTTGGTTCACCTTTTCAAACATACCTTTATGGACTATCCTCCTGCCTATCAGACTCCACCCTTGTCTCTGAAATTTGAAGAAAAAATCAATAATATAAGATTTATTCAGAGTGGTGAAAACCCAACATCTCTCTAGCTTTCAAGCCCCAACCTTACCCTTGCTAACCTTTTCACGTTGTCCCTAAAAAAACCAAGTATTGAGCATCTTTCGGGTCCTTGCTAGTGAGCCTCTGACCACGGGCCACTGTGGTGATAATGTCATCTCTTATGGGGTTTGAGCAACGACCTTCTGCCCTTTGGGTCTTGGCCTCATATCAGTTATTTGGATGAAATGAGAAAATCACTAAGTGCTCATCCTCTACGAGGCTCCCTTGTCAGTTCACTGTCATCGGGAATTCATCTCGACCTCGCCAACACCCAAAGGAAAACTACTTCCATCCTCCCAGGACTCGGACCCTGACCTCACCTCAGATGCAAAACTTTCAAATGAAAAACATGATGCATACGACCTTGTCTCCATATAGGCCTAATTTTGTGGGTTTCTTTCCTTGGAACTCCGTCGGACCTCCACCATTTATAAAAACAATTAGCTAACAACCTTATGACAACTTAGACCCAAAGTTCTTAAATGACAAATGAATGATGCCACTTTCCTCCAAAGGTTCGGGTCCTACCCATCAAAACTCTGCCACTGAAATGATGTCCTGCTAGAGCCATCCTAATGACAAACACTAAACTGCCAAGTCTCCTCCTAGTTTTGATTTCCCAAAAGAGAATACAAATTCCCTCCATTCATCAAACTGACTTTGACCCATGTACCAAAATAGGAAACTCCCCTCGATGGAACCTTCAAATTGATCAAATTTGAAGGTGGGCCAGGATATTCAAGTTGTCATGCCTTGAATGTCGTCCCTCCTAATGCTCCCCCAAAACAGCCAATAGCCAAGGGAAGTCTGACCCTTGGGGCCCGGACTGTTCAAACTCCCTCTTGTGGAATGTAATGTCAATCTAGATGATATGTTAGATTTCTCAAAAGATGATTTATCCTATCTAATGTTGTTTTATAGGGATTTGGTATAACATTTCCATGTTTTCATGCTTGATTTTTCTCACCTCCCTTTTTCCCACAGGATATATGGAATCAAGTATAGGACCCTCAAGAGTAGTCATATAGAAATACAAAGGAAAATAGATAGCTAAGGCACCTCATGGAAAGGATGAAAGGGATCAGATGAAATACAAGTTCCAAGGGGATCCCTTGAAATTCAAGGTCACCACATATTGGAAGGAGATATAGATGAATTCAAGCAGAGAGTCTGAATCAATCCCACCACAAAAATTGCTCAAAATATCAGAAGTAGTGGATTGGCCAAGACTGTAGGCTTTCTTCCCACTCTTACTACTCTTGAGTTGGTAATGGCTTATCGGGATGCATATCAAATAAACACAAGAACCATTGTGGATGAAGATGGGAACATACTAGCTGATATTGCAACCAAATCAATAGGAAGGGCCTTTCAAATCCCAAAATTTAATGAAATGAAAGTGCCTACCATGAAGGAGGCCAAGGAAACTTGGGATACTGACCCCATTGGATGCAAGAGGATTATCAACCAATATTGGTTGAAGGAAAAGAGGGGTAGTGCGGCTAAAGTGCCCCAAGAACTCTATCACATTAATTTCTATGAAGATTACCTTGATTTGGTAACCTTGTTGAGCAAGGTTATGGGCCTTCCTGCCTCAGCGTATTTTCAAGAGTGGATGTTCTTCTCCATAGACAAGATCCTTAGTGGCAATGACAAGTTTTATTGAGCATAAATCTTCAGCAATCGCCTACACGATAAATTTGTAGCTATTAAGAAGACCTCACACTTCTACATGACTTCCTATCTTGTTTATTTTCTAGTTGATAAGACATAGTATCAAAGTCTATTTAGAGCTCCAGATGAGATTCCAGGTAGAAATTTGAAGTTTTATGTACATACCCCCAGCTGCAATTCCAAAACCTCAAAAGAGACTACTGTAAAGTAAATGATTCCTTTATAGGCCATATCATCAGGTTACTAGGGGGTGTGTTTAAGAGAAGAGTCTCACACACATCCAATGCCTTCCTTCGGCGGTTCACCTTTTTTTTTATACAATATCCAAAGCTCAATTACATTTAAGCAGAGGGCTTCACAAAGAAGCCATACAAGCTGTCGAGGTATCCCAATGACCGGATCATACCGTTAGAAGTCTCCCAACAATGTCAACATGCACATAATCTATTGAGCGGCAAGCATAGGGCGGGGAACCTTATCCCCTCTTCTTTGGGAAAGAAATGTATGAGCTACATACTTCGCAATGTGTAGATCAATCTGATAAGGAGCTGGTGGAATACCACTTGCAATTCCATAGTGCCAGAGAATGGATCAACCCATACAACAATCCTAGGAAATTAGTAAGGCCTAAGCATGCCCACATACATCATGTAGAAGAATTTTGGGCCAATTTCCAAGATGACAAGGAAGTGTGGATGAGGCACTATATGCATATGACTGCATACTTCATGAAGAGGGTCAGGTTATTCCTCGTACCAGACTAGGTGGAGGAGGAGGAGAATACAATGGTTGATACTCAATACAATGCAGTTGCTAACCTCCCATTTCATTTAATTTATTTGGATGAGCTAGAGGTCGACAACCTCAAAATATTGATAAATCCAATTGAGGCTAGAACATAGGAGTGGATTGATGGGAAAGTTTCCTAATTGAAATATCCAAGAGTAGCTCTAACCTATGAAGAGCTTGAGGAAGAGAATGTAAGTGAAATGTACAGTGGGCCAGCTACTACCTCAATAGAAGAACCTTCCTAATCTCCTCCAATTACCAGATCAAGAAAAAAGAAAGAGGCAGTTGCAAAGCAATCAAAGCCCCAAGTGTACTCAAGGAAGACTTTAGAGGGTGAATTCTCTAAGAGGCCAAAAACATTAGGAGAACTTGATACTATCTAGGAAGATTCACTCCATGAGGGAGAAGAAATTGAGGCTAAGTAGCTAAAGTCTCCACCTGATCCCTCTGTTGCTGCTACTAGTGCTTCTATTGTTGCTACCACTCTGCCTACCTCTCAGGTGATGGTTGCCACTTCCCCGCCTGCGGTGCATATCTTCATCCACCTTGCTTCCACTCCCCCCATGATGGAAGTAATAATGATTGTTTCCTCTTTTTCCACAACCTCTCCACTCTCTTCTACTTCAATGTCTCTAACAACATCTCTTTCGATGGCTACAATGACAAAGAAAGTACTCGCTCTCTTTCTCATAGAGGCATTCTCCTATGATATGTAGGGAATTCCTACCGAGTTGTCTGAGGTGCTAATGAACCCTATTATACAGGATACCTTGGAACAAATAGTGCCACACCTTCCTATCCCTCCTCCCCAAACCGAGCCCCCATAAATGAAGGCAATTATGGAAATATCAAAAGAATTGGAAAGGCAACAGAGGGAGGTAGTCATCAAAGAAGAAGTAGATGACTATCATGAGCATCCTATATATCAACACCTCATGATTGATGAATTTGTCCAAGAGGATGAGGAAATGTTGTCCTTCAAGGAGGATGATGAGGAGCTAGGCACCAAGTACATCGTGGAGATCATTGATATAGAGCTCAAAAATGAGTTGGCCCAGCAACTCAAGGATGTTGAAGAGGAGGCTGAAACATTTCGTATTGTTGAAGAAAAGGGTGCTAACGTAGAAATGGAGGACACTGAACCTCCAATAGGGGAGCAAGATCAATGCCCCAAACATCATAAGAAGATGCCTCTTCCCAAAGAGAAAGAAAGGGGAGAGAAAGGAAAGAAAGATGAAGACAATCCTGAAGAAGAGGCTAAAATGAGAAGGAGCCTAGAATCATAGCATCATGAGGAACACAGACATGAGGAGGAAGAAGAAGGAAAGAATTCTGAGAAGCAAGATAGCCCCCAAAAGCATGAGGTTGTTGAATCCCCAAGAAAGGTGACAGTAGTCATTCATGATTTAGATGAAGAAGAAGGAGAAAGTATCAAACAAGAGTCTCTAAGTAGCAAAGTAATGGGGATTGAACTCTCCCGTGAAAAATAGCATGACCATGAATCACCAAAGGAAGAATTCCAAATGCCTATGTTGCTTGAAAAACAATTGGAAAAGAAGACTACAACCCAAATTCATCCAAAGGAAAGGTTAGAGGCCATCTTGGATTGAGCCTAGGTCAACACAAAGAAAGAAAAGAAGCCTAGTGTCATATCTCATCTACAAATGGATGCCTCAGGGTCCAAAACCATGCAAATCGCCACCCCAATTTCTGAAGAAGATGGTGAAGAAGGAGCTTGTGATCGATGAGAGTGATTTCTGGCTGATGGGAAATCGGAGACTAGGCCTTGCTCATAGAAAGGAAGTCCTAGAGCGAGTTCTCCATGAGGTGGAGCATGATCTCGATTGGATAAAAGAAATCAAAATGACATGTGAGGAGTACCTCAAGTTAATGAAAGATTATGACATGCCTACTATTGTGATAGACCTTGAAAATGTAAGGCCCTATTTTCATAAGAATATGGAAGATGGAACCATGAGAGAACTTATTACGGATTTCATGTTTTTCCTCTCCTGCCTTCACCTAGTCAGAGCAGATGGTGCAGAATGCAACCAAATATGATGAAGATTGGAATACGCTCACTTGCTAGTCCAAGAAGTTGAATTTTTAGGTGCTTCAATCTGATGTCTTGGATTGTGGTAAGCTTCACCCTTTGATTAGCAGATTTGTGAAGTATGCCATTCTGCAAAATGAAGTTGGAAAGCCTATTATTGAGGATGAGTTTCTCACTATGTAGTTGTAGCCAAAGGAAAAAACAACAATATGCTAAATGACAAAAGAGCTACAGTGTTGCCATAGAAGAAAAAATAAGCTACTTGAAAAAGGATGTATTTTAAATTGTAAAATATTTGGGGGTAGGTGAAACCCTAGTGTAAAGTGAATCTTGACCACACAATGAAATGAAATCTTGGCCACTTATTTTTCTTTTTGAATACTATAAGTAGGGGTCTCCTCCTATCATTTTGAGAGAGTTAAGTTGTTGTAAAGGCATCCTACAAATTTTTTAATAGAAGTTCATTCACTTTTGGTGGATTCATTAGTTTCTATTGCTTGTTACATGGTTCATCTCCCATAGTTATCTGATTTAGAAATATTTACTTTTTTGTTTAGAATGTTTTAGTTTTGTTTGATAGAGTAGTCAATGTTGTTCAATGATTATGTAGCATTTTCTTGTGTTGGTGCATTCTTTTTCCATACTTTTTATTGTTTACTGATGGTAGATAGTTGCGTAAACATAGTTTGGGAATAAACTAAAATTTGCTCCAACCTTCTATCTTTTTTCATGCATGTTTCTGGTGAATGAATGGTTGAATATTTGTAGTCCTTAGAAGCTTGCACAGGTTTCATGACATTGTGAGTTAATCTAGTTAAGTGAAATTTTGTTTTAAGGAAGATGCCCACAATAGAATCCTCTATCATCACTGTTCATTGCTAGTTTCAAATCCAAGAACCTCTTCCCTTCCTTGCCTTTTTCCCTTTTTTTTTAAAATAGTCACCTATGCTAAGGGTCATTGCACATTGTAAAGCCAAATCTAAAGCTGAGATAGGAGTTCAAGACTGATGTTCAAACCTACAGTGATCGTGCAAGGGACTTCCCATTTAAAGAACTCCCTTGACTAAACCAATTCTCTTCCAACCTAACTTCTGTAAGTTTGCCCTATGATTACCAAAAAAATCAAATTTAAGCCATTGAGATATTCCATCCATGTAATGACCTGACACCCGAGAGACCTGAGGGTGATTTTTAACAACTTGTTGTTGGATAGTTCCTTTCAAGAGAGGTAATGCACCTATGCATTACCTCTGTTGACAAAGTGCTAAAACACTCATCAACAAAACTGGTGCTAGAAGGAGGGCCTGATTGGAGCTAAGCTGGATCAAATTGGGTCATTTTCCCTAGAAATATTTTTTAGAATATTAAGGTCCACACTGAACAAAGGGGAATTTCAAGAACTACCACCCCCTACCTGAGCTTGAAGAGCTAAAAGAGGGAAGCATCTACCCCTAATGCATCCGACCCACCCATTGTGCCTTCATCATCATCCTCTCTTTCCATCCATTCACCTTCACCTTCTCCTTCATCATTGGTAGTGCATCTCTCCTCTCAGCCATTCGAAATAACCTTCTGGGCACCCACTTCCCACAGCTTAGGCGCTGCCTTTCAGCCCACCATAGCTCCTTTCTTACGCATTGTCCATATAATTGTTGTTGCTCCTTTGTAGCCCCAAGTCAATCTATCACAACCTTCTCCACCTCTGCCTCCCATGATATGGTTAGGCATCAATCTATCTCCTCTAGCCTTTAACCTATACCATGATATGCCAAAGAATCCATAGGGCTTTTGCACAAATTTTAATCCTTGGGACCCACAAAGGATAGCAAAGGAATACATTAATATTTTTTAGATTGCCCTAAAGAATATGAAGATAATGCATGAGGATGTTGCTTTCTTGCTCTTCCCCTACTTCTTGGGGGAGGAGGCCTTTTACCAGTGCATCCACTTGCCGATGGGATAAATTAACATGTGGGACCTTCTAAAGGATACTTTCTTGTAGAAGTTCAAAATCCCAATTAGCCCTTCAAAGTTGTATCGACAGTTCATGTCTGTCCAAAGGGAGATCAAAAAACCAATCAAATCCTTCAATGACCAGTTCCACTAGGCATATACTAGGTTGCAACCCCCATATGTGTTCAATGATGTTGTTGCTTTTCCTATCTATTATGCAGCATTGGAAAACCTCATGATAGCATTAGTGAAAAGGATGCGATCACCTCCTGTTAGACTAGTGGATGCCTAGGCCAAGTCCATCATAGCCAATACTAACTTGGGGCATAATATTTCTAGCTCGTTGCCCTCCTTAGGGAAAGTGCCTCATCCCACACAGATTCAAGGACTTACTCAATCTCTCCAACACTAGGCATCCCTCATGAGCCCAGTGTCACATCTTCCCATAGTACCTCACCCAGGGCAGCCTTTCAACCAAGCGCCTCTTGTTCCTCATTATTTGCAACCCCAATAAGTAAATTTAAAACCTGCTGCCCCAATTGCTTAAATATCTTCAAGCTTTCAAGTTCCCACCTACTCACCAGAATCAACGAGTGGTGCAACCTATTTTCCTTCATAATTCAGCCTCACATCCAAACAACGTAGAAAAGGACTGGATTGATGAGTTGACCGAAATGATCAAGAAGATGTCTATGGAGATGAATCACTTGAGGAATCAGAACAATCAGTTGTAGGCCTCCCAAAGAAGCATCGAGGGCAGCCTCAACCATGATAAGCATGATGCTAGTACATCTTCCAGACAAAATTATCAAAGAAGCCAAAATTCAGGGAAAAACTTTGATAGAAGGCCTTCCCAGAGAGAAAACTAGAGATGGAACACAAGGCCAAACAATGGCGATGTTCCCACACATGTTGACCAGCCTAGCAATAATGAAAAGACCATGAGTGGAGTATACCTAGCTGAGGCTACCTTGTCCGATTGCTGCCACATCCATAAAACAAGCGAACATTCTTAATTGGATTGGCCAGAGTTCCAAATGGCAGCAAAAATTTTTTAGATAGAGGTCTATAATGCCATGGAAAACTTGAGGTGTAGGGACATTTTCCTTTCCAAGCCATATGATTCCTCGGTGTTGGTGGTAAACCATGCTCCTTTCCAAAAGGTTGAGTGCAACATGCTCGAAAAGGAGGAGGCCACCCAAAAAAATGAGAAAGAAGAAGAGGTAAGTATCGAAATTCCTTCGGCTCATCTCTTTAATTCCATAGATAATGGTCTCATGGATGAAGAAGAGCTAAGAGAAGATGAAGTCCACGTGTTTCACAATAGGACTACCCCTTATGACCTTAGAAATAGGCAAGCTAGTGGGCATGTTGGTGATCCTTTTATGACCTCCACCCTACCTAATAACTTCAATACCCCCCTGACCCACATGCTAGCAACAATCTGGGCTATCCCCATGTACCCATGCGGTACTTTAACAAGAATAGGTAGCAGGTCCAAAACAAAGATCAGCCCATAAGCTCCTCCAAAAGTACCACTTATGATGCTGAAATTGAGAGAATGTGAGAATACATTGCAGAGGAATTTAAGGTCAATTTAAGCATGTATTCCTTCGAATGACTCAAGGTCCCAACCATCACGAACACCTTTTTAGATTGATCAATGGGACCTTTTCATCTCGGTTAGCCCAAGAAGGACCCACCAAGAGGGTCTCTTTTGAGGATTCATAGTGTGAGCCTATCATTCGATAGGTTTTCAACAAGAAAATAGACCCACCTTCAAATCAGCAAAAAGAAAACAATCCACCAAGTAAATAGACCAGGCCCAAACCTAAAGCAAAGGAAATGATAAAGACAAGGGTTAGATTGCCCAAGTGGACATTTTCAAAGGATTATTTCAAGGAAAATTGGAAACCCCCCCTTTCATGACTACCACCAGAATATTTAGGAAGAACCTTCATAATTGTTTGCTCAATCTAGGAGCCTCCACCAACGTCATGCCCTTGAGTGTGTGCAAAGGTTTGGGGATAGTTCAAACTCCCTCCCGACGCAAGGTTACATGACTTGATAAAATAAAGATCAATATAGTTGGTGACATCAAGAGTATCCCTATACAAATTTTGGTTAATCCTAGGGTCGAACAAACGATTGAGATCCAAGATGTTGATATTCTTGACACCTATGGTATCATTCTAGGCAGGGACTTCACACGAGCCTTGAATGGGTATGCTGCCATTGACTATTCCCACCTATGGCTACCATAGAAAGGGATGCCAAATCAGATCCGTATAGATTGGGAGCCGCACATGAAGTTCATGATTACAGAATACAACAACATGAATGAGGTGTTGTTTGCTGAAACAGAACTAGGGAATTACTGCCCTGTATCATATTTGGATGAGTAAGAATGATATGAAGAAGAGGAGACCGATGAATTCCTTCTTGAGTTGTTTAGTCCATGTATCGGCTAGGCATCCATTCCTAAAAGTACATGAATTTTGATTGAGTCAGATGACAAGGACTCCTTCGAGGATGGTAACCCTATATTGTTGGATGGCTTCCAAGATTTCATGGAAAAATGTGCACAAGATTAGCTCAATCAGGGGGTGAGAATGAACTTTCAAGAACTCCTATTACATAGTTGGTGCAGGGTGCACAATGCTTCCCATTCAGAATCTAAGTGCTTCCTGTGCCAAAAAAAAATTGAGCACATTAAAGGACAGGTCACTCCTAAGGAGAAGGCTCAGTTGATACCACCAGATCAAAGCCACATCGAATCTTAGCCACCTTCTAAGGTTGTTGTCATAAGGCCGCCACCAAAAGCAAAAATCAGATTTCTTGATTCTAGGGTCAAGGAATCTTCCAAATTCTAGATGTTACGCTTTGATGGGTTTAAGTCCAAGCAACGGTCCAAAGCTCGCTTCGAGTTGATAAACCCCATGGGTAAGTCATATTTTTCTGCTCAGAGACTTCATTTTTATTGCACGAATAACATAGCAGAATATGAGGCATTGGTCCTTGGCCTCCTAATGGCTTTAAAAGAGAAGGTCAAAATGTTGCAAGTCTTTGGAGAATCTAAGTTAGTCATGAAACAAGTAAGAAAACTCTACTCTTGTTATGATAGAAAGCTAACCAACTACAAGAATAGGGTATGGGATCTATTAGAAAGTCTAGAAGTGTTTAAAATTCAATTGATCCCATGCTCCCAGAATTACATTGTTAATGCCTTGGCCCAAGTGGCTAGTACCCTATAGACCTTATCATTTTCTAGTCTCAAGAGATTCACTATTGAGCTTACCTCCATCCTATCTATGCCAGATAATGTGGAAAATTTCCAAGTGTTTAATGATTAAAATTACATCCTAGATTTCATCACTGGCTCTGATGTGTTTGTTGCACAAATAATTGATGAGGTTGAGCCTGAAGAGGCTGAGTTAGACATTGAAGGGGTTATCAACCTTAAGACTAACACCATTCCCAGAGGAATGGTCCAATTGGAGCAGATATTTGATTTAGGCTAGATCAAAGATCATGATCAACAAGCAAAGAAAGACTCCATTGGCAGCTAATGTGATACCCATAATCTTGACACCATCAAGAATGTTAAAAATGTTTTTGTTGGTAAGGTGTTCACTCCGGAGGAAATGAAGGGCATCGTCGATGCTTTGTAGAAGTACCCTGATGTGATCACTTGGAGTCAAGAATATCCGAAGACATATGATACATTGATCATCACTCTCACTATTATCCTTAGGCTAGATGTGAGGCCATTTCGACAGTGACAATGCCCTACCAATGCATTGTTGGAGCTAGTCATTTACAAAGAAGTGAAAAATTTGTTGTCTACTGGGATCATATTTCTGGTTAGAAAATCCACATGGGTGGAAAACCTTGTTCCAGTCAGGAAGAAGAATGGGGAAATTTGATTGTGTGTGGATTTCTGCAACCTCAACTGAGCTTCTAAAAAAGATAACTATCTGGTGCCCTCACTGGATGAAGTGCTAAAAATAGTTAGTAGTTCCTAGATGATGTACTTCCTAGATAGATACTCTGGGCATAATCAAGTAATGGTGCAGTATGAGGACAAACACAAAACAGCGTTCACCACCAAGTGGGGGACCTTTGCGTACTAGAGGATTCCTTTTGGGTTGATCAATGTAGGGGCCACCTTTCAACATGCAATGGATATTTACTTCAAAGACATCATTGGTAAATGCATCATTATCTATATGGATGATCTTACTATATTTTCAAAGAATAATGGAGACCATGTCTCCGATCTATGTAAGGTCTTCCAAAAGTGCATAGAATTTGGGATATCCTTGAATCCAAAGAAATGCATCTTTGGAGTTAGAGAAGGTAGGTAGCTTGGGCATATCATTTTAGAATGAGAAATTTCCAAAGATCTCGAGCACATCTAGTCCCTCTTGAAGATCTAGCCATTGGGCAACAAGAAAGAGATGAAGTCTTTTTTCAGAAAGATAAATTTCGTCAAGAAATTTATCTCAAGTTTTGCTGAGATCATCAAGCACTCAATGCCATCTTAAAGCAAGATTCCAAGATTGAGTGGACTCTGAAAGCAAAGAAATCCTTTGAATAAATCAAGAAAGCCATTGTTGACACACCTATACTAGCCAGTCTAAATTACCTGAATCCCTTCTACATCTACTCATTTTCTTCAGACCATTCGTGCACCAACATATTGAATCAAAAGGATGATGGCAGAGATGAGCACCCAATTGCCCTCACGAGTCCTCCATTAAAAGAGGTCGAGCTAAGATATCATAAAGTGAAAAAGTAAGCCTATGCTCTTGTTAGAGGCATCAAGAAGTTTAGACACTATATTCTGTGCAACAAGTTGTTCCCCATAGTGCTTGACCCAGCAACGAAGATGTTGCTGATGCAAAATGAACTAGGTGAAAGACGAGAAAAATGGATTACTCTGCTACAAGAGTATGACATGGAGATTCAGGCAATGAAACTAGTGAGAGGAAAATCCCTCACCTGAATGATGGTTGAAGTAGTAGTAGAAGTCAGGCCTAAGCTCAAAGTTTAGTAATATTAGCTTGAGGATGTCTCCCCAGGGGAAAGGTATGACAATATTGTTCATTACTTATTGAACCATAAATGTTCATCTCACTTACAAGTAGCCTAGAAAAATTCCCTTAGGCTGAAGAGCAATAGCTACATGCTGTAGGGATCCATCTCGTACAAGAGGAATCATGAGGGTGTCTATTTGAGATGCCTTAGCAAAGAAGAGGTTGATCGGGTCTTGAGGGAGTTTCATGAAAATTTTGGTACTGGTCATGGTTTTAGTCCTTCTACCATGAACCAAATCTTAAGGGAAGGGTACTATTGGCCAACAGTCTTCAAGGATGTTCATAACCATGTACGCATGTGCCATGTATGCCAGACCATGAAAACCAAGAAAAAGAACACCAATGTCCCATTGCAACCAGTTATGGAGGTGAGATCATTTGCGCAAAGGGGTCTTGACTTCATTGGTCTAGTAAGCCCTCCATCATTGGCAAGACATCGATATATTATAACTAGTTTTGATTACTGCACATGATGGAATGAATCCATTGCTTGTGGATAATGCCCAATTGAGGTAGTTATAAATTTTCTTGAAAGCTTAATTTTAAATCGTTTTGGTTTCCCATATGCCTTTGTATGTGACAATGGCCCTACCTTTTCCTCGCTTAAGTTCACTAGTTGGGCCTTTGACTATGGCATTGCCCTCAAGTTCTCATCTAACTACTACGCCCAAGGAAATGGCCTTGTTGAGTCAACCAATAAGAACTTGATCACCATGATCAAGAAGTTGCTTGATAGGAATCCCAAGGACTAGGACACTCAACTTCATTTTTCCCTTTGGGTAGATCGTACACATCACAAGGTTTCCTTAGGAGATTTCCTACTCCACCTCATTTACGGCCTTGAGCCTATGTTCCTAATTCACCTCAAGATCCCTACCCTCTAGTTTATTAACACTTTTTACGAAGAAGGGGATCGAAGGGAGGATTTTTTAGCTGAGATTCTCCATTGAGAAGAAGTGTGTGACCATGCAATATAAAATTTCACCAAACATTAGGGCATTGTCAAAAGATGGTTCGACCATTGAGCCAAATTAAAGGCCTTTAGAATTATTGATTCGGTCCTATGTTGGGGCAAGGCCCATGAAAATAAAGGGGGACATGACAAATTTCACAAGCTCTGGCTTGGCCTCTTTCAAATTTCCTAAATCCTTGGAGACAATGCTTTCCACTTGAAGACTTAAACTGGTGAAGATGTCCCATTGCCTGTCAACGAGCAGCACCTAAAGTATTACTTCCAAGCTTGAGCTCTTTTAGAGTTGTTCCTATAAATATGTGTATATAGGTTAGTATAGGTTGTCTTTTTTCTCCGCCTCTCTGCTTTATGTCACTCTCATTTTTGCCTGTGTCCCAACTATTTTGATTTTATGAGAGTGTCTCTTTGTTTCTACTATGGTGGTCTTGCTCAAGTTGATGAATGGTTCACAATTGAAAAATGGCCTCTAGTCTACGAAACCAAAGATTCTAGGTTTAGAATGAATATTTATCTTCGGAATGCCAAGAGTGTTCTCCCCAGTAGAGTCGCCATTTGTTGTGCCTCTAGCACACATGCCCTGTTTGAAACAAGAACCCTCTCTTTTCGTTTGTGCTAGGTCATTTTTGCATCCCCTAATTTTGCATGCCCCCTATTTTGAGTTCTAAATGGTTAGTGAGCCTTAAAGTAGTCATCTTGATTCAACCATGTTTCGCCTCCTGAAAGTTTCCTAAGTCTTAAGTCCTTGCAGGATCCCATTGGTTGTTTGCCTTGGAGTTACTAAATCGACGTCCATGGAGCCCTTCAGGCCCACCTTGTTGGTTCATCCATCTCATATTTCTATCACTTCAGCGTCGTTCCAACTGAATTTCATCAGTTGGATTTCCACCCACTGCGTTCCATAGCTCTCTTCACCACACTTTTGGGCGTTAGTTAGCTTGCTTTCACCTACCTATCAGAGCAAGCAGAACTCGTCATCATCCATCCTCCTATCGGACTTTGCCCTTCCCATGGCCACTTTTGAAAATCCAGCTGATCACCAACTCTAAGCATCACCATACGAACATTAATGAGGGCATTAAATGCTAAAATTCCTTATAAATATCCTGCTCAACCTCTCATTTTGACTAAATTATTTCACGCAAGTAGTGTTAGAGCCCTTTGCAAGTGCTACCTTCGTTCCCGATGAGTTTTCGCCGCCAATCAAACGCATTCGCTAGATGATATTTTGCCCTGTTCATCAGGATCTTAAGGTAGGTTTTTCGTTGCATACCACATATAAATTTTTCTTTGATTTCTTGAAAATTTTGATAAATTTAAAGAAAGAAAACCTATGAACTAAGTAGGGGAGATCACCATGCACAAAACCCATATGATGAAATCCTGATAAACTTTGAGAATCACCCACATGGCACCCATAGAACCTAGTCCTCCTAGCATCATTCTTTAAGCCAGAGAGTTCATGCTCTTCAAACCCGTAAGCTCCCATTGTCATTCCCACCCTTAGGAAATTGATTGAAAACTTATATGGCAAACGCTTCATTCGGGTTCGCCTTCACGGGAGGACCCCATCCTTTCACCCTGGTTGAAATTCATGAGTTAAAGGGGTGTCACGGACCCCTTTGGGTCCGCACCTACAGGGCTCTATCATTGGTGAGACGCTTATGAGCTAATGTTCCAAGAAACATTTTGGTCCTTGCCTTCTGACCTTCAGACAACACCCTATTGATTTCCCATTAGACATAAATTCGTGAAAATGACTAAGTTTGGGCTCGATGCGGGTTCCTCCCCACAAACTTCTTCTTGCAGAGTTTTGTTTGTGGTTTGCCTTTTCAAAGCTACCTTTATGGACCATCCTCCTGCCCATCAAACTCTGCCCTTGTCTCTAAAATCCAAAGAAAAATGAAATAATATAAGAATTATTCAGAGCGACAACAATCCAACATCTCTCTAGCATTCGGGCCCTAACCTTACCATTGCCGACCTCTTCCTGTTGTGCCTAAAATAGCTAAGTATCGAGTATCTTTCGGGTTCTAGCTAGCGAACCTCTAATCGCAAGCCACTGTGGTGACAATGTCATGTCTTACAAATTTTGAGTGATGACCTTTCGTTCTTCAGGTCCCCACCTCATATCAGTTGTTTGGATGAAAAGAGAAAATCACTAAGTGCTCATCCTCCGCGAGGCTCCCTTGCTAGGTCGCCATCATCGAGAATCTGTCCCGCCCTCACCAGAACCCAAAGGAAAACTGCTTGTGTCCTCCCATGACCTATAACTCAACCTCGCCTTGGCCACAAAAATTTCAAATGAAAAACACAAAGCAAGCGGCCTTGTCTCTATCTAGGCCCGATTCTACAGGTTTCTTTCACCGGAACTCCGTCGGACCTTCGTCGTTTATAACAACAATGAGTTGATAGCCTTCTAACTCCTCAAACTTACAGTGCTTAAATGCTAAATTAATGATGCCACTGTCCTCCAAAGCTGTGGGTCCTCCCCATCAGAACTCCACCCCCTAGAATGATGTCCTGTCAGAGCTGCCCTAACGACAAACACTAAACGACCAAGTCTCCTTTTGGTTTTGATTGCCCAAAATAGAATCCAAATTCCCTCCATTCATCAAAATGACTTCGACCCACGTGCCAAAATAGGGCACTCCCCTCAATGGACCCTTCAAATTGATCAAATCTGAAGGCGAACCGAGATAGTCGAGCTATAGTTCCCTAAATGTCATCCCTCGTGCAGCTCCCCCAAAAATAACCAACAGCCCAGGGACGTTTGATCCATCGGGCCCGAACTATTGAAACTCCCTCTTGTGGAATGTAATGTCAATATGGATGATATGTTAGATTTCTCAAAAGATGATTTATCCTATCTAACACCATTTTGTAGGGATTTGGGCTAACGTTTCCAAATTTTCATGCTTGATTATTCTCACATCCCTTTTTCCCACAGGATATATGGAATCAGGTACAAGACCCTCAAGAGCAGCCATAGGGAAAGACAAAGGAAAGTAGATAGCCAAGGAACCTCATGGAAAGGATGATTAGGATCAGATGAAATACAAGTTCCAAAGGGAACCCTTGAACTCCAAGGGTACCACAAATTGGAAGGAGATCTATGATACAAACATTGGACAAATTGACATAGATGAATTCAAGCAGAGAGTCCAAATCAATCCCACCACAGGAAATGCTCAAAAAATTAGAAGTAGTGGATTGTCCAAGGCTGCAGGATTTCCTCCCACTCTTATTTCTCCTAAGCTGGTAATGGCCTGTTGGGATGCATATCAAATAGACACAAGAACCATTGTGGATGGAGATGGGAACATACTAGCTAATCTTATGACCAAATCAATAGGGAGGGAATTTCACATCCTGAAATGCGATGAAATGGAAGTTCCTACCATGAAGGAGGCCAATGAAACTTTGGATGGAGACTCCACCAGATGCAAGAGAATTATGGACAAATACTGGTTGAAGGAAAAGAGGGTTAGTGCAGCTAAAGTGCCCTAGGAACTCTATCGTAGTGATTTCTATGAATATTACCATAATTTGGTAACCTTGTTGAGTAGGGTTATAGCCCTTCCTACGTCAGCCTATTTTCAAGAGAGGATGTTCTTCTTCATAGAGAAGATCCTCAGGGGAAAGGACAAGTTTTATTGGGCATAAATCATTAACAATCACCTCCACAACCAATTCATAGCTATCAAGAAGACCTCTCACTTCTACATGAATTCCTATCTCATTTATTTGTTGGCTAATAAGACACAATATCAAGGTCTATTCAGAGCTCCGGATGAGACTCCGAGAAAAAAATTGAACGTTTATGACCAATACCCCCAGCTGCAATTTTGAAACTTCAAAAGAGACTACTGTAGAGTAAATGATGCCTTTATAGGCCATATCATCAGGTTACTAGAGGGTGATTCTGAGAGAAGAGTCTTGCACACCACTAACACTTTCCCCTAGGAGTTCACCTTTCTATTCATACAATATCCAAAGTTCATCTACATTTGATTAGAGGGCTTCACGGAGAAGCCATACAAGCTGCCCCGGTATCCCAATGACTGGATCATACTATTAGAACTCTCCTAGTAGCTTCAATGTGCACATAATCTATTGAGCGGCAAGCATAGGGTGGTGATCCCTTATCCCCTCTCCTTTGGGAAAAGGATGTATGAGTTCCATACTTCCCAATGTGTAGATCAATTTGATAAGGAGTTGGTGGAATACCACATGCAATTCCATACTGTCAAACAATAGATCGACCCATACAACAATCTAAGGAAACCAGTCAGGCCTGAGCATGCCCATGTACATCATGTAGAAGCATTTTGGGCCAATTTTCAAGATGACAAGGAATTGTGGACGAGGTACTATATGCGGATGACTACATACTTCGTGAAGAGGGTCAAGCTATTCCCAGTACCATACTAGGTGGAGGAGGAGAAGAATATAGTGGTCGATTCTTGATACAATGTAGTTGCTAACCTCTCATTGCCTTTAATTGATTGGGATGAGCCTGAGGTTGATGACCTCAATATATTAATAAATCCAATTGAGGCTAGAACAAAGGAGTGGATTGATGGGCAAGTTTCCCAATTGAGACAACAAGGAGTAGCTCTAACCTATGAAGAGCTTGAGGAAGAGCATGTAAGTGAAATAGATAGTGGGGTAGTTGCTGCCTCAATAGAAGAAGCTTGCTAATCTCCTCTACTTACCAGATCAAGAAAAATAAAAGAGGCAAATGCAAGGCAATCAAAGCCCCAAGTGTACTCAAGGAAGGCTTTGAAGGGTGAATCCTCTAAGAGGCCAAAAACATCAGGAGGACTTGATACTATCTAGGAAGATCCACTCCATGAGGGAGAAGAAATGGAGGATGAGCAACCAAAGTCTCCACCTGATGCCTTCGTTGTTGCTACCTGTCTACCTACCTCTTAAGTGATGGTTGCCACTTCCACACCTCTAGTGGATATCTCCATCCACCTTGCTTCCACTCCACCCACGATGCAAGTAGCAGTGATTGATTGCTCTTCTACCACAACCTCCCTGCTCTCTTCTACTTCAATGTCTCTGACAACATCTCTTCCACTTGTTACAACAACAAAGGTAATACCTTCTCTCTTGCTCGCAAAGTCCTTGTCCCACCATATGTAGAGCATTCCTACTGCGCTGTCTAAGGTGCTAATGAACCCTACTATATAGGCTACGTTGGCACAAATAGTGGCACACCTTCCTATCCCTCCTCCCCTAATTGAGCCACCAGAAATGAATGAAACAATGGAAATATAAGAAGAATTAGAAAGGCAGCAGAGGGAGGTAGTCATGAAAGAAGAAGCAGATGAGTATCATGAGCATCCTATATATCAACACCTTGTGATTGATGATTTTTTTTGTTCGGATGAAGAAGTGTTTTCCTCCAAGGAGAATGATGAGGAGTTGTGCACCAGGTATAGTGTGCATATTATTTATATAGAGCTCAAAAATGAGTTGGCCGAGAAACTCAAGGATGTTGAATAGGAGGTTGAAAAACTTCCTACCATTGAAGAAAAGGGTGCTAATGTAGAAATGGAGGATACTGAACCTCCAACAGGGAAGCAAGATCAAGGCCCCAAACATGATGAGAAGATGCATGTTCCTGAAGAGCAAGAAGGGGGAGAAAAAGGAAAGAAAGATGAAGACAAGCCTAAAGAAGAGGCTAAAATGAGAAGGAGCATAGAATTAGAGCATCATGAGGAACATGGACATGAGCAGGAAGAAGAAGGAAAGAATTTTGAGAAGGAAGATAGCCCCCAAAAGTATGAGGTTGTTGAATCCCTAAGAAAGGTGACAATAGTCATTCATGATTCTGATGAAGAATAAGGAGAAAGGATCGAACAAGAGACTCTAAGTAGCAAAGTAATGGGGATTGAACACTCCTGCGAGGAAGAGCACGACCATGAATCACCAAAGGAAGAGTCCCAGATGCTTGAGTGGCTTGAAAAATAGTTGAAAAAGAAGACTCTTGCCCAAAGGGATCCAAAGGCAAGGTTAGAGGCCATCTTGACCCGAGCCCAGGTCAACACAAAGAAAGAAAAGAAGCCTAGGGTCAGATCTCATCTAGTGATGGATGCCTCAGGGTCTAGAACCATGCAAATTTCCACCCTAGTTTCCCAAGAAGATGATGAATATGGAGCTTGCAATGGCTGAGTGTGATTTATGGCTGGTGGAAAATTGGAGAGTGGCCCTCACTCATAGAAAGGAAGTCTTGGACCGGGTGCTCCATGAGGTGGAGTAGGATCTCGATTGGATAAAATAAATCAAAACGGCATGTGAGGAGAACCTCAACCTAATGATATATTATGACATGCCTATTGTTGAGATCGTTCCTGAAAAGGTAAGGCCTTATTTTCATAAGAAGATGGAAGATTGAACCACGGGGGAACTTACAGTGGATTTCATGGGTTTTGTCACTTGTGTCTTCGCCCAGTCAGAGTAGATGGTGTAAAATGTAACCAAATATGATGAAGATTGGAATACACTCACTCACTGGTCCAAGAAGCTAAATTTGTAGGTGCTTCAATCTGACATCTTGGAGCGGGCTAAGATTCACCCTTTGATCGACATATTTGTGAAGTATGCCACACTGCAAAAGGAAGTTGGAAAGCCTATTATTGAGGATAAGTTTCTCACTATGTAGTTGTAGCCAAAGGAAAAAACAACAATCTTCTAAATGACAAAAGAGCTACAGTGTTGCCACAAAAGACAAAATAGGCTAGATGACAAAGGATGTATTTTAAATTTTAAACTATTTGGGGGTATGTGACACCCTAATGTAAAGTGAATCCTAGCCATATAATGAAATGAAATATTTGCCACGTATTTTTCTTTTTGAAAACTATAAATAGGGGTCTCCTCCTCTCATTTTAACGGAGTTGAGTTGTTGTAAAGACATGCTACATTTTTTTTAATAGAAGTTCATTAACTTTTGGCGGATTCTCTATTTTCTATTGCATTTTACATGGTTCATCTCCCATAGTTAGCTGATTTAGAAAGATTTACTTTGTTGTTTAGAATGTTTTAGTTTGCTTTGATAAAGTAGTCGATGTTGTTCAATGATTGTGTAGCATTCTGTTGTGTTGATGCCTTCTTTGTCCATACTTTTTATTGTTTATTGATGGTAGATAGTTGTGTAAATTTAGTCTGGGCATAAACTAAAATTTTCTCCAAACTTCTATCTTTGTTCATGCATGTGTATGGTGAATGAATGGTTGAATATTTGCAATCCTTAGAAGCTTGCACAAGTTTCATGACACTGTGAGTTAATTTGGTTAAGTGAAATTATGTTTTAATGAAGTTATCCACAGTAGAATCCTCCATGGTCATTATTCATCGCTAGTTTTAGATTTGGGAACCTCTTCCCTTTTTGCCTTTTTCCCTTCTTTTTTTAAATAGTGACCAATGCTAAGGTTCATTGCACATTGTAAAGCAAAATCTCACGTTGAGATAGGAGTTCAAGACTGTTGTTCAAACTTGTAACAATCGTGCAAGTGAATTCCCATTTAAAGAACTCCCTTCATTGAACCAATTCTCTTCCAATCTAACTTTCATAAGTATTCCACGTGATTACCAACAAAATCACATTTAAACTATTGAGATATTCATTGCATGTCATGACCTGACACTCAAGAGACCTTGGGTTAATTATCGACAACTTGTTGTTGGATATTTCTTTGAAGAGAGGTGATGCACCTACGCATTACCTATGTTTAGAAAGTGCTAAAACACCCATCAACATGACCTTTCATTTATTTTTGGTGTGTTCTACCAACTGATGTACTCACCCTTCTTTGGGCCACCCATCCTCAGTTTGGTTGTTGCTTATATCTAGCACCCCCTCTTAAGCCACACTATCAGTGCTTGGGGCTCCTAGCCTAGCTCTGATTCCACTTGTTCATTTTTTTCTCATATTTACTAGCTAGGACTTGAACCTAGGACCTTTCATTTGGTGTTGGATTTCTCTACCAATAGAGATAATGGCCCCTCTTTTGCTAACATATCATTAGTCTCTGTGTGGCTTATTTCCAAAAAACATCATGTTTGACAAAACTTCCACTATGATTTAATTGTGTTTGTCAATTCTTTTCTTTGCAAAACCCATTTATGTTTGTGCCTCTTATACTTAGTTTCTCCTTATGACCATTATTTAGTTTTTTGCACGTATTTAAAATTATATGTATATTATTTTAACATAATGTAATAGTGAAACTAAAGCCATTAGACATGTCTTTCTACTTGTTACTTTGGTAACTCAACATATAGATATGTGTTTGGTGATATAAGATTGGTTAAGGTTTTCTTCAGATTACTAGGCATAAAACACTCATATTTATGATTGTGGCTTTGATTAAATTTTAATTTGACAATTAAATATTATAAAATTCAATTAATAGACTCATGAAATACTTTATCTATACTATTCAATAACAATAATTTTCAATTATATTTTTGTTACATAATATTACTCACTCTTTATATTTCTAATTTTAATTAAATTAGAAAATAAGCATTAATTTAATAAAACAATCATGAAAAGCTACTTTAATTGCAATATTTTTTATTTATATTCAACATCAAATTAATAAATTGTATGAACTATATACCATGCATCTCTTGTTAACTTTTGGCTATTATTTTATTTACAATTACTAAATACCCGAAACTTTGGAAACCTGTCAAGTTTTTATCATGATTCTTCTTTCAAAACCCAGGAGCATATGATGTGCAAATTTGTGTTCATTTTTTGTTTTTCATATTTGTCTATATTTACATGTGAATATTATTTAACTTACAAGCTTTTTAGAAGTCAATGTCAATAAACATTGTATTGTTAATTGATATAGAAATAAAATAAGGATGAATAATTTAGTTCAATACTTATATGTTAATTTTGACTAATAAAAATAAAACAATTATTTAAAGACTTTGAGAAGTCAATGCAAATAAAATTTTATTCTTAGTTGGTACACAAATAAAATGAGGATGAAAAATTTACTTTAATAGTGAAAAGATAATTTTGATCAGTCAAAATAAAATAAATATTGTAAAGATATTCAAATGTAATATTCTTATTGAATCAAAGTGTTGTAGTTCAATTGATTGAGCTCAATTGGTGAGGATGATGATATTTTCCTTTGTTAGGCCATCCTCTAAGATTTAATTCTTAAGAGAATTTTGATGGAATGAATAATCCTAAATTCTTGATGTCAGCCCAAAAGATATCAACATAAACTCATATTCCTATATTAGATAACAAAACAAATTGACGAATAATAAAATAATCTTCTATTAAATATAAATTTAGAAAACATTGAAACAACTGATCAAGAAATATAAATTTTATATATATTCCATTTTCCATCTCTGAAAATTAATTTCAGAGAAGCTTAACTTAAGCATCACAGGTATTTACAGTCAAATATTAGTGAGAAATTAATTCCATGAAAGTGGAGAAAGATTACTTTGTTTAACCACCAAAACATAAAGGCTCTCACGACCCATTCAAATTCTACTTACCGTTGCCTCTGAATTGAAAAATCAATTCACGCGTATCTGGTTTCAGAAGTTTCCGCTTACAAATGAGCAGCATTTGAAACAGATAATACATAGATTGAGGTTGATGTGGGTGGGAAACTCCCACTTGCCCTAAATCTGAGGTCTATAATATCCAGTTCCATTCCACAGATTATTCTATTCCAAAAAGTTAAATTATCATGTTGGCGGTGGGGAATAAAAAATGAATTAAATTTTGTTTACCATTTTCTGGTGGTGTTGCCAATTTTTAATGGCTCTTGACTTGACTTATCAACATTAGAATAATGGTGGAGATGGTTTCTATGGTAAGCAATGTTTAGTTGTATGATTAATTGTATAAGATTTCTCTCTATTATTTCATGTGAAAAATTGTTATATATTAAATATTTTAGTTAATTTGTTTTAAAAAAATTATTCATGTAACATACTAGTCAAATACAAATAGTCAAGATCAAAAGAATAATTAACAAAAATATAGTTAATATTTTCAAATAAAATATGATATTAAATTTAGTTAATTTTTTTAATATTTCTAGTGGTTGATGGTTTGTTTTATTTAGAGATGGGTGATTTTAAATATATTTTTGACTAAAAAAAAGATATAAGAAATATATATAAAATTTTAATAAAAAAAGGTGTAATGTTCTTTTATAAATTTATTGTAAAAATAAGTTGTCAAGTCCCTCATAATTAAAGGCCTTGGACCCGGGGTTGGGGCCCTAGCTCGGTTGGCTAAATCTTTCCTGTTGCAGGAGGTTGGTCACGAGGTCTAGTCTCCCCACCACCTGTGGTACCGGAGGGTGTGTCGCGCCAGCGGCACCGGTCACGTTAAAAAGTTTACCAGGCGCACTACAGTTTATAGGGGGTCGTGCTACCCGATTCCTACAGTCTAATAATAATAAAAAAAAAAAGGCCTTGGACCCCAATTAAGATTTCACTACAAACCAAATTGGCTACAATTTATTAATCAATTGGATACTCTCACATAGAATTATGGTATACTATATAAGTTAAATTTTAAACATTTGATTAAATTTAAATGAAACAATTTACAATTATATATATATAAGATTGGAGGAATCGAGTAGCCCCATGGATGGGAGGAGACTAGGCCTCATGACCTTTGCAACATGATGCTTTTGTCAATCGATCTAGGTACCTCACCCCATCCTTACAAGTATATTTAGTTTTTTTTTTTTTTTAAAAATTATTTATGTTTTCAAACTCATTACTTAATATAATAATTTTCAATTAGAAATATATTATTAAAAGTAAAGAAATAACTTTTATGATTAAATTTTTCTTAGTATAATTGTGATAGAGAATATTTATTTATATATGTGGACATCAAAGTTGAGTCAAATTAGAGGAGTTAGATCAAAAAACAATTAATCATACTGAAACTTAAATGCAAAACATACATTCAATTAGAGTAAAAATGGAAACTAAATAATAATGTAAATGTAAGGAAACAAGAACATTATACCTCCATTTGACCTTCTTGATATGCTTTGATGATAAGTGAATGTATCATTATCTAATATGGAGTCTATTTTCTTGAGATTGTAAATACTATGGATGTTGATGGGTAATTCTAGTGTAGGAATGTGCATACCCTTGCATTTTCATACTTGTTTGGGCCCACCTTGCTTTGTTTATCTTTATTTATGTCTTAATTGGTCATATTTTGCATCCACAAGCCTAATAAACTATATATTTTTTTGGCTAATCCTGACAATCATCAAAGGGAAAATGATTATTTAATTATTCTATCCATGTGGCCCTAATTTTTAAGTCGAAACTAAAATGCCACCTAGGGCGTCTTAGTCCCCCAAAGGTCTTGGGACCCCAATTTTTAATACACCTAAAAAGGTCCCTTTTTGGAGTTTGTGCCCTGAGATTTGAGCCTCAGGACTAAGATGCCACCTATGGCATCTTAGTCCTCCTAGGCTTATTTTCAAGATTTAATTTTAAATTCTTGTGAGATTTAGCCTCCTTTCATTAATTTTTTCCTATGTCAGTTTGGTGTGATGTAATTTAAATATATTAAGCATAGATAAGTATAAATACAAGGTTCCTCAACTCATTTTTCATATCTTATCTCATCTCTAATAAAAAAAACATTCAAGTATTCATTCCTAAGGAAATTTTATGTATTCAAGAGCAACTCATCAAGCATCATATCAAAGGCTATGCTCGCATCATGTGTGTTTGTGTTAACATTTGTGATGTAGGGTGGTTTTTATTCGAGCAAGAAATTCAAGAAAGATCTATCAAAGCATTCCATTAATTGAAGATCTACATTCAAGCTAGCCATTTCACACAATGTTGTAAACTTTAGAACAAGGGTTTAGTGAGTTGTAACATTGTACGTTGTTCATTCATCATTTTTGTCCTTTATTTCATCTCATTTCAAGGGTTAATTACCAACAAGAGGTTTGATAAAGGAAAACCCCTATTTATGAACAATCAACAAGTTTTTCCCCTCTTACATGCTTGTGATTGCAGATTTAGGTTGAAGACTTCAAGATCATTTGGAGTGCAAGATTGCAAAGTTGTAAATTTGCATTAAAAAGTTGTCATCTTAACGAAAAATCACCTACAAGTCAAATTCAAAAGTTTCCGAACTTGAGATCTAAGTGGAAGCAAATGCAAAATTTGGAGCTCACGATCACATTCAGAGTTTTTAGAAATCCAAAATAGGACTACTATGCCACCTATGGAATCGTAGTCCTCTCAGGTGTATTTTTTAGAGATTCTTTGACATTATGTTTCAAGATCTAAAGATTATGCATCTCCCTCAAAAAAAAGCTTGTGAACTAAGACAATGGTAAGGGCATCTTTGTTCCCCTTGGCATATTTTGATGGCTTCTTTGCATTTCCATAATCCCCATCACATCTCCATACTTCCCAAGTACACACATCATATCTTGTTACATTGCATAATTTCATCATTTTCATCCCTCATTTAGCTTACATAACTAGGTTTTGTAGGTTGAAATTTTATTTGTCTTTTCTAAGCATTTTCTTGGTGGTGAACCCCTAAAAGCTAAAATAGCCCCTAAAAGCTAAAATAACCCCCTTCCTAGGTCCTCCTAGTTGAGAATTGACTCACCCTGTGTAGTTTATAGTCAATCCAATTAGGGTTCTTAGGAAATTATTGAATGACCTAGAGAGAATAGGTGAATACATCACACCTATTTTGTCTATTGTTCATTGTTGTGAACCCGACCTTGTTGAGCATTCATTTTCTGATTTGGAGTCCATAAAAGTCTTAGATCTAGATTGGATTGATTTCATCTTGCATTTGTGAAAGTGCATCTAAATTTTCTTTCATATTTCATTAGTGTAATTGCATATATGGTTTCTCATATTTGTATTAGTGAAAGTGCATATAGGTTGCAATTTTACTTTCTTGCATCATTTTATTTCATCAAAAATTTGAAAAGTGTATAATTGCTAATCATTCCAATTGCATTTAGAAACATTTTTATCACATTGAAAATTTTAAAAAGTGCATTCAACTTTGCATTCAATTACTTGTTATTAGCTACTTTTCCTTGCATATGTTTGCACAATTTTCTATTTCCAAACATCAAATCCCTGAATAGGAAACTTGTAAACATTGTAGACAACTCAGAATTTGTTTTTTTTTTTCTGAACAAAACCTCTACTAGGACTAAAACGCCTTCCTGACATCTTAGTCCCTTTCAAGGTTTTTGGCTCAAAATCCTATCTCTATTATTTGTTGTCTGATTCAGTCCCTTGAACTTCATAATTTCACCAATAAGACCTATCGACGCAAAATTTTGTAGGCAACAGCCTTATGGGAAACTTAGATATTAGGGGACTTACGCATAGCTAAGTGACCTCTCAGGTTTTATCGAAGCCGGCTCTTCATTTTTTATGGGGGATGAAAAGGGTAAGAAGATGAACATAAAATAAGCAAACCTATGCTAAGGTGATGCACCAGATTAGAATGGAATTAATTAAGCACAATGCTAAGACAAAGGCTCGAATAGTAACTAGTGTTTATCAAATAGATGATTCTCAACACTGCAAACATAAGAACATCAAACCATTTTCATATATAACCCATACAATGTAAGCTAAAACAAAAGAGTAGAAACATGATTTGTATTATATTAAGTGCATAAAGATTACAAAAGCTTGAAACAAACGTTCATATATTCTAGAAAATACAAGCATAGTTTAATGTCCTATTAAATGCATGAAAACATAAAGGCCGAATTGAATGGCATAGTCTTTGAGTTCAAGCTCAATAGAAAAAACTACAGAGCCTAATTCCCAGTGCTCAGGAAAATTTAATCCATCTAACAACCACCAATAAAATGAAGAAAAAATTGCTTAAATAAGCCAGTCCACCGCCTGAGGACCCCAAAAAGAAAAATGCTTCCACAAAGCCATCAATGATCGAGATTGTCCTGAGCCACCATGAAAATAAACATTATCCAGTAGCATGCCAGTAGGCACATCCTGAAGAGACATGGGGCATGTAGCAGTAGAAGAAGAGAACACGGGGCATCAAAATGGAGACCGATGAACAAGCGTTGAACCCGAGATAAAAGATGCATGAATGAGTGCCACACATCAAAAAATGGAGCCTAGAGAAAGGAAGGTGAGATGGCCCAAAAGAAATCTCTGGTAGGAAGCCACGTGGTGACTGCTGAGAAGCTATGAGCGATACCAAAAAAAGGCGAAGCCACGAAATGAAGAGAAACTGTGAAGGAAAAAGCGGTGCATGAATAAATATTCATAGTTTGGTGACTCATGGGAACATTTCACCTATGGAAGGAAGAACCCCAGAATCTCTGGTGTCGCAAACTATTCCAACTCCTTCACAATCACTCACAACCAAGAGAGGGTAGCCTAAAGGAACATCCAAAATTCATTTGATGGCATGAAGAAAGTGTGCAGATTTTCATGCGCCATGTTTAGATCAATTATTTCCTTAAAAGGAAATTCACTAGATACCTTTTCCTCATATTCAAGCTGGAAGAAGAGTTGCGCCAACTGTTGCACTATTTTTTCAATATTGATGGCAGTCGGAGATTGATCGAAGGATTGGAAAAATGATAAATCCTTCTTCTTCTCCCCAATATTTACAATGATGTGCTCAATTGCTACCACTATTTGATTTGTCACAAAGGGTGATGGAAGCCCTCTCTGAGTTAAGCAGAAATTTTTTTCCCACATATCACTGGTAATTTGAGTTAGCCTTGCTCTGCACTCTCTGACATGTTGGACGACCTCATGCATAGAGATGAGAATATTTACGCCCATGGCCACCATTGTCCGGTTCTCGATCCCCACACTTCTCAATGCCTCATCAAAAGTTATATACAATTTTCCTAACAACCACCTGGCATTTGGAACTTTATTGGAAGTCGTTTCCTGCACCTATTGCATCGTTTTGCTTACCACCCCACAAAGACTGGTTGCTTGTGCCATAAATTTGAGAGTGGGTTGTAATGTAAGGCATAGTGTTTTAACCTTATCCTAGTACGATGCATGTAGCTCCTTATCTATCTCCAGCGAATTCATTTGGGGTGCAGGAGGCTGGGATCACAAAAGGTCCAATTTTGTAGCCTTTCCACTTAGATCTACCTTCAACTCTACAATTCTTCCCTCTAGGGCCGATAATTGATTCTTCAGAGTAGAAAATTCATTTACCTTTTCCCCCAAGGCTAAATCGGCCTCCCTTTGATTTTTTGTTTCTTGCTCCAATGCAGCATTCATTTCATTTACCTCCTCATTAGTACTTGTAAGTTAGCAAAAATAAGATATAAAACTAAAACAACAAGATATGAAAACCCTAACAAGCACAATAGAGCACACACTAGCATGAAAATCAAAACAAGAAAGCAAAGCAAACCGATCTCCATGCTTGAATTGATTTATCTCTATTGATCTTCTCCACCTGCATGAGAATTAATGGTTTTGAAGGTTTGAATGTTGATATGTTGATTGCTCATTTTTATAGCATAACAATAAGATGAATATGATAGAAGAAAATAGATAGATAGATGAAAATATTGAGAGAAATTTTGGCAAAGTGAGGATGCTGAAAGAGGATCTCCCAAATGGAATGTGAAAGACTTTACTTATAGGAGAAGGCCGATTTGATTCGATGGCCAAGATTAAAAGTCAAATTTATGACATGTATGGCTAGGATTAAAATTTTATTTTAGTGTCTATGACGTGCATTAAGTGGATTATGACATGAGACCAAAATTAGGATGTGAGGAAATAAGTGGGATTTTATTCTTTATTTTGGAAGAAAAGATGCTTATGATGCACAATGAATGGGGCTAGAAATAGGATGTAAGTGAGAATCTCATAATTTAAATAATAAAATTATTTAAATTATTTGTGCATGTGAAGAGTTGTAGTCATGTGACACATGTTGCAATGTGACAATAAGTGAGGGATTAATTCAAATATTTAATTTGAATTATTTTGAGACATGTGAAGGGGGAATTAATTAAATAAATGAGACTTAATTAATTGGGAAGGTGATTAAGTGGAATAAATAGGATAAGTGGGATAATGTAATGACCTAGGGTAAAATATTACAAGATGTTTTACAAGGTCTTGTATCGACTAGGTAATGTTATGACATGGACAATTTTGGGTGTCTACATTTTTCCCCTCTTTAAGATGATGTTCGAGATGGTGAAATTTATGTCGAGTAACATCATTTCAAAGAAGCTAAGGTATGGATAGATGAAAAAAGATGATGCCCCAACCACTTAAAGAAGTGAGGAGTATGATGAATGAGGGAAAGGGATGATAGAAGAATATGATGATGCAAAAGATATGAAGAAATGGGATGATGATATAGGATATGATAATGATGATGATGCCCCCTCGAGAGGATAGGCGGGTTGCATAAACACGGATATTCTCTCGAAATGAATGAAATGATAAAGGAGGGATAAGATGAATGATACAAGATAAGAAGTAGATGAAAAAGAAAAATGACACGTTATGCTGCAATAAAGTGAGCAATCATATGTTTGATATAGCACTAGACGTTATGCACCAAAGTATAAGGACCAAGGTGACGATGTGTCTCGTGCCCCAGCATAATACAACCTTGTCTAGATACAAGATATGAATATTAGCTAGGAGTGATTCAGATTTGATGCAAATGCCAATTGAAATGATAAAACACACAAGCAAGCAAGCATGCACAAATGATACAAAAACAAACAAGGTATTGCCCCTGTCAAGCTGTAAACCGATGATTAATTGATTGATTGATGATGATGATAGTGTTGTCATTGTGGGGAACGATATATCCCTAGATCAACACGAGGATGATTGATTGATTGATTGATGATGATGATAGTGTTGTCATTGCGGGGAACGATATATCCCTAGATCAACACAAGGATGATTGACTGATTGATTGGGTTTACAACAAGATTAGGATCAAGACCAAAGGATGTGATTGGATAATTTGGCAAGATTGATTAGCTTCATTGGTATGGATTAAGGATTGACTTGCATTTGGATTATTGCTTGGAAGGATTGAAGATGCTTGATTTGAAGATTTGGATGATGATTGTTGAATTAAATCGAGGAATAATTTACTTGGAATGATTTTGATTGATTGGATTGATGAAGAAATGATTTGATTTGATGATAATGATTAGATTGATTAGAAGAATGGGTTTGATTAGAAGAAGTGATGTGATTGATTAGAAGAATGGATTTGATTAGAAGAAGTGATGTGATTAGATAATTTGATGAAAAAATTGATTTGAAGAAGTTGAATTGATGCGTTGAAGTGATTTGGTTTGATTTTATTGCTTGGATTCTTGAAATGTTTTGATTTTTTGGATTTTTGAATTTTTCGAAATGATTTTTTTGGATTTTTGGAATATTTGATTTTTTTTGGATTTTTGGCCTATGTGATTTTTTTGGATTTTTGAAATGTTTTGAGATGTCAATGGATGACAATTTGGGTAGCCTTTGTGCTAGATACCAATGACAAGGGAAAACCAAGTCTAGGTGCAAGGATATAGATGTGATTGATGGATGAAAGGGTGGGTGATAGGATAAGGGACAAAAAGGCTCATGATATATGGATGGATAAAAAATGACAGGATGTATGCATGATAAGAGGGCAGGGATGTGATCTCCAAAGACTATGTCGCATAGGAATAACATGCCCCATTCTAGGTACAATACTTAGGATTATTCATGACAAAGCTTATGACACTAGGATAATGATAGGCTTGTTTGGAAGGATGAGGTATATCAAAAGATATCCAAAGCATGTTTCAACATTTTGCCCCATATTTTTATCAAGATCAAAAAGAGGAAGAGAGGATGAATGGAATCAATATGATAAGTATATGGGTATGATGGATAAAGATGGTAGGTAGGATGGAAATGATATGATAAGAAATGGCATGATAGGATAGATAGTGTAGATGAGACAAAGTGCCCCCAAGTGTAAGTAACATAAAAAATCAACCTACACATGATGCCTATTTTCCAAGTTTTCATCATGGTACTTATCCAGGGTGCCTGTTTACCAGGTTTTCACCGTTGGATGAAGGGATTTCTCTTTACTCTTTTTTTTTCTCTTTTTTCTTTTCTTTTTTGACTATTTTTTTTTCAATTTTTTAGATAAAAGAAGGGGAATATGGATAGGAGGGACTCAAGTGTCTAGTTCCATGAAAGGTGATAGTCCCAATAGAGATGGATGTCATCTCATGGGCCATGTCAAATGTCATTATGCTCATAGATGTTGGTAAGGGATGACATGAAAGGGAGATGGAGTAGGTAGATGATGGATTATGATGTGGATTATGGAGGGATTGGTGGATTATGATGTGGATTATCTAGGGAAGATGGATGGGAGGCTTAGCCAAAAGCATGGACCATAGGAATGTGATGGGGGAGATATGTAGGATAATGAGTGAAGGGTGAGGAGATGGAGGTATGTGGATTTTTTGTGAAATGGAAGGGAACCATGACCAATGGTTGCACACACTGTGATAAGAATTCAAGATTTTGATGTGGAGTGGGTGTAGGAAGCAATGGAGATGTTTTCTTAGGAGATGGGTGATGAAGTGCTTTAGGTACCCACATAGACTTAGTATTTTTATGACTTTCATTTTGCTTGTGGTATGGAATATGAGATTCTTGAATAGAGTGGGAATGTGAGGTGGAAGTGGATGGTTGGGATTTTTGAGATGTAGATGCCTCATTTGACTTGTTTTCTTTTTTCTTAGGGACCCAAACCATTTTAGTTTTGGCCTTTTCTTTTGGAGGTATGGTCTTATATTGCTTTTTGGATGGATTTTTCTTTGGTTCTTTGCTTTTGTATTCTAGGGCATGGGGACCCTTCATATTTTTTGATTTATAGATAGAGGCATCAAAATGTTTGCTTTTGAATCCCATGGGTATGGTGGAATGAGTGAAAGCTTCATGTTTAGACAATGTGTGCATTGATTGGTCATGATAAGGATTTTTAGAGGATTTACGGATAGGTGGATAAGGGGATTGAATAATGGGGATATTAGGTGTTGGTAGTAGTGGAGGTAGATTAGATGGATGGATATTAGGAGTTGGAAGCAATGGTGGAAAAGTTGATGGTGGAAGGTGTACGATCACATGCTTTTGACATTTGTAGGATGATGGATGAGGGATGGCAACATATGCTTTTGGCATATGATAGGATTTATGGTGGAAAGAGAACTTATGATGGATGGAGCAATTACCAACATCTTTAGATTGGTGTCCTTCGGGTGTATATCCAAGGCCATAAGAGTGTGGAGGAACCTTGACATGGATTGGCTCCAAAATACCTTGTTCATGAAGGCCTAAACCTTTACCTTGGTAGTTCATGTTTTGAAGCATACGATGGACAATGGGACTAGGTGTGTTTTGGACACTAGACTTGAGTTCATTATTAGATGAAGAAGGTGAAGTGGATAAAGGTTTTTTGTTCTTCTAAGGAGGAACATTCATGAATAAAGATGGATAGACCAATAGGACATGTTGGTGGATTTGAAATGGGGTTTATAGTGGATGTGGAAGGATCATTAGGATCTTGATTATGTTCATTTAGATCCACACTATTGGTTTGATCTTCTATATTTACTTGGGAGGCATGTGTCTCATCATGACAAGTGGATAATGTGGGATTATGGATACGACTAGGTAGGGGGTCTATAGGAGAAATGGAGGTTTCTTGCTCATGGATAGGTGAAGTGATAGGCTCTTGACCATGGAATGCATAGAGTTGGCTAAGAGGGTCATCATGGCCTTCTTGATCATAGGTAGGATCTATATCATAGAGGGAAGCTTCATCATGAATATGACCAAGTATGTTATGAGTGGGATCATTAGAAGGGCTTAGATCTTGATTAGAACAAGAGGTTAATGTTTCCTCATGCTTAGGATAATGCTCTTGACATAGCTCTTGGATTTGAGTGGAAATGGAAGTGGAAGGCTCTAGAAGAGGCTTGGTATGATTTTTATGATCAATAGGTTGTGGACCACATGATGGAGTTGGAAGAATAGGCATGACATTCAAAGGTTCGTTGGTAAGCTCATTAATGGGTGCTTGACATGGGGATTTTCTTTTCCATGCTAGTAGTCTTTGGAGAAAATCGTTAAAAGATTATTTGGTTGATGGATTAGAGCTTGAGAAGTTGGATGGTGGTGTTGGTGTAGGACTACTGTGCTTTGAGATAGGCATTTTATTAGATGGTGATGGAGGGCTAGTAGATGGAATGGTGTATGATTCCAAATTTATGGTGGTATTTCCCTTGTCAATAACATCATTAAGATGACCTAAGATTTCAAAAAAGTTTTCATCATCAGTAGGATCTACAACGTCCTCATCATCACTAAGATCTACAAAGTTCTCATCATCACTAGGAGTAAAGTTTGACCCACCTTGGAGGATATATGGTTTTGGATTATCTTCATGATTAGGTGAAGGGGCCTCTCGAAGTATGACCTTGGACTTGTGACTAAGATCATTAAGGATTAGGACCATTTTAGCAAGTGCTTGACTAGGATTATGGTGAAATTGATTTGAATGTGATTATAAAAAGGATGATTAAGATGATTAGAATGATATGTTTATGTGTTGGTGTTCATAGCTTTATATGGTGATTTACAAACAAATGATTACACATGTACACACATGAATCACACACGCAAGACACATAAGCAAGTTTCAATTTGAAATTATGAATGTAATGATTAAGCACACACTTAAAGAAGACACATCAACAAGTCCTAGAAATAGTCAAGTGGGTATGGCCAATTAGGTTTTAAGCTAGGATGCATGAGGTTGAATAGGGATAATTTGAAAGAAAAATCTTGCCACACAGCCAGGAGAAAGGGTAACCCACCCTTCACCTTCACTTCCCAAAGGTATAAAGTTCTTTGGGGCTTAGCCAAGAGTGACAAGATTTTAACTCTCAAAGAAGCGTGTCTTTCGATTAACACCTTGATTGAGGTCATCCCTAGGGGTGATGAAATCCCCTAGTAGGCCTCCTATGAAGGGTTTGACAAAAGCAAACCAAGTGAGGTGTTTTTGATCACACACACATTTGATTCACACTAGCAGTTGTTAATTTCTTTTTAGAAAATTGAAATGTGTGTAAAACAGTTCAAAACTTATTCTTTTTAAACCCAAAGTCAAAATGTGTGATGTAAGACAATGGTTATTTTTAAGCCCAATTTTAAAGTGTGATTGCAAACAAGATGTTTGTTTTAAAGCCCCAAATTGAAGTGTTTTGCAAACAAGATTGATTGATCAAATGAGAGATAAAGATAATAGAATGAGTGTACTCAAAAGTTTTCACTTTCCAATATGATGTGTATGATTAATATTGCTGCTACTAAAGCTTCTTATGATCACCTGCAAAATTAAAAAATGATATAGAATGCCGCCAAAATAAAAAGTTCATCACAAAATTTCAATTTCAGATACACGTTTTTATCATAACCAAATTAGATTCGATTATTTGAAGATTTTATTTATCTGAAAAATAAAAACTCAAAGAAGAAACCTCTGCTAATTTTCTGAGAGCTTTCTAGAAATGTAAAGAAGTTAGAAAAATTCTCTGTTTTGCACTCAAAAACGCGGATTTGTGGAAAACATACAAAAACTAAAGATCGGCTTATATAGAACTTCATTTAAAATCAAAATAAAATCTATAAAAAACAAACCCCTATTGAAATTTCAAGAGATTTCTAAAAATGTAAACATTTTTGGAAAATTCATTCATTTACGTCCAGAAAGACAATTTTATGAAAAAATATAAAATCATGATAACTCCTGCAAAAATTGTGATAAACTCTCAATTGTTTTACTGTAGCCTCTTGAAATGATTTATAAGACTTTTTGAAAATATTGTATAAAATTGTAAAGCCGTTTGGAAGATATGATGAAATTTGTAAAACTTGAGGTTTTGTCTAAAAACTGGCAGATCTGCAATAAAAAGTTAATAAAACCTGCAAAAAAAAAAGTTAGATCCAAGGATTCACGTCAGGTTCACCAAACGTAAGTTAGGGAAAATAAGATATAAAACTAAAACAACAAGATATGAAAACCCTAACAAGCACAATAGAACACACACTAGCATGAAAATCAAAACAAGAAAGCAAAGCAAACTGATCTCCACACTTGAATTGATTTATCTCCATTGCTCTTCTCCACCTCCATGAGAATGCATGGTTTTGAAGGTTTGAATGTTGATATGCTGATTGCTCATTTTTGCAGCATAACGATAAGATGAATATGATAGAATAAAATAGATAGATAGATGAAAAGATTGAGAGAAATTTTGGCAGAGTGAGGATGCTGAAAGAGGATCTCCCAAATGGAATGTGAAAGACTTGATTTATAGGAGAAGGTCGATTTGATTCAATGGCCAACATTAAAAGTCAAATTTGTGACATGTATGGCTAGGATTAAAAGTTTATTTTAGTGTCTATGATGCGCATTAAGTGGATTATGACATGAGACCAAAATTAGGATGTGAATAAATAAGTGGGATTTTATTCTTTATTTTGGAAGAAAAGATGCTTATGATGCACAATGAATGGGGCTAGAAATAGGATGTGAGTGAGAATCTCATAATTTAAATAATAAAATTATTTAAATTATTTGTGCATGTGAAGAGTTGTAGTCATCTGACACATATTTCAATGTAACAATAAGTGAGAGATTAATTCAAATATTTAATTTGAATTATTTTGAGACATGTGAAGGGGGAATTAATTAAATAAATGAGATTTATTTAATTAATTGGGAAGGTGATTAAGTGGAATAAATGGGATAAGTGGGATAATGTAATGACCTAGGGTAAAATATTACAAGATGTTTTACAAGGTCTTGTATTGACTAGGTAATGTTATGACATGGACAATTTTGGGTGTCTACAATACTTTGTCAGATTTTTTTTAAGGAATCACTTGCCTGCCTCGAATCATCGTGGAGGGCCACTTCCGTCACTCAGAATTGCTCAAATTCTCTTCACAGGGCTGAAACAACTTCTGCACCCAAGGCCTGAAGCTCGACGACTTTGTTCTCAAAGGAATTCTTTTCACTCCAGAGGTGATTGATTTTGACTTCTTGGGCCTTATGCTTGTTTGACCAGATTTCTACCTTTTCTTTCAGCTTGTTCATTTGTTCATCTTTTTTCTTCATTTGGTGACTGAGCTTGACGAAGTCGGTGGTCACCACCCTTTGAGTTTCCTGCATTAACTCAACTTTATCCTACAGACAAGCCTGGTGCAAGTCAAGCCCTATGACATTGATAGAATAATCGCTTGGTTGCATTTCTCCGACTGGATTGATAATATTGGGTGTGACATTTGCAAACATCAACGAATTTTGGCTCTCATTGAACACGGTCTGCAAAAGGGGCTCCACAGGTTTTCTTGCATCTTTTTCTTTCCTCTTCTAAATTCGGCTACCCAGGCACTTTTGTTTGCATTCACCTACAAGAAATATTCCTAGGATGAAATACCCAATCCACCAGCAAAAGGAGACTCTTGGGGAACTACTAGTGGGAAAGACAGTGTGCTCAATGTATCAGTAGATTTGCTAGGCCTAGTAATAGTTGTCAATGAAAAAGGTGGGATAAAATGATTGCCCAGAGATTGTGAAAACATGGTGGGAAAAATGAGTGGGGAAGTATTTGCTTTATGCTGAGGCCTCAGAGATATAAATTGTTGACTCATAGGGCTAGGAAATGTTACCATTACGTGTGCCTCAAGGGTGATAGACATAGAAGTTGACGAAAGGGGACCCCTAGGGGAAAAAATGTTGACTTCCCTTGGGTAACCATTGATAGGAACAACTAGCACGAATGACATGGCAGGGGCAGACACAAAGGAGACCAAAGACATAGAAGAGACAGAAGAAGGGGCAAAAAATACTTGAATTTCCCAAAGACTTGTAGCAGATACAACCACCTCTTCATGCTATGACTCTTCTCCTCTTCATGATTCCTCCGTTTGTGGCCTCTTCTCCTCTAGGGAATCATCTAGGTCCAAAATAACTTTTTAGTGGCATCTAGAAGACCTCAGCCTCTTCATGCTTGATCTAGAGGAGCTAGTAGGCTTCGATAGCTGTGTATTTGATGATTCTTCATGCTAGGAATGTTGTACACTGACTTCCTCTCGTCGTACATGATCTTCTTCAACTATGGGAGCCTTTTGGGCTACCTCTTCTTCATGCTCTGGAGTTGCACTCTCCACCTTATAGAACCTCTTGGAACCCGAAGGGTTAGGAGAGTCCTCACTGTTTGAATGCTCGCGGCACCAAATATCATCAAACTAGTTGTCTTAGTTCACCTCCTGGAAGATCCCATTAGTCTTCTTTATTTCCTACCTATAAATCGAGAAATATTTAATCCTATCAAGCTTCCAACAGAGCCTGTTTAACTAGCTATAGAGAAATTGGTTTATTTTGTTGCTGTGGTTGGGCTATAGGTCATTATGTGATAAAGATTCAACCAAGGTGGTTGACCCGAGCTAGAAGGGATATACTCAAGGTTGATGTACATTTTTGGTGTACATTTTTTCATTTCCCTCATCTTCATTTCTTCGAGGGTCCCAAAATGGCCGAGGTTGGTGGGTAATCTTAATGCCCAACTTTGAAAAATTACCCTCTGGGTTATATCGCCATGTGTCAGAAATAATCATTAACCCAAAGTGGCCCAACTTAGAGTACAAAACTTTGGAGCTATTTACCTTCGAGCTCTTCTTTTTGACCAATGATATGGAGCCAAACATGACTAGTAGCATCAAATGGGAAGTCAAATGCTTTCCTCCCCAATAATCATTTTCAATATTGCACAACTGCTTGAAAACTGCCAAAGCCAGTACTCTATCTGAAACAAAATGCGGGAGCCGAAAAGGCTCTTAGACAAAACCCTACATACAGAGCATTGTGAAATCCATACTGAAGAACCAATCATAAGGTAGTACAAGCCCTTTCATCCATGATATTTCGCTCTATGTCAAGCGACCAGATATACTACCTCCATTATGATCCAAAGCTCTTATAGTTGGAGCTAGGAATGTATCTGAAAATGCATAATAATCAAAAAATTTCGAGAGGAGAGGAGTCCGGTTTGAAATTGGCTTTCTAGCGCCATTCTCATCAAATACTGCCAAGGGCGAATACTGCAGGAATAAATTCGGGTTCTGGTGCAAAATCATTTAGGTCAAAAATGAAGAATACCTGAACTGGGAACCAGGTTCAGACTCCCTTAGCTATTGGCACATCCCTTCTGCAATGACCTTTGCAAAGTCCATCAGTGGAGCTTGGGTATTCTTTTTCAGCATCAAGCTGAGACTCATTTGGAAGTCTTATACTTCCTTATCCACATCCAATACACATAATAACACCAACATAGAGAAGATAGAGGCTAAACCCACTTTAAAGGCAGCCAGACTAAGCGGGAAGCTAGGAGGGATGGAGTTATCTGATGGCCTACCTATTTCAGCGTTAAATTTTTTTTGCACCAACCTAAGCATCTTGCAGTAATTTTGCATTATGGAAATATCAAAATCCTCTACACCCCCAAGAGCATTAAAAGGAATGCACAACATATCCTGGAGGGCCTGGGGACAGATTACCACCCTAAAATTTTGGTC